>JAJPUD010001906.1:113842-137470 GCA_023553655.1 Myrmecobius fasciatus
CCTTCCTTCCTTCCTTCCTTCCTTCCTTCCTTCCTTCCTTCCTTCCTCCCTTCCTTCCTTCTTTCCTTTTTCTTTCCTTCAACAAGAAAGTTTTAGAGATCTTTATAAACATTTGAGAAAAACTAGTTATAAATGAGTGATTGGGGAAAGGTTTAACATTGATAGCTAATGAATTTTCATATGATGGTTATTCCCTTCTTCCTTTTCCTGTCCTATAACTCCTGCTAAATGTTTTCCTCTGCCCATCCTCTGTCTCTGTCCATAAGTGACCACTCTGCTCCAAAGTTTACCATCACTTCATTCTGTATTCTTTTCAGGATGTGATTTCCCTCAAAAGCAGGAAAAAGAGGACTTAATTTATTTTGTAAAGTTAGTAGAACATAAGCTCCATAATGGAAGGAACTATTGCTAGTCCTTTGTACATAGTAGGTGCTTAAGATGTTTTGAATTGCTTAGATTTGAGTCTTAGGTATCTCTGCTCATACTTCTGACAGCATCTACGCTGCCATCATCCCCAAATTTGTCCCTAGAAAGACTCTCATACTCATGCCCAGGTTTTTTTTTTCCATTAAGAAGACAATTGTAAATTTTCTTTATTTCTATTTCTCAACAAGTTTCTATTATGTCTGTTTCTATTATGGTTCAACCCACTGTTTAATGAGTCTCACAAGCTGTAAATCTTATTGCCCTATTTATTGATATTGGCTTGCTCTAAGAAAACTTGACAGAGCTGTTTGGAGTTCCCAAGGACCACAGGCTTCTGTCTATGTGCCAACCATCAGCCTCAGACACCTGTAGAGACAGCCCTGCCCTGTCTCTAAGGAGCGGCACCCACTTGTTGCCACATTTGTCCCCTGGCACTAACAAAAGAACTTAATACCAGAACAGAGGACATTGGGCTCTCATTCTAGAATAACATGTCAATGTACTGTTGTGTGCATTTGTCGAGTTCTACTGGATCTTGAAATCTAGTTTCTGGTCCTCTTTTTAGGATTCCGTTTCCCATCTGTTTCCTTTGACACTTTTTTCTTTTCTTTTTGACACTTTTCTGTTTGCTCTTACTCACCTATTCTGGGACTCCGGGCAACACATCCTATGTGGGTTCCATTCACTTCTGGTTCTCTCCATTTGGACCCAAATCCTTGGATAGCAATGGTGAGCAATCTACCTAGACTACATCTTGCTTGCTCCTTCTTAATTAGCCTGGTATTCAGAATCTGTTTACCTTCTGTGTCCCATTTTATGGGATCACCGATTCTCTTTCTGGTTCTGCTCTTAATTTGTTATAAAACATTGAGTAAATCACATTTTCTTATGGAATTAAATCTCTGAACAATGAGGGAGCTGCATGAAATTATTTTCCAGGTCCTTTTCAGTTCTGACATTCTGTGCTCCTGGGAATCTGTACCTGATTCCTAGCTGTGATCTTTTACTTATAAAATGGACTATTCAGTATAATCTGGGCAGTCTGACCTGGATTCATTCTTGGCTTCCCTAACCCTCCCCCATTAACCAAATACTAACAAAGCATTGCCTTCCCCCACCCCACTCCCAAATTGGTTATAATATCGGTTCATTTTCCTTTAGCCTTTTTGATGGTTCCAAAATTTCCCTCTGATAAAATGTGCTACCTGCCCTCAGCAGACCAGTAAAGTGCCAATGAATCAGTGTAAGAAACTGATATGGCTGCTTTAGGATCTAAACAACCCTAAGGTTTTCAATCATTTCCACATGGTCTATCTTTTCTGTACCTTTTGTGCATAATCTTCACACTATCCCTCTCCACATCAGTCTCCCACTTACCGTACAGAAAGTTTTGCTGCTTTCTAGAATTGAGCGATATCCAGTGCAGCGACATAGGTTACCTGAACATAGAATACAATTTGTAAATGTGTTTTATTTTTAGGGGCTCATTTAGAAACTTAGAGCTGATCTGACTTTTTACTAGGATTTTTAAAGTCAGAAAATGGATTTTGATTATTTTTATTATCCAATTAGTGATTTTCTTCTCTAATCAGAACAAAAAAGTATTCTCTCTTCTTACAATCACAGATTCACTATTGGAAGGACCTTAGAGGTCATGCAGTCTAACCTGATATGATCTATTTAAATCAATGAATTAATTATGACTTAGTAAGCACTTACTATATGCAAAGCTTTACCTGTGGTATTGGGGATAGAGACAAAATAATAATAATAACAAAATTAACATTTCTTTTTTTTAATATATAGGGAATTAGATTTATTAACCCATCACCTTCATATTATTATATATGCTATTTAGTAAGACATAATGTATACAAATATTAAAAATGTTTTACATTATAAAATCCTTTATATATTTACTATTTTTATTTTTTATAAAATTTTTATTTTCTTATTTTGTAAAATTTTGTTTGTAAAATTTTTTGTAAAATTATTTTGTAAAATATTCATGCTCTTAAATTGCTCAACTATTTCCAAATTACATTTCAGAGCCAAGAATGTAAAGTGTGTATATATGAAAACCTGTTTTTCAGTGTTGATAACAAAGAGAAGCATCCCTTTGAATGCTTGTCTGAGAAATCTTCCCAGGATTGTTATATCAATCAATCACATATAATTTTTCCTACATATGCAACCCTGATTCTATCTATTAAAAGATCTATGCATTCTTGAAGAAGAGAAAAACTAGTATTTCTATTCTCCTTTAAGGTTTGCAGAACACTTTGCACATGAATTTCATTGATTTTCCATAGTTTTGTAATGTAGAGACTTTTATTGTCCCCATTTTAAAATGAGGAAACTGGGTACAGCTAGATGGTGCAGTTTATAGAGTACCAGTCCGGGAATCAGCTGGATCTGAGTTCAGATATAGCCTGAGACACCTAAGACTTTTTAACTGTGTACCTGGGCAAGTCATTTAACTCCAACTGCCTCACAAAAAGAAAAAATGAGGAAACTAGGTCTGAGAGGGATTAAATGACTGCCCACAGTGAATCAGCTGGTAAGTGTCAAAGAAAAGATTTGTAGTTAGTTTAGCACTCTATCCACTATGCCACAATCAGTTCTTGCCCTCAGGGAGCTTACTTATCAATTAGGAAAACAACAATTACACATATATACATAAATTAGGGTTCTAGGCTTTTCTAAGACATTATATTTTTACACAGGCCTAGTCCAGTCTTGGGTCTTGACTCTGAAAGCGTCAGTTTATCTTTTTTAGCTTATTATCTCAACTTGGATTAATCCAGGAAAGTTTTCAAATTAAAATAAATATGGCTACTGTGCAATTCACCTCAAATATGAGTAGCAGAAGCACCTGCCACCTTTAAAAATGTTTTTTTATTTAACATTTTATTTTTCCCAATTACATGTGAAAACAATTTTTAACATTTATTAAAAAAATTTTTTGAATTCTGAATTCTTTCCCTCTCTTCCTCTCTTTCCCCCTCCTTGAAAAGGCAAGCAATTTGATATGCATTATACATGTGAACATATTTCCATATTAGTCATGGTGTGAAAGAAAACAGAACCCCCTCTGGAAAGAAAAAAAACAAAACCATGAATAAAAAAAAAAGAAATTAAAAAATAGTATGCTTCAATCTGCTTTCAGACTCCATCAATTCTTTCTCTGGAGGTGGAGAGCATTTTTCATAATAGGTCCTTTGGAATTGTCTTGAATCATTGTATTACTGAGAATAGCTAAATCAACTGTGAACAGTTGATTATCATACAATATAAGCACCTGCCATCTTGCCAAACTTCAGATAATGCACTAGAGATACTTAGGTAAAAAAAATTTTTTTTTTTAGATCTGACAAAGTCAGACAAAAGATAATATCAACCCATAAAATGATTAAGTAAAAGTATATAGGACTCTTCAAGCTAACTTTCTGTTTCTTTCACTCTGCTGGTAGCTCAAAATAAGATGATATTTATAAATAAATCAGCATAAGGCCTGGCACACAGTAGGCACTATATAAATACATATTCCCTCAATTCACAAAATTCAACGGTGTTTTGCCAATACTCATTCTTCTCAATCACTTCCTCCTTGATAGTCTTTCATTTTTGACTAGTTTTCACTCATCATTCTCTTTGTCTTTCAAGAGCATTTGATGTTGTTGTTGACTCCTCCCTCCTTCCTTAGCTTCCATGACATTATTCTAACTTGGTTTTCCTTCTATTTGTTTGATTACACCTTATTCTTCTTCTTCTTTTTTTTTTGGCCTGTTCTTGCTTTTTCTATTCCATCATATGAATGTCTCACAAAGCTGTTTTAAGCTCTCTTCCCATCTCTCCATTCTTTCATTCACAGTGATCTCATTTCATCCTGTAAAGTTTAATTATTATCTCTTCACATGATTCCCAAATCTAGTATCTAGTATCTCATGGGATTAAATATAATGGACTTCTCACCTTTCTTCCCTTTCCTCCCATTCCTCCTTTATTTAAACTTACCTCCCAGGGCTTCTGTCAGCTGCTGGGGAGAGGGCTCTGGGTAGTTCCTCAGGAGAGCATACAAGGACATCACCATCCCTGGAGTGCAGAATCCACATTGAGTGCCATGACCTTTGGCAATCCTCTCCTAGGTTGGCACAGGATGATAAGATGGAGAGCTAGAAGAGTGCTTGGAAACATTTCATCCAGGGCTTCCTAAGCTTTTCTATGCCAGGGACCCCCTATGACCATTTTGTTATCATCCCTCATCCCACAGTGATAATCAATACCTACATTCATAACTGAAGGAAATGCTAAATTTCATTTAGAGTTTAATGAAAATAACAAAGTAATTTTTTCCATCCCCATTCAAGCTCAAAGATTCCCTGTAGGTTAAGAACCCCTGAACTAGTCCCATTCCCTCATTTCATAGATGAAGCAGTCAATACTCAAAGAAATGTCTTTCTAAAGCTCACACAGGTAGTAAGTTGAAGCATCTAAGTAGTGTGGTTCATATGGACCCAGAGTCCGGAGATCTGAGTTCAAGTTCATTTACTAGCTGTGTGGCTCTAGGCAAATCACTTAACCCTGTTTGCTTCAGTTGTTTCAGTTGTAAAAAGGGGTTAATAACAGCACTTTCCTTACAGGGGTTGTGAAGATCAAATGAGATAATATTTATAAAGAATACAGCACCTGGCATATAGTAGGTGCCATATAAATGCTTATTCCCTTCCCCTAGAAAATTGATCAACCAGAACTTGGTCTAGTTGGTCTAGACCAATTCTGAATTTGAACCAAGACCCTCTGATTTCAAATCTAGAGCTTTCTCCCCAATGCCATGCAGATCTTGTCACTGATTTTTATTCAGAAAAAAACCAAAAACCAAAACCTGCTTACACAATTTTGTGGACTGAGCTCTTGGAATTGCCAATCCTGTCTGGTTGCCACTAACACTCTCACAAGATAGTGTTAAAGGATAAATATATTATTTAATGTATTGGCAGACTATTTTAAAATTAATTGTCTCTGGAAACACGAGCTTATGAAGAATGATGCTATCCACTTTCAAAGAAACAGAAGACAAACAAGAATAGTATAGTCTTACATAGATGCTTATGAATGTGTTTCTATATATGTGTATGATTATAGATATTTATGTGTTTATGTATATCTATGTATATTTTCACATATGTATATGATTATAGATATCTATGTATATCTGTGTATCTATGTATATTTCAATATATTTCATGATTATAGATATCAATGTATAACTATGTATATTTCTACATATGTGCATGCTTATAGATATCCATGTATATTTCTACATATATGCATGATTATAGATATCTATGTATATATGTATATCTAAGTATAGTTCTAAATATGTATATGATTATAGATATCTAATTACATCTGTACATATATATATTTCTCTGTGTGTATGATTATAGAGATCTATGTGTATGATAATAGATATCTATGTATATATTATATATAGTTATATTTCTATATGGGTTATACATATCTATGTATGTATATATTTCTATATATGTATATAATTATAGGTATATATATATATATATATGTATTTTAAAGTATGTATATATGTGTATTTATATATCCATGCTTAAGTGTAGCCCTCTTGGGGGAGGAGTGAGGAGGAAGGGAGGAGGAAGAATAAAGTAAAAAGTGCACAGCAGAGAACAAAAGAAAATCTACAAAGAAACTATAGAAAAGATGGACAACTCTGAACACATGTTGTATTCATTATATAGACTTTCTTGAAATGGAAATTTATTGCTTTATATTTTGAATCCTTTCTTATGTTCTGCTGTGCACTTGGCAATGTTTTCTTTTCTTTTCCTATTTTGTCTTTGTTTTAAATAAATTAAAAAAAAACTGTCTCATTCCTATACATATCTTTTTATGAAGTGAGTCAAATACTAGGAAAATGACTTCTCTTAAAAGTCCCCAGTGCTTTGTTGAAGTCAGGACAGAATCTACCCTTAAAGTACAAAGATAAGTGAAATTAAATATGAATTTTTACTTTAGGATTTGGAAAAGTATTGTCAAGTTTGATATTTCTATACAAGGCATAAGTAGAAATGGCATACATCTATAGTGTTTAATAATTTTATTTCATTTTATTTTTATAATTTTCATAAAGATTATAATCCTCTAGAACACTTTTTGTTTGTTTGTTTGTTTGTTTTTTTCCCTTACAGGGATTTCACATTGAGTTCCTATTACTATGCATATTTATTAGATTAATTTGTGCATGTGAATCACTTCTTTCTCCACCTCCCCCCAGTTGGATTGTAAGCTCCATAAAGAGCAAACACTTGGTTTTACCAAAACTTTATCTCCCACTATTTTGTCTGCCTAGACACAGGATTCTGCCAACAGTAAATGTTCAGTAAATGGTGAGTTGAATTAAACTGCCCCAATCCTTTTAAGATTAATTTTTGATTTTGTTATATGAACTTAGACATTTACTTAGCACAGTGCCTAACAACAGTTCCACAGAAGTAGAACAAAAATAAGAAAGAGGAATACCATAATTTCAGAGAAATTTGTCACCTCCTTTTCTCTGTCTTCAACCGATCCCTTCTAAGACATAGCCAGCCAGGTAGTCAATGGAAATCAAAATTTCCATTTACATACTTAGAACTTGATCAGATAGCATGATAAATATAGGGATATATGATGGAAAAAAGTTCTTTAAAATGACAGAGGCAGAGTAGTGGGTGGAACGTGTATCAGATGAGAAGGCAAAAGACCTGAGTGGTACTTTAGACTATTCTAAAACCTGCCATGTAACCACAGACAGGCTTGTTGGACTCAGCATCTGTAAAATGAGAGGATTGAAATAGATAATCAATAAGGTCAACAATTTTTGATTTCATGAGAAAAAGCTAATGGGCTATTACCTGAATGGGATGAATCCTGGTTCTGGTGCTGCCAATACCTTCCACTGTGGTGACTGCGGCTCCATGAAGTGAGCAGATGGGGAGCAGACAAGCAGTAACTGCATAATGTCTTCATATTTGATACACAAGTAAAATCAAGGTCAGAAATACAATTGTACTTGATGAGATATTCAGGGGGAAAAGGGTGAATAGTGGAAAATCCTCATTGCTCATAAGTCCCAAGAAGTGGGTACCTTTTAAAGGTTTGGAATCTTTAAATATTTTTTGAGAAAAAAGTCTGCTGGCTTTGGAATGGTTATAACCCTCAGGGTGAAGCTGGGGTGGTTCTGACCCCTTTTGAGTTTGGTCAAGAAACAGTGTTGGTTAGAGCAATGGCGGTACCTGGAATGGAGAAACATTGAACTTGGGATACCTTGTAGGCGATCAATAATGGAGGATAGAATCAGGGGAACTATCAGAGGCAAATGCTGGGGAAATTCTTCCCAGGATGGGTCAGGAAAGAGATCATTTGCTAGCTTCTGATCATAGCTAATTATTTATTAACAGGTTATTAAGTTCAGTTGTTACTACTTCCTGAAAGAGTCCAAGTAATATCAATTCCCTTTAAATTTTGACAACCATAGGTAAATCCTTGATTGCTTTACTTATGGCACTCATGATATAGTTGAAAGAATGACAATCTGAAAGAATGACTTATTTCTGTATTTGAATCCTGGCTCTGACATTTATTAGATATGGGAAGTTGGACAGGTCATTGATTATCTTTAAGCCTCAGTTTTTGTATCTATAAATTTATTGCTTTATATTTTGATTCTTTTCTTATGTTCCGCTGTGCACTTGGCAATGTTTTCTTTTCTTTTCCTATTTTGTCTTTGTAACCACGTCTATAAAATGTGGTTAATACTATTTATACTATCTCCCAGAGCCATTGTGTGGAAAATGGTTTGTAAACTGAAAAAAAAAAAAAAAAGATTTTAGAATTTTAGATAGACAACAACAGATCCAAAATCTGGATATAAGGGTAGTTAGTGGCAAGTGGTAAGCACTTGTGAGTGTGTAGAGCTATGTCAGATGCCTGCAAATAAGACCTCTGGGAATTTTTTGGTGGAGAATTTGGGGATAACATGGACTACTCTGAAGGCACTAGGGCAGCTAATTGAGGAAAGAGGGTACTTACCTGGGAAGTAGGTAAGCTGGGAACTTCTTAAAATGACCCTTGTATTCCTAACAACAGTTTTGTTTGAAATCAGCACTGGTCATGGAGGAACAAGGAAGAGAAATATCTAATAGCAATTCTCCCATTGTCCTTTGCCTTCCTTGTCTAAACCATGTCTGGGGAGTCTTTGGTAAGGTTTTAGAGACAGGAGACTAGTAGTAATCATAATCAGATGATTCTGATTCTTGGATTCTGGTATTTTAGGACCCAAGGGTAATGTTAGGAATTGTATTAATTAATGTTTTCCCTGAGAATGTTTCCCATTGAACTTCATGGCAGATGTTTTCCAGATCTTTAGAAAGGATACCTTATTTTCTTGGAAATGGGGTCATACTTTGATACCATCACTGTACAGGCTCCACAGCCTCCTCCTCCACAAGCATATTTGGTTCCTGTGAGACGGACTGGATAGGCAGAGTCAAGGAAAAGGTTTGATAACTCACATTTTGTCCCTATTGTAGACATCATGGTGTAGTAGATAGAGAATTAGGAAGATCTGAGTCCACTTACTGCTGCTGATATACACAGTTAAGTTATATTCATAAGGTCATTTAAATTAAGCGAATTCAGTCATCACTCTGGTCTTGAAGAATGACTCCCAGGTATATATATACACTCCCTCCCTTCTTCCCTGCCTCTGGTGGATGGACCTGAGCTGAGTCCAACAAACCAGGTCTAGAACTCAGATCATTTGTGAAAATACCTGAGGTTTTTATGTCTCCTATCATTTAACCTTTCTCCATTAACTCTAATCCCTTTCATCAGTCAGTCAACAAACACTGCACTTAACTATAAGGGAACACTGGGATATAAAGAAAAGCAAAAACACTATTCCTACCCCCAAGTAGCTCAGACTCTAATAGGGGAGATAACAATTAAATAACTATGCACACATAGAATTATATACATGTAACATATAGACACACATAAATATACATGTGTACACACATAAATCTTATACATACACACACACACACATATATATATATATGGAGGAAAACTTAAAAACCTGTGTGCTTGAGTTTGGAGGAAATATCTCTCCCTCAAATGTAGGTTAGAAGTCAAAGAAATATAGCCTGGGGGCAGCTAGGTGTTGCAGTAGATAGAGCACCAGCCCTGAAGCCAGGAAGACCTGAGTTCAAATTTGGTCTCAGACACTTAACATTCCCTAGCTGTGTGACCCTGGGCAAGTCACTTAACCCCAATTACCTCAGCAAAAAGCAAAAAAAAAAAAAAAGTGAAAAAAGAAAAAAAAGAAATATAGCCTGAAAAGATGTGTAAAACAAAGACAGACTCAGTCTGATTCCACCTCAAAGGAAGGTTTCTACTACTTTAGTCCTTTGGTACACAAATTCATTCTGATGGTCTGATGATATTAACTTTAGGGAAACACTCCTATCTGGAACAGTCCTGATCTTGGACACACCAGATAAGCTCCCTTTGCCATCTGTTCTATAGCTGTGTAGAATCCTGTATATATATATGTGTGTCCCTGCTGAGTTGCCAGCCACCTGGCACTTGGCCAGTGGCTGATGCTAATTGGGCTTTTATCTTCTAGCCTTTCCTCTTGATGTATTGACCTTCAGTCAAATGGATCTAGGGAGGAGGAATTCCTCTTTGGGAAGTTGATTGGATCTCTAGGTTGGGGAATTCCCCAATACAATATCTCTCTCACAGATATTTCTCTTTCTGTCTGTCTATTTATAATTCTTTATTTGCATATACATGTATGTATATCTATCTATAATATTATATTTTTCTATACATGTGTGTAAATACACAGATCTATCTATCATCTATCTATCTCTATCGTTATCTATCTATGCAAGTGCTTTTTATATATATACTAGATCATGGAAATCATGGAAGGGAGTTAAATGTAAGATGCCTGCAAAAGTATGAGGAAGACATATTGCAAAGCCAAAGTTTAAAAGCCAGACTAAGGGGTTTATAGTTGATCACATGATTCATAGTGATGAGGTCTTGAGAAACTAGATGAGATTGATAGAGAAAGACTGAAGTACTGATAAAATTACTCCCTGAGGCAAGCAGGGAAGAGCACTGATAGGGATCAGTTTAACCTTATAGTTTCCCCCTATGTGGATGTTTTTGGTAGCCTTACTTTGCTGTGTCCAGTCAGAAATCCAAGTTATGTCAAACCCCTGAAGTTAAATTTCCCCTCTAAATCTGGCCATGACCCATGCCATCTTTGCTGAATCCCTTTTGGGACAGTCTGCCACACCATAGCATTCTGCCACATAGTGTTTTTTTCCTTACCTTATTCCCAACATCTCCTTTCCTCTCATTCCCCCACCATTCCTCATCATATCTTTCTCCTTAGAGCTAACTAACTCTTTTAGGATGCTAAACTTCTCTGTGGATTTAATCTATCAGTTAAGGGCATTTTCCCACACCAAGGAGAACACCCTTTCTCTTGGCTAATAATGAGTTCCACTAGGGAACTTGTCTTTTCCACTGTTCATTGTTAAAACCATTTTCCTGTCTAACTATATGCTCTCCCAACTAACTCTATTTCATATTTACCACTCCTGGTGTCTGTTTATTGTAATGTCTTCTCCTAATTAAACTTACCTTTTGCCAAAGAGAATGGCCATTTTGACTTCTTCACATGACAGAACCCCAACATTTGGTGTCTATGTCAATCTTGATATTTGATATGCTGAACCCCAAACACATCATTTAGAACTAGGAATTGCTGCCTTGAACATATCAATAGGGAGCTATTACAGTTTATTGAGAAACGGGATGGAGTATAATGGACTTAGGAAGCTGAGTGAAGGATGAGCTAAGGAAGTTTAGCAGCCTGTAGGCCATGGGCACTGGCCAATCACATCCTCCTCTTAGAGAGGGAGCTGGTCTGTTGTTTCCCTCCTTGGGTCAGGGGATGCCTGATTGTTTTCAAAGTCCACATTTTGAAGAAAACATTCCCTATCAGTTAAACCTTTTCTCAACTCTTTATTTCATCTTTTGTAGCCATTAGGTTATAAACAAATCATTTTGCTCTAAATTAGACTCTATGTGAGTAAGAAACTACAATTATCCTTTCTACATTGTGCTTTTGCTATATCATGGGGTTAGCATAAGAAATTAAATGGAAATTTTGGGGGAGTTTTGCTGAAGTTGCAGACAACATACAAAGATCAGCGGATGATACAAAATAGAAATTCAGAAATGCATAAAATATGTGTATAGCATTATCAAATATCAACATGTTTTATTTTTTAATGTCATAATAATTCAGACTCCTTCTCTGGTATAAAGGGAGGGCCAAAAATTTTTGTATGGATTTTCCAGATCTCAGGGGTGTCGTGCTTCTAACCTGTGCAGTGAAAGGTATAACTGTAATGATATTTCTAGATAAGTAAAAATTGTGAAGCATTAGTGGATACTTAAAATACATTAAAATTATGGCTATAAAACACAAATTACAAATTTGTGCATTTCAATAGCAATATGTTAGGATAAAAAGCTTTTTAGCATTTATGCGTTCCTGAATCTCTTGCCAAAGATGTACAAACTTTTGATGAGAAGGATCAATTACAAGCCAGCTTATTTAAAGGGTTTTCAAGGACAGTTGTGGCTCTACATGATTTTTGCTTGTGTGCTGAGAGGTGCTAATCCCCATGTAAAATAAGGCTATGCTATGTCATCTATGGGACCCTAAATTAGTCATCTATCCTTTTAGCACCCTTAGGAAATCTGAGATTATAAAGTATAGATGAGTTTCCTACCTGACTTGGTGGAAGAAGTTTCCATACCAGAAATTTCCTATACCAATGAAAGAATAATAGAGGAATGGGGCAGCTACATGGTGCAGTGGATAGAGCACCGGCCCTGAAGTCAGGAGGACCTGAGTTCAAATCCAGCCTTAGACACTTAACACTTCTAGCTGTGTCATCTTGGACAAGTCACTTAACCCCAATTGCCTCAGGAAAAAAAAGAATAAGCAAATAAATGAATGAATGAATAGATAAATAAATAAATGAGCAAAAGCTATGCATAAGGGGGGCAACTAGGTGGTGTAGTAGATAGAGCACCAGCCCTGAAGTCAGGAGGACCTGAGTTCAAATCTGGTCTCAGACACTTAACATTCCCTAGTTGTGTGACCCTGAGCAAGTCACTTAACCTCAATTGCCTCAGCAAAAAGCAAAAACAAAAACAAAAAAGCTATGCATAAGGGAAAAGTACTATTTGGGATTTGGTTTAATCCAACTCAATATATTTAGACCTGGGGTTCAAGATGCTTTATGCCTTTTTGGTACAGAGAATTGCCCGAAGAAACTGATGTGGATACCCAGAAAATGTAGCAACCAAATTAGATTTTTAAAAGCTATATATAGAAGGAAATGAAGAATGTAACAGGGTGCCAAAGCAAATCATGATCTTGGAAGAAATATCTATGACGAGAAAGTTCAGAACAAGCTGAGGTTAGAAGTGAGAATGAGGGAGAAAGACAACAATAGTAACAACAAAGTTTTAAGTTTTAAAAAAGTCTGTCTTTTAGGAGAGAAGTTTCCAGGCAGAGACAGGACAACTATTTGGGTTGGCTTGGATGGAGATAAATAATTAGGAGAAGAAAAGGATGCTTAATTCTCATTCTGGTTCTGTTTTGTTTGCCAAACATGGCTATAGTCAGACTGGAAAGGAAAGAACAAAAGTGGCTAACAGGAAATCAATACTCAAGACAAGCAAGAAGATAATAATAGGGCACTCAAGTGCCCTTTGATATAGTTTAGTCCCGACTTAGATGACAACATCCTCATATAAATGGGACTGCTGGACCAATGGCAGTAATATTTTAAAGATTATGGAGAACAGGAAGGCAAATGTCATCTTGATTTTTTTTTTCTAATGGAAGAGAATGGAACTTGCAAATGATAGGCCAATGAGCTTGATTTTTGTTCCTAACAAAATTCTAGGATGTAATATTAAAGATATGACTGATGAATATCTGAAAAAGGAAATGGTGATCCTTTAAGAGCCAATGTGTTAAGGTCAAGGAACCTGGTTTCCTTCCTTCCTTCCTTCCTTCCCTTCCTTCCTTCCATCCTTTCAATCCTTCTTTCCTTCCTTCCATCCTTCCCTTCCTTCATTCCTTCCTCCTTCCTTCCTTCCTTCCTTCCTTCCTTTCTTTCTTCCTTTCCTTCCTTCTTCCCTCCCTCCCGTCCTTCCTTCCCTCCATCTTCCCCCCTCTCTTTGTTTCTTTCTCTGTCTCTCTGTTTCTCTCTCTCTGACTATCTCTCTCTCCCCCTCTACCTCTGTCTTTCTCTCTGTCTCTCTGCATCTGTCTCTCTGTCTCTCTCTCTCTATCCATCTCTATCTCTCTCTGTCTCTGTCTCTGTCTCTGTTTCTCCAAATTCTCAGCCTAAACTTTAAGACTCTGCCCACATCTAGAATACTCTCCCTTCTCATTGCAACTCCTGGTTTTCCTGATTTCCTTCAAGACCTTTTACAGAAGAGCTTTTCAGGTCCTTCCCTACTATAAGTGCCTTTTCTGTGATGTGACTTTCCATCTACTTTGCATGTTTTATATGTACATATTTGTATGTTGGTTCCCATATTAGCATGTGATGTCTTTATGGGCAGGGATAGCACATTTGCTTTTCTTTGTGGCACATAGTAAACACTTAATAAATGCTTATTGATTGATTGATTCCACAATCTGTTTTCTGCCTCTCTTTTAATTTTATTTCATATCTCCTCCTCTCCAACATCCACCCTCTGTTTCAATCAAACTGACCTGCTGGATATTCCCCATTCATGACATTATATTTTCCACCTCTATGACTTTGTAGACTTTGTTTTTCATATCTGGAAAGCACTCTGTTCTCACTTCTCTTCTTGGAGAATCCCTAGGTTTTCTTCCAAGATAGTTCTAATATCACCTCCTCCATTTTTCCTGATTTCCCCCAGATTGTATTAATCTTTCCCTTTTGATGTTACTTGGTATTATTTTCTACATACATTGTACTTGCTTACTTGGGCAAATTTTATATCATTCCCATATAATGTAAGCTCCCTGAGGGCAGGGAACTCTTTCATGTTTGCTTTTATATCCTTCATACCGAGAATAATGACTTGCCTATTGTAAGTGCTTAAGAAGTGCTTATTGAAATGGAGATATTTTCTCTTTTGGACTGGATTTGCATATGTGATTAATTGTTAGAAGGAAAGTTTTCTCCTATCAATGCATATGAACATTGATTGTTATATAAATTATAGTTTCAGAGCAATTCCAGATAGGAGAGATTAAGTCACTTGTCCAGGATTACACAGCCTCTATGTGTCAGAAGTAGAACTTGAACTCAGATCTTCTTGACTCTGAAGCTTTCTCTTTATCCTGTGTACATTGTTGTTATTTATATAATAGTTATTTATTATTATTATTTATATAATTCATTTTTCATATTATCTTTATTAATAAATATTTGTACATAGAGCTCTAAAATTTACAAAGTGCTTTACATATAGTTTCTAATTTGAGTCTAACCGAAGAAGATAATGCAATTCTTTTTTTTTTTCCTGAGGCAATTGAGGTTAAGTGACTTGCCCAGGGTCACACAGCTAGGGAATGTTAAGTGTCTGAGATTAGATTTGAACTCAGATCCTCTTGACTTCAGGGCTGGTGCTCTATCCACTGCGCCACCTAGCTTCCCCTGATAGTGCAATTCTTATTATGTCCATATTACAAATGAGGAAATCAAGGCTCAGAAAGATTAAGTAGATACAGTGTTGGTCTTGGAAACTCTATGATCTGAGTTCTAATGTGACCTCAGACACTTATTAACTGTGTGATCCTGGGCAAATTATGCTCGGTTTGCCTCAGTTTTTTCAACTGTAAAATGGGGATTATAACAGCACATGTTTTGTGATCAAATAAGATAATATTCATAGACTACTTAGCCCACTGTTTAGTTCATAATAGGCACTATATAAATACTTTTTCCTTTCCAACATAAGTGACTTGCCTAAAGTCATATTACTAGTTAAGTGACTTATCCCAGATCATAATTGTAGATTATTTTTTTTCTCACCCCAATGCCAGTGCTGTCTCTCTACTGTGTAGTCAACTGAATTGACTCTCATGATATCTGCAACACTGAATGGTACAATGGACTAATGTTGGGTTTTCCCCTTAGTCTTGACTAACGTTGCTCTAAAAATTTCTGGTTCTTTCAAGAACAGTACATTAAATTTGGACATTATTTAGTTCATATTATTTTGAAGAGTTACACAATTCAACATGGAAAGTGAATGGAGAAGAATCTGGCCAGGGAAAACCTGGGTGAAGTAGAAGGATACTTCTCCCCATTACACATGTTTTTCCAGAAGCTAATTGTAAGTCAGACAATCCATTTAGTAGTCATGTGCAAGCTAAATACAATAGAGCTCTTTATTAGGTAATAATACTACCAGGGCTTTGTGAAGCCCTTTAGAGAATTATTCAAGCTGAGCTAAAGTGCTTAGTTTTAATTTCATGACTATTAACTGGAGACTAGAGAACAAAGCTCTTTTGTGAGGCACTTAGCCTGGTGCCTGGCACATAGTAAGCATTATATAAATATTAGCCATTGCTATATATTGTTTTGTGAAATGAGCACATTTTCAAGTTAAATCAAGTAAACTTTATTGATTGCTGTTTGGGTTGTTGTTTTTTTCCCCCCAGTCATGTCTGATTCTTTGTGACCTTACTTGGAGTTTTCTTGGCAAAAATATTGTAGTGATTTGCCATTTCTTTCTTCAGCTCATTTTACAGATAGGGAAACAGATAAACATGGTTAAGTAACTTGCCCAGGGGTCGCACATATAGAAAGTATCTGAGGGTAGATTTGAATTCAACAAGTAGTCTTCTGGATTCCAGGTCTGGCACTCTATACACTGTGCCCCCCAGCTGGCCAAGACAGTATTGGTTAAGCACTAGGTGCCAGGTTCTATGGTAGACACCAGACTTCACTGGGCTTTCTCTCAGCCAGAATAGCATGAGGACTGACTGCTGAAGGAGCCAGGAGACTTTGCTGAGTGTTAATAGCTGTTTATAAAAAAGCTACTATATATAAATAGCAACTAAATAGCTAACTATGTGATTCTACTACCAGACTCAAAGCTCCACTGACTGCCTATTGCCTCTTGGATAGAACATCTACTCCTTTCATTTAAAGTTCTTCAAACCTGCCTCTAGCCTACTTTCCACACTTAGTACATTTTATTTAGACAACTAAGAGACCCAGTGGATACAGCATTGGACCTGAAATCAAGAATTGAATTCAAATGTTATCTCAAACACTTCCAAGCAAGGTGACCCTAGACAAGACATTTAACTTTTTTGCCTCAGTTTCCTCAATTGTAAAGTGGAGATAATAGCACCTTCCTCACAGTGTTGTTGTGATAATCAAATAAGATAATATATGTAAACAGTTTAGCACAGTTCGTGGCATGTAGTAGGCACTATATAAATACTTATTCCCTTCCCAATATGTATTTATTAAAGTCTTAGTAAGTGTCAAGAAAATGTTCCAAGGACATTTAATAAAAAGCAAAGACCTATGGCATCCATGTCTTCAAGGAGTCTACATTCTAATGAAGGAAATACCTCATTAATATGGAAATAAAAAATAGAAACAAATCATTCCAGACTTGAAGGTTCAGTCAGTAAAAAGACAATGGGGGATGTATTTTGTTGGAGAAAATGCAAGATGGCAGGTGTTGTCAGATTGTTGATTATAGGAAAGAGAATGAAGGCTGGGAAGACTGGGAAGGTAGGAAGGAGCCAGGTTCCTCTCCTTTAAACACTAACTGGTCTGACCAATTATTCTTCATATGTTACATTTTCTTTTTCTGGTCTTTCCCCATCAGTCTTCCATTCATACAATGTTGTTCTTACATCTGTTTTTTAGAATCTCTATTCTTTTAAGACTCAGACCAAGTGCCACTTTCTATTTAAAGTGTTTCCTGATTTCTTCCCCACTCAGGCACTCTTAGTATCTTCTCCAATTACTTTGTATTTTTCAATATATTTGCATTTACACACACACACACACATACATATATGCTTTCTCACAATAGTATGATGTGCCATGAGAGAGATTAATTTGCCTTTGTACCCCCAGAATCTGGCATAGAACCTGGTGTGGTCCTGTTTCTACCAACAGGATAATGCATAAGGACCTCTGCCTGGAGAGACAGGTATGAGAAAGAAGTTGAGATCAGCTATCCTGACTGGAGTTAAGAAGAATATTCTCTTAATAACAAATATTTAACATATGCTTGATGATTGATTGATTGGAACTGAAAAATAAATCCACCTCTCCAAATCCATTTTATTTGTGAAATGGGAATAATAACAAAATATACTACTTACTGCAAAGGGTTGTGAGCAAAATGTTTTCTAGATGTTGAAGTAGAAATGGGATTTAATATTGTTATGGGGAAAGGATACGGTTCTTCCTCAGGTAGGACAGCAGATTTACTTCAGGATCTGCATTCTTTTCGGCGATCTGTAGGAGGGAAAGGGGTGAAGATTACTGAAAAGATAGAATTCAATAATCCAGGGTCATAGCTCATTTTAACATTTTTGTTTTGAGAATGTATGAATAGTATTAAATATTTGGTTAGATCCATGAAGACACCTGCAACTATTGTGTTTTTGTCACATTTACACCAACAAGATCAAGAAAACTCCCTGTAGAGATACCCATAATAAAGAAGCTGATATTAGTTGTCCTGAGTGGGGATGAGAAGAATATTCTAGAATCCTAGAAAAAGGAACATTGCTCATTTTCTCAGAGGGAATAAAGGGATAAGGCTTTTATTTTTAAAAATTAAAAACATTTATTTTGACACTAACAAACACCAACTAAAATGAACACCTCCATTTGCACTGTACAACAGAAAAAAAGATTATTGTACAAGAAACCACCCGTCTCTACTATATTATGTTTTCTTTTTAAAAGTCTAGAATAGCATGTAATTTTCAAAGCTCTGTGATTCATTCTGATTTTCCTTCTATTATTATCTGTCCATTAAAAGAAAAAAAAAAGATTTTCACTACTCATTCAAATAAAATGAAAGAACATGTAAAGTGCTTTGCAAAAGCTAGTAGAAATGTTAACTATTATAATTAGATGCCATTTTACTGGGAATATTCAAGATTCAAGTTTAAATTAAGGACCTTCAAAAGCAACTAATGCAACTTCTTTATTTTATAGGTGACGGATCTAAGGGAAAGCCCAAGCTACACAGGTAGTGAATATTGGAGATGGGATTTGTATCTGGGGCTATTTATTCTAAAACCTAGTATTCTTTCACTTGTACCACACTGCCCCCTAGTAGTTTATGCTGAAGTCCAGACATCCGATCTGGGACCTACAAGCCAAACAAAACAGTACAAATTGCTTGCCTGGATAGGGTAGGATGTCTCACCTGAGATGCTAGCAAAAATATCTTTCCCAATTAACAAGTCTAATTGTCAGGAAGTCTTGTTCCTTTGTTCAGGGAGTCATAGCTTTCTCCAAAGAGAAACCTTGAGTTGTAAAAGATTTGTAAAAGTTGGAATTTGTGGTGGATTTTATTCAGGATCCTAAAAATCTTGTTCATATATCATATATATAGGATGTGCTGCCCTATTGCCCCATTCCTAATCCTCTTAATCACTTTCCTTTCTGAGCTAAACAATGAATATTCACATTCTTAACAAAATATAAGTACTGAAACTCTTTGGGGTTCTGAGAGTAATGCAAGCATTTTGTTTTTGTTTTTCTTGGAAAATAAGATATTAAAGGAATTTGTTAAGATGAGTAAATAATAATAATAACAGCTAGTATTTATGTAGTACTTTAAGATTCAGTAAGTACTTTGCAAATATTATATCATTTAATCCTCACAACAAATGTGGAAGATAGGTGCTATTATTATCTGCATTTTACAGAAGAGAAAGTGGCTGGTTTTGAACTTATGTATTTCTGATTTGAGGTCCCTACCTAACTGTTAAGAATCATTAAAATAGATAAATTATTATGGTTTTTTTTTTGGCAAACCCATGGTTCTTGATTTAAATAGGTCATACTATTATTATTACCTAATATTTCCTTTCCTTTTCTCCTGGATAAAGAATAGGAATTAGGGACAAAGTAGTTAGATGTGAATTACAAGGATATATATCATATATATATTACTTCAGGTCTGAAGACAAGTCTAATTATAATGTATAACATTTGATCTCCTTAAATGGAAAAAAGTCTCATCATTAATTAATACTATACTATCTTATTATAAAATCTCTATAAGCTTTTTAACTACTTTGGATTTATGTTTATATATATGTGTATATATATATATATATGTGTGTATATATATATATATATATAAGATATATGAACAAGATTTTTAGGAACCTGAATAAAATCCACCACAAATTCCAAGAACTCTTTAGTCTTTTACAATTCAAGGTTTCTCTTTGGAGAAAGCTATGACTCCCTAAACAAAGGAACAAGACTTCCTGACAATTAGATTTGTTAATTGGGAAAGATATTTTTGTTAACATCTCAGGTGAGACACCCTACCCTATCCAGGCAAGCAATTTGTACTGTTTTGTTTGGCTTGTGGGTCCCATATTGGATGTCTGGGCTTAGCATAAATCACTAGGGAGCAGTGTGGTGCAAGTGTTGTTTTCTGTTGTTTGTTTGCTTGTTTTTTTTTTCCCCTCATTTTTTCCCCCTTTTGATCTGATTTTTCTTGTGCAGTATGACAAATGTGGAAATAGATCTAGAAGAATTGCACGTTTAAACTATATTGGTTTACTTGCTGTCTAGGGGAGGGGGAAGACAGGGAGGAAGGGAGAAAAATTTGGAACACAAGGTTTTGCAGAAGTGAATATTAAAAGCTATCTTTGTAGGTATTTTGAAAAATAAAAAGCTATTATTATAAAAAAAGAAAAAAAATCAGTATAGTAAAACTAAGCAAACCAGAAACACGAATCTGACAATATATACAATAGTCTCCAGTTTCTCCAAGAGATAAACTGTCTTAGCATTTCTCTAAGGCTAAGCTTAGCCACTATAATTAAAAGCATTCAGTTTTCTTGTTTTGATCTTTCCATTTCCATTGATATAATTGGTGTTAAAGAAGTAGTAGAGACAGGGAAGATCTGGTAACAAAATGCCCTCCCCTCATTAGTTAATTTTGAGGAGCTATCTTTTCCATGAAAGAGACAGAATTTCAATATTAGGCTAGAAGTCAAAGAGCTTGATTAGAGTTACAGCAACACTTTATTTTTTTTTTTTCAAGTTTGGGTGAATTGGTAAATGTCTCCAATTTCTCCACCTAGAAAGAAGATCATGGCACTCTCTTTCATTCTCCCTACTTCTTAGGATTGTTCTAAGGATGAATAAATGAAAGGCTTTTTATCTATCTATTAACTTTTTAAAATGACACATTCAAGATGGTGTTCTTATTTTGAGATTCTTGTTAATTTTTTACATTTTATTATATATTATATACATAATATATATTTTAATATGTATTTTTCCATATGTAAGTTTGTTATTTATAACTCTGAGTCATGTCTGACTCTTTGTGACCCCATTTTGGATTTTTTTTTCCAAAGATATTAAAGTGGTTTATCATTTCCTTCTCTGGTTCACTTTACAGATGAGAAAACTGAGGAAAACAGGGTTATATGACTTGCCCAAGGTCGCATTTAATAAATGTTCAAGGGTAGGTTTGAACTCAAACATTCCTGACTCCAGACCTAGGGCTCTATCCATTGTGTCACCTCATACTTTTGTATTAAAGTGGAATTTTAAAAATGCAGTTGTCTAGGGTCAAATAGTCAATAAGTGAATAAAGCCACATTTGAACCCAGAAAGATGAGTCTTCTTGACTCCAGGATTAGCACTCTATCCACTGTGTCATCTGGACAACCACATTCAAGGTAACCTTTTATTATTTTTGTTGTTATTGTAATTGCTACTCCTCCCTTGGTTGACATTTCTGCTTTCTAAAGAACATGAAGCAAATCTTGGTTGAGTTTCAAACCAGAAGAGTGAATGACAAATCACACATTGTCATATTTAGTGCTATTACTTGGGGAAATTGACAGTGACAATGCTTCATGTTATTGGCAGTGGCTTAGACTATTTAGTGGTGACTTTGCTGTGTAGATATTCCTTTAGCCAGAGGGAGTTGATGTTGATGAAGGCAGGGGCATTAAAGGGCTCATAACCTCCCTGAATATTTAAGTCCATGTGCAATGACTGAAGATATGGACCTGGTCCTTGAAGACCCATAACTGGACCTTGCCCTTCACCCCTTTCTGGGACTTGGCAAAACAGTGGCAGGTAAACACACACATGAGAAAAGGAAAGGGAAATGTTATGCCATAATAATATGACTTATTTAAAATAAACTTCACGATTTGCAAAAAATTAGTAATTCATCTGTTTTAATTATTCTTGGCAGCTAGGCAGAGGTAGGGCATTGAATCTGGAATCACAAAGACAATAAGTTCAAAATCAGCTTCATATACTTACTAACTGCCACCCTTGACCTTAACTTTAACCTTTTTCCAGCATCAGCTTTTTCATGATTGTTGTCATGACAGTTGGATGGTACAATGGGTAGAGTTCTGGTCCTGAAATCAGAAACACTCAGTTTCATGAGTTCAAATCTGACTTCAGACTATTACTAAGTGTGTTCCCTGGGCAGGTCACTTAACCCTCTATACCTCAGTTTCCTCTTCTATAAAATGAGCTGGAGAAGGAAATGGCAAACCACTTCAGTATCTTTGTCAAGAAAATCCCAAGTGAAATTACAAAGAGTAGAATATGAATGAACAATGAAATATTCTTGGCAAGTGGCCTAGCCTTTACCAATCTCAGAATTGCTGCTGTGAGAATTAAATGAAATACCATTTGTAAAGCACTTATCAAACCTTAAAGTATTATATAAATACTAGCTATTGCTATTTTTTACTCATCTTTACTGATCTTTAAAAATACCTTCCTTGTTCTAGAAACATGTACCAATTCAAAACATTTCAAGCTCAGATTTTTTTGGTTTTGTGTACTTCCCAATCCAGGGCAAAAGCCTCAATGTTTAAATAAGTGTTATAGAGGAGCAGATTTCATTACAATGAAATTATTTCCTACCATGTCAATTTGGCTCACCCCAGTTTGCCCATTTGATTTATGTTGAAGTAAAGTGCTAAGGAGAAGAAGAGCTTCACGGACAAGTGATGGATGAGAGGTACCATTTTTAACAAATCTTGAATTGAATCTTGAAGATATCTGGGTTATTGTGAGCTTTTGTAGGATCTTTGTAGAAGCCAAGCAGTGCTTGGTTCTTGGAATTCCCCAGAATTCTGACTTTTTAGTTGATGTGCTTAAGGTTCTCACTTATGCTTTCACCCAAGACCATGATCTTGGAGGGAGTAATTATTAGAATACTATTTTTTTGCACACTCCATCAAGTTGTTGCATCCTTTGGACCTATTGCACAATTTGGGCATTCTCTAGGAAGTGAAAATCTTTATCTTAGTAGCCAAGGAATATCAGGTTAGCTAAAACTGGATTTGGTCACTCCCCTTTCCTGTAGTTCCGTGAGACTCATACTTGGCCCCATTCTGGGCAGGCAAATTTCACCCATTTGTGGGTGAAACAACAGGATCTGGCAAGGGAGGTGACCAGGAGGTCCTCATATAGGGCACTAGAATGGACAAAATGGTCAGACCAGTTTCTCCACAGATTCCTTATTGACATCATTGATGAAAACCTTTTTGGCCCCAAACTTCAATGCCCAAGCTTCTTAGTTTCTTCAAAGTTCTCCTGCTGGGCAGTATTGACCAGGTAGGCAATAACAACATAGCATTTCTCTGTCAGTCACAGTAGGATACAGAATATGTCCAAGCCTTAGCTGTAGGCAAGAACTACAGTGTCTTTGTCTGACTTTATCAGTGCTCGGTAGAGCTGGAGCTATTAGACGAACTACAGAGCTAAGGAGACTGGACCATTCCAATCTTAAACTACATTTTTAGCCAGAGTG
>JAJPUD010001906.1:137480-152821 GCA_023553655.1 Myrmecobius fasciatus
AGGAGACTGGACCATTCCAATCTTAAACTACATTTTTAGCCAGAGTGTGAAATATAAAATATGGAAAGAAAATGAGATCTGTATAGGTATCTATTACTTAAATTCCAAAGACAATAGTGGAAAGAATGCTAGATATGGTGGGAGAAGATCCAGGTTCAAATGATAGCTTTGCTTCTTACTATTCTTACCTGTGACCTTAGGCCAATGAATCCAACTCTATGGACCTTCATGTTCTAATCTCTAAATTGAGGTGGTTGGACTAGATGGCCCTTTCCCCCTATATAGACATATTTCTTTGTCCCTCCCCTGCACAGAACCCGGAGCAGTGAGATCTGAGCTCCTCCTCCCTGTGAGCTGAGTCACTCAGAGGAGAAACCTGTAGAGAGCTTGTGCTTCCAGTCACCAACATTTTAAATTCTGTTTTGTAAGATTTTGCTAGGTTTGATTTTTTTCCAAGAAGCATAACAGACCATGGAAAGCATGCTAGATTTGATGGGAGAGGACCATTTCACCTCATTTCTTCAATTTGTTCATCTGTAAAATGGGGAAATAATGGCAGCTACCTCCCAAGGTTATTGTGAGGATCAATAGAGATAGCACTTTGCAAACCTTAAAGTGATTTGCAAATTCTAGCAATTATTATTGTTATTTAACAAGCCCTAGAGCAGGGCTTGTTAATTTTTCCTACTCTTTTTTTTTTTTTTTTTTTGCTGAGGCAATTGGGGTTAAGTTACTTGCCCAGAGTCATACAGCTAGGGAATGTTAAGTGTCTGAGACCAGATTTGAACTCAGGTCTTCCTGACTTCAGGGCTGGTGCTCTAACCACTGTGCCACCTAGCTGCCCCAAATTTTTCCTACTCTTGATCCCTTTTCACCTAAGAAATTTTTATGTGACCCTGGGTTTATAGATACATAAAATAGGCATACAAATCAAATACTTACTGATAAAAAAATCATAAAGAAATTTATTTTAAAACAATTCTTTGGTATACTTGGAATTTCACCATTTATTAAAGATGAAAGCAAATTTACAGAACAATGAGATGGATATGCTTGTTTATTTTTACATAAAGAATTAATTCTTGGCAGAATACTTGATACTACAGGATGTAGAGCATTCAGAAACTTTTTACTGTTGCCAAATTTTTTGCAACCCCCACATTCAGTTACACTATCTCATATGAGGTCAGGACACACAATTTAAGAAGCTTTGCTTTAGAGATCACTTTCCTTGTATAACAGTGTTGATTTTTCAATGATAGAATCACAGAATAAAGGCCAAATGGGATAAATGTTACACTGACAATACTTAAATTTGAACACCGTGGGGCTCCTCTCCAGAGGTATAAATTAGCCTCTTATCTTGAGTGAATCAAAAAGGGACTGATAAGATGAAAAAGGATAAGTAAGGCCATTTATTGAGTCCAGTAGGCAGAGTGGAAGAGATACCCAGTTTCTATTGGGGAAGAAGCAAAAGTAACATGTAATTGGAGAAGGAGAAACTTTGTAATTGAGAAAGCATTTACATCTGGGAAACCAACTATAGAGAAAGGAGCCAGGATTTTGGGAGAGGAGCTGCTTAGGCATAAGAGTGTGCAGAATGTCCAGACAGAAGTTGTCTTTCTAAAACTACTGGACTACAAACCTGAGGAAGCTAACCCTTTAATTTTCTCTTGCCCTTGAGCTCTTTTATGGGAAGAAGTCCCAGAGATCTCTAACTCAACTCATCCAAATTGAACTCATTAATTTCTTCTCCCTCCCAAAAAAACCCATACCAAAAAACCCCCCAACCACTCTTCTCTTCTAAACTTCTATTTCTGTTGAAGGCACCATCATCCTTCCAGCTTCCCAGGATCATAAGCTTATAACCTCAGCATTATCTTCGTTTATCTTGCTTCTTTCATCTACAGCCAACACTTGCCAAATCTTGCCATTTCACCTCCACAATTTATCTCAGATCTTATCCCTTGTCTTCACTCATATAGTCATATAGATCATGTCTGGATGTTATAGAGAAAGGAGCCTTGCTTCAGGCCCTCATCAACTCGTCTGATAATTGTAATAGCTTCCTAATTCATAACCCTGCTTCAAATTTTTCCCCATTCCAGTTTATTCTATCATCATTGCTAAAAATTTTCCCTAGCTGCAGATCTCATCATGTTGCTTTTCTACATTAAGTTCAGTGCCACTGGACTATTGCCTCTAGGATAAAATATAAACCCTTCTGTTTAGCTTTTAAAAACCCTTTACATCTTGGCCCTAATCCATCTTTCCAGTATCATTGGAAATTACTCTACTGAAGCCTGTGCTCTAGTCGAATGGACTTTTCCTCCTGTTATACACACACACACACACAGACACACACACACAAATACACAAACATCTTTCCCAGTGGCCAAATATATTATGGTACTCCCATCTGATGCAATGGATTACTAATAACCTGAGGATTCAGATAAACAATTCCTTTAAATAATAATAATAAAAAGCCTCCAAATCCTATTCATAGAACCTTGGATTAAAAAGCATTTCACTGGAAGGTAAAAGCAGATATAAGTTATTTCAGCAAATTAGTTAAGAAGTTCAGTTAGACTTCAAGATAGTCCTAAATCTGTTGTTATACACGGTCTGTCAAAAGACTTATTGATGGGTTTTAGGTTACTCCATCTGAGAGCAAAGCTAATTCAAACAATTCCAGTTCAGCTCAGCCAATTCTTGGCTCACAACAATTCTGGTAATGATGTGAAAGTATGGAGGGTAAATGCAACCTTTTTCAAGTCTACAAAAATCTTTCCCTAACCCACTTGTGCAAGAATGTTTGTGGCAGCCCTTTTTGTAGTGGCTAGAAACTGGAAATTGAATGGATGCCCATCAGTTGGAGAATGGCTTAATAAATTATGGTATATGAATGTCATGGAATATTATTGTTCTGTAAGAAATGACCAGGATGATTTCAGAGAGACTTGCATGAACTGATGCTAAATAAAATGAACAGAACCAGGAGATCAATATACATGGCAACAATAAGACTATATGATGATCAATTCTGATGGACATGGTTCTCTTCAACAATGAGATGTTTCAAACCAGTTCCAGTTGTTCAGTGATGAAGAAAGCCATCTACACCCAGGGAGAGGCCTGTGGGATCTGAGTGTGGACTACAACATAGCATTTTCACACTCTATTGATGTTTGCTTGCATTATGTTTTCCTTCTCAGATTTTTTTTCTGTAGATCTGATTTTTCTTGTGCAGCAAGATAACTATATAAATATGTATACACATATTTAATCTGTGAAATATTTTAACATAATTAACATGTTTTAGACTTCCTTCCATCTAGGGTAGGGGATGGGGGGTGGGAGGGAAAAATTTGTAACAGAAAGCTTTGCAAGGGTCAATGTTGAAAAATTACCTATGCACATGTTTTGCAAATAAAAAGCTTTAAATAAAAAAAAAATCTTGCCCTACTATCTGCACTATGGTACTCAAGCTGGGTGCAAAACTCTTGAAGGCAGCAATAGCAGCACCCACCCAAACTATACAGTTGAAGGGAAATTTGGGGTGCTGAAGACTAACAGAATGCATCAGGGAAATATAACTGAGATTTGTGAATTTTCAAGATACTTGCCCAGTTCAAATGAATAGGGTTTTTGGCAGACCAAATGAGCTTGGATTATTGTGGCTTCCACCACAAGCTGAAAAATTTAACAAGCATTCATATTTGGCTATTGGCACCCAGGATTATTCTTGACTCTTGACAAAGCCCATTCAATCAAAATGACTTCTTTGATTGGAAGTGGGCTAAAGGACCCCTTAGTTTCCCAGATGTTAAGAAAGGATTGAACCTGCAAACTATGCAGAAATTGGGATAAAAAAGGAATCTACTAGGTTCAATGACAAAGCCTGAGGAAGTAGTTTCCAGAACAGAAAGACAGCTAACCTGATTTCTCACCCCTGCCCCTGGCCCTGTCGAGCTGAAAGTTTAACTCCAATGGGTCCTGCTTACCTCAATGGAGTTCACTTTTTTTGGTTTGTTTTGATGTTTTTGGTCCAAGTCCATAATAATAAATAATATTAACAACACCAGACCTACCTTTTTTCCATTCACGAAGAAGACCAGCTCATCTGATTGTAAATGGGAAGGCATTGCCTCCAAAACAGATTTTCTCTTTTTTAACTCAAATAAGGATGTTATTAAGAACTGAAAATAAATCAGAGAAACTGGTTGAGTAGCTAGAAGCTATTCAAAGTCAGAGAGCAAACAGTAAGATGAGCTTTAAAGTATGAAAGAAAGAGGTGGAGAATTTCTTCTTTGGCTTTTTAAGTAATACACCAATCAGATCCTTTCTCTGATCTCATCATACATTCCCCTCTGGGCTAGATCCCTACACAACCTCCACCTTTCCCAGCTTTCTCTGAAGTCTACTCAAAAAAATTCTAGCCTCTTAGTAAGAGAAGCTTTGATCTGAGTGATTACTTCATAAATGTCTTCTGAGGGACAAACGTTCTCCCCCATTTTCTAGAGGTGGACTGAGATTCAAAATGGCTTAAGGGACTCCCCCAAAGCCCTCCAAATACTAAGTGGCCACTCCCAGTGTGGGGCTAAATGCAATCTTCTTCAATTCTACAAAAAGTCTTGCCTTGTACAACCACTCATGGTACTAGCTGGGTGTGGAAACCTTTAGGGCAATAATAGTAGCACCGGAACTATACAAACTAGTTGAAGGGAAATTTGGGGTGCTGAAGACTAACAGAATGTATCAGGGAAGTATAACTGGGATTTGTAAATTTTCAAGATACTTGCCCTGTATCTTGAAGAACCTAGTTCTTCAGAGGTATCACTATACCCCACTATCTCTTGAACCACTTGCTAATAGAAATACACTAGGCTTGCTAAAAAGGGAATGTTAGTGAAACTTTATTTAAAATCCCTAACCAAAGGCCTGTAGATAGAGGTTAAATTCTCTGGTACAGGGTCAGCCTCAGAGCAAATCTTTGTTTTGAATTCAATTTTGAGATTCTCAGAAGGATTAAGACTGAATGGGAACCTCTATATTTAAACTTGAATTACTGTATCCTGAAAACCAGAAAAAATGGAAGCAAAAGTAACTCTTGGAGATCAGGCTTAGAATATTTAATCATGTCTACTGTGTGTTAGGGGAGATGTGGAGATTAGCTAAGAGCCTGTAGCCTAAAGATGGATATGTGACACATGCATGAATAAATCAAGTACCAAATAGTGTATGATGAACATATATAAAATAGAAATGATGCACACACAAGTAACTAGTACAAAGTAAGGCATGAGTTTATTATTATGTACTACAATTATTTTTTTATCATGTGTTTCTCATAGAAAGAGATACTATAATTCATCATCAGAAATAGATGTGATTTTATTGGTAGAAAAGATGATAAAGAAGATGAATTGTCAAATGTTTTGTCTCTTCACTCCAAGGATCCTGAAATCTTTCCATCTGACTTGCAATTGAAATCTCCTATAAGTATTCTTTTGCCTCTTTCTTTCTTTGTGATCCCATTAGGGGTAAGGCATTAATCTCACTTCAGCTTCCTGAGACAAGTTTGTATCTTAACATCAATTATCAGAGGGCCATGACATAAATTAATTTCTATTATTGCATCTTTCTAGGAATTGTATATAATACTGACATAACCATGGGAGACACACTGTTGAATGAAGAAAGACTTAAGGCAAGACTTTATTTAATAGTCAATAGAGAGGGAGATTTTGTATTCTCTAAACTGTCAAGTCAACTGTGTGTTTGTGAAGATATGGTCTACTAACTGTTTGGAAAAGTCTATCTATTTCATGTTTAAAAGGATTGTGTATTAATCTATATCAGATTGCTTGTTTTCTTGGGGAAGGGGAAGGTAAGGAGAACATTTTGAAACACAGAGTGTTAAAAAAATGAATGTTCAAAACTATCTTTACATGTGTTTGGAAAAATGAAATACTATTAAGAAAAATAGTCTCCCTATTTTCTCTTCACACTTTCCTTCATCAAGAAATCCGTCTACATGCATGTATCAATGGATTCTCATAAAATATTTTGTAGAGATGGGAAGGTACTTACATGGGTCAGGAGTTATTAACATTCTCAGTCACTTATTTTGGTAACATTAGTTCATAAATTCTGAGACTTTTTCCAAGACTTCGGAATCATCTCCTTTTTAAAATAGCTTTTAGATAGTTGGATAAATCAGTCAATATACAACTTGAATTTTTTCTAATAAAAATATACTTACTGAATTTTAATAATTAACTAGAAAATAGAAACCAGAAAATTAGAAAAAATATTTTCACTAAATGCCCTTACCTTAAAGTAAACAATAGATTAGTTAACAAAGTGATCATTAGACCAACTTAAGATATTATAACTTATTGACACATAAGCTATATTTCTGTGACAGCAAGACAATTTGGTGGAAAAAATGAATCAGTCAAACCAATTGTCTCTTTTTGGAAAGTCAATCAGTTGATTTTTCTCTTCCTTCCTCCTACCTTTTAAGCTATTTGTTTTGTAGAGTTTGTTTTGGATTCAGTAGAAACTTAGAGAACAGGATCAGGTGTTTGTCTCAAAGGTCTTGTGATATAACCCCCAATATCCTGTTTCCTAATGAAAGGATTAGTATCTGAGCTGATTTATACCTCCAGTCTGTCCAGTTTTGTTTTTGTTTTTCCCTGAGAAACTGATCTTATAATTCAATGTGAAAAACCTGGACCATGAAATTAGTGGAAAAGCAATCATCTCTGATTTGGTTTCACTAAGATATTGTCTTTGGTTTAAGTACTCTCTAAAACTACAGGTGCATGATGCAGGACTATTTCAGCACCTTTGACTGCTTGGATTTGTCAAAGTATTTCTATGCTCAACTAACTGAGGGATTACATTTATTTAAAATCTTTTCTTTCTCATTTTGAATTTAACAATCATCAAAACCATAAAACCATAAATGTCCTAATATGTAAAAGATTACAAAAAAGATGACTGTGTATGAAGCCATGTACTTTTATTTTGCCTTTTTTAAAAGCCATCTTTAGAGTGGGGAAGGAGAGGGAAAGAAAAAAAAAGAAATTTACATGATATCTTTGTTGTATATTTGGAGGGAATAGCAGGTTGTACATGGTAGATTTGCAGTTTCATATGCAATCATCTTTTTATTGCGCTGTTGTGGAAATGCTTGTTTTATGACTATACATGTAAAACCTATATTAGATTGCTTGCTGTTTGGGGGAACAGGAAGAGAAAGAGGGGAGAAAAATTTGGAGCTCAAAATCTTACAAAATGAATGTTGAAAATTATACATGTAAATGGAAAAAAATACTATTAAGGAAAAAAATACCACTTAGCACAATTCCTGGCACATAGTAAGTGCTTCATTAAAAAAAAAAAGAAAGAAAGAAAAAAAAAAGAAAAAGAAATGCTTGTTTTGTTCCATGAATTGAAAATAAAACATTTTAAAAATATATATGTGCTGAATTTAACATAGTAATAAATTGTTATTTTTGTTCCTCTTTGAAATATAAGAGGTGGGTAAGAGGAAAGAGTCAAGTATAAATATTTGTTTAATAAGGACTTTTTAAATCGTCAAGGTTTTGAAGGTGAGTATCTTGTGTTTTCTGTGATAGATGATGAAACTAGAAGTAGATCTTTGGTAGTTGCAGTGACTCATCAATTCACTGAATGTAAGAAACATTTTGAAGAGTTTTATCAATTCTTCTATTGCATGTAATCCCATCTTTTCAATAAAAGCACCTTCAATTTACATTTAAAAAAGTGCATAGTTTATAAAAATTAAGATATGCTGAATTTTAAATATTTGTTATAAAAGAAAATAAGGTCTAATTTTGGCTTAAAAGTAATCATTTAGAAGGATATAAAATATGCTTATTTTAAAAATCACTGATAGAACACTGTAATCTAACTTCTGGACTAAGTCCCAAGTATGTGAAGAAAACCTATTATGGAGAATAGAGTTTGTATAACAATTGCTTTCCCCCCTAAAATATATTTGTTGGTTCTCATGTGGAAAAGAAAAACCCAGGAGAAAAAAAATCAATACACAGTTGTGATAACTGTGAAATAATTACCTTTAGGTCAGGGCCTCATTACTTCTTGCCTGGACTATTGCATTCATTTGGTGTAATAAATTAGTCTTCCTATCTTAAGTCTTTCTCCACTCCAATTCATTCTCCAATTAACTTTCAAAATTATTTTCCTAAAGGGTAAGTTTGACTATGTCATCCCTCTATTCATTAACCTCCAGTTGCTCTTAGATCAAATATAAATTTCTCTGTCACTTAAAGCAGAGGTGTCAAATACAAAGGATCATGAGAACATGTGGCCAGCAACATTCCTCTGTGCAACCTGAAACAGATTAAAAAGTAACTGGGAAATATTTAGCAAAGTAAATAAAAATATAATAAAACACTGTTAACATTCAATTTTGAAACTAAATCAACATTCATGACTGGTAGGGATGCTTATATATTGATAACCTGTCCCTCCCCTCACTTCCTTTTGAATTTGATACCACTGACTTAAAACCCTTCTCAAACCAGATCCTTCTTTGTTTTCCAGTTTTACACATTATCCCTCCCCATGGACTTTATGATCCAGATGTACTTTCTGTTCCTCCCTTATAATATACCATCTCCTGTGTTTTTGTACCGACTCTTTCCCCATCTACATCTTAGTTTTTCTGTTTTGCTTCAAGATTCAACTTAAATCCCACTTTTTGCAGAGGAACTATTACTGACTTCTACCAAGAAAAATGCTAAAATCATCTAAACTTCAATGCAAAATGTATTTTTGTATCACCAAACTCTAAGAGACTGTGCCCTTGCTTATTGCAGAAAGGAATTACTGGCAGCAGGACAGAATGACATCTATTAAAAAGAATGACATCTATTAAAAATGTAAAGGGTGGAAAATGAGTGTCTAAACTTTTGGAGAAATTTGTTCCTTCTTGATTCATGTTTTAGCTCCAATTAAATGAACAAACATTGACCAGGTGGCTATTTTCTAGGCACAAAGGACAAACCATCAACCTACTTATATAGACTGTGATCCATTTGTATAATCTTTCTAAAATGATGCAGATTTTGAAGACTAATTGGATGCTTGTGAAACTCATAAATATCTTCCCATATGTGTGTTATAAGGGAATCACTCAAGGTACTGGTATTCTTCCTCACTTTCCTCTGAAATCTCAAGGATATCGGTATAACCTGTGTCTAAAATCCCTCATTTTGGCCACATCTTCTTTTTCATGCATGTTTCCCTGATGCCATCTTTTATCTCAGATTTTCCTAGTTCCTTATGTTACAAACTGTTCACATTCACTGCTCTGCTTCTCTATTGCTCTCTGCTTCCTTTCTTGTTATTTATAGAATCACAGATATTTTCCCCAGAATTATAGAGTCTTAGAATTGGAAGGAACCTAATCCAACTGACATTTGAAAAGGAGTCTATAGATGCAAGTCGTCTTTGAGAGTTTGATGATGGAATGATACATTTTGCAATGAAGTTTAAATGATTTTTTAGCATTTTTCCCAAAAGAAGCCAATAACAATCTCCCTGCAAAAAGTGGGATTTAAGTTGAATCTTGACATACATATTTATTTAGTCTCTTTGAGGAATTCTAGTAAGAAGGACCCACCAAATCTCCCATTTATGGATGAATCTTAATGTTGGGAAGTTTTCCCTGATATTAAATCTAAATTTGCCTTTGTTATTTTCACCCATGGCTTCTCTGCCCTCTGGGAACAAAAGAATAAGGTCAATTTCTCTTCTATATAACAGCCTTCCAGATACTTAAAAAAGCAAAAAGCTGTCATATCCCTTTGGAATCTTCTCTTCATCTTACAAAATATTCCCAGTTTCTTTAATCAAGCTTTGTAAGACAGAACTCAATGTCCTTTACCATTAAGATTGCCTTCTATTAAATGTTCTTCAGGTAATCAACGGCTGCCTAAGATTGTAGTACCCAAAACTAAACTCAATACTCTAGATGTAGTCTGATTGGGACAGAGTATAGTAGAACTTATTGATCATCTCCTTAGAGTAGCCCCAAGTCATATGAGCCTTTTTTTGTCTGCCATATTACACTGATGACTCACAGCTTGTGATTCACTAAAACCTTCAGATCTTTTTCAGGAAAATTACTATGAACAATGTCTCCTTGTCCTGTACTTGTGAAGTTTATCTTTTGAACTCAAGTGTGATGTTTTAAATTTATTTATCCCTATCTAATTCTCACCTGTTGTTCCTGAACCTACCCTGTGGGGCCAAAAAGAATAAATCTAATCTTTCTTTCATATTAAATCCCTTCAAATGTTTGAATACATCTGTTTTATGCCAGCAACATTCCCCAATGCAATATGAACCAGATTAAAAAGTAATCGGGAAATATTTAACAAAATAAATAAAAATATAATAAAAGACTGATAACATTTTAAAATAATAAGTGGGTTTAGTCAGGGATTCTTAATCTGGGGTCCATGAACTTGTTTTTTAAAATTTTTAAAAAATATTTTGGGGCAGCTAGGTGGAGCAGAGGATAGAGTACCAGCCCTGAAGTCAGGAAGACCTGAGTTCAAATCTAGTCTCAGATACTTAACATTCCTTAGCTGTGTGACCCGGGGCAAGTCACTTAACCTCAATTGTCTCAGCAAAAAAAAAAAAAAGCAAATATATATAGGTAGTTATTTCAATGTAATTAGTTTCCTTTCTATAGACATATTATATCATATTCTCATTATGAAAATTCTAGTCCTGTTAGCTTTCCAACATTCAGTTCTTAATGAAGGACACGGAGACTCAATCCTGTGGAGAACCCCTTGGGTTTTAGTTATTCAGGCTCTCACTCCTGTTTTTAAACTATTTCAAGAAAATTTTGTTTTTTGTCCACCTCAAATGACAAGTTATTTTGTCTTAATTTTTTTTTTTTTTTGGATCCAGACTAGTCATTTTATTCATGTAGGGAAATTCTGGTAAGGAAATTCCCTTTACAACTGCATATAGCAACTGCTCTGCAATTTATAATCTTAGAATTGCCTGGGTCAAAACACACATAAAAATACATGAATGATACACTATGGAATGCTGCTATGAAATGGAATTTGCTAAATTCCAGATAATTTTTGGAAAGTGATGATTGTATTTTAACCAACAGGTAGAATCCTTTCTCTGAAAAGGTCACTGACAAATATCAACTTTCTTCCTTATCCTAAATTTTTTTTTTCTTTAGGGGACTTTGAAATTAAGCCTTATCGCATAATTACACATTTAAAATGAACATTAATTTGTTGTTAAAGGAGGAAATGGGAACACATTTAGGCTTTTTGCTAACTAAGGGCGCCAGGGAGCCAGGAAGATCTCAATCAAATGCTAGCCTTGTTGGCATTTTTAAATGAAATTACATTCAGTATGTACCCTTTTTATTGCTGCTGCTTGGTAAAAAATTTTGATTTCAAGCATTCCACCTTCTGTTAAAATTTAGCTTGCTATTTAAGCACATATGTATTTTAAATTGCCACTGGGTGGTGCTATAGTTCCTTAGTCTTAAATGTATGATCGTGGAATCTGCCAAGCTCTTGAAGAGTTTTCACTCCGCGTTTCCTAAGTATACTTGAGTAGAAGTATTTTTCTGGTGCTATGCTCTTGATTTAGTCAAGAGTTTATGCTTAGATCCATCCAGATTATAATTATCCCTTCCAAGTCCAAACTTTCCCCATCATAATTTTGATATATTGCGAATCCACAAAAGAAATTAAATTAGAACTTTTTGGGAGTTTTGTAGAAGCCACAGAAAAGGTAAAGGTAAAGGCCAGCAGATGACACAGAAAAAGTTTAGAAATTCAGAAATACATTATATATATATACATATCTGTATAATATTGTATAATAGTAAAATATTTTATCTTTTAATACCATAATCATTCAGACTTTTTCTCTGGTATGAAGGAAGGCATAAAAAATCTTGCACATTTTCCAGATCAAGAAGTGCTGTGTCCATACTCCTAAATCCTGTGATGTGGAAGGAATAACTGTATACATTTTCTGGTTTGGAAAAATCCCTAACTCTTAGTTTTTTAATTTATTTTTTTAAATAATGGTTTAATCAGAAATTCTTAATCTGGGGTACATGAACTTGTTTTTTTTAATATAAAAATATTTTGGTAACTATTTCAATGTAATTAGCTTTGTATATGCATTTAAATATTCTGTGAAGGTATGCATAGGCATTGCTCACTGCTAAAAAGGTCCATGATACAAAAAAAAAAGATTAAGAACCCTTTTCTTAGTAGCAAGAAGTAACTTGCATAAAGTTATGAGCCTATAACTTGTGTGCTTACATTATTGGCTTTAAACCAAATAATTATTTTCCTGATTTTGATTCAAATTATTATAGTAATCTGAACTTTTAAACATTTTTATTCCCAACAAATCTGGCTTATATAAAACCTGAATAGTGTCTTAAATTGATATTATGTGTACATAAATTATAAAATGAGATTTAATTTTGTGAATATGGTCTTTATTAAAGTAACATATTCAAATTAGTAAATTGGCCATGCTGTGTGGGAATAGGAGTTTTCCAGGACAAGCAGGAAAAGTGAATGAAAGGAAGAACAGTAATTAATTTTGGAGCATGAGGCCTTTCCAGAAAAAGTAAACCTGGGCAGACATAATTAGAAAACAAACAGCAAAAAAGGAATAGGTATCTGGGGAGGAGGATCATGTAAGAGAAAAGATTCTAGAAAAGGAAGCAAGATAGCAAACTTTACTTCCTCTGCAGTTCTATTTTAAGGCCATGTAGATAGTGATCTGTCAGAGTCTCAACTCCAAAGCTTCCCAAGCTTTTGTAGCCTGCCTGCAATGTATGGAAACCCACACATAATACACTGATCATATAATACAAAATATATTTGTATCTATCAGAGAGAAGGTCCTAGGAAAACAACTAGTGGGGACTCAAGTTGATGGTTGAAAATAATTTCTCCCCAAACCCCTAAATCCTTCAGGAAAACCTGGAACTCTAGAATTTAGGGAGATACAGCAGTCTGGCTCTGGGAGAATTCTCGATATACTTACAACGTGTTGAAACAAATCCTGATTTCATGGGACCAACAGCTTAAGCTATTTGCATTACTTCTTGGTTGCCTGAGTACAAAACAGCCATTAGAGAGCTCTAGGAGCTGCTGCTTCTTGTTCTTGTTCTTGTTCTTGTTCTTTCTTCTTTTTTAAAATTAAAGCTTTTTATTTTCAAAACATATGCATGGATAATTTTTCAACATTAACCTTTACAAAACCTTGTGTTCCAATTTCCCTCCCCCTTTCCTTCCTTCCTCCCCAGATGGCAAGTAATCTAATATATGTTAAACATGGTAGAAATATATATTAAATCCAATATATGCAAACATTTATACAATTATCTTGCTGCACAAGAAAAATCAAATCAAACAGGAAAAAAATGAGAAAGAAAATAAAATGCAAGCAAAGAACAACAACAAGAGTAAAAATGTGATGTTGTGAACCACACTCAGTTCCCATAGTCCTCTCTCTGGATGTAGATAGCTCTCTTCTTCACAAGATCATTGGAATTGGCCTGAATTACCTCATTGTTGAAGAGAGCCTTGTCCATTAGAACTGATCATCATATAATCTTGTTGTTGCCATGAACAATGATCTCCTGGTTCTGTAGGAGCTCCTTCTGATGTTTGACTGGTGGAAAATATTGGGCAAATTATATTGCTGAGGTCACATTAGGTGTCCATGCATATCTTTGTTGAATATCTTTCTCCTGCTATAACTAAGAAAAATTCTTTTTTTTTTTTTTGTTAACTATTGAATGACTTACAAGTGTCTAATTTTGTCCTAATCATGAATATAAACTATTAAAGGATTAGCTTGGGTCACAATCAACCCAGAACAAGTTGGAATGTAGCTGGATAAATTCTCATCTGAATTATTACTAGACTGGGTCCTGATAGTTGCTTCTTGCTCCTTCAGTTTTTGATGATGCTGGGCTGGCCACACAATCTACTCAGACTTGACTCCCAAACCTCACAAAGTCATAAGCCCCAGTCTCTTTTTTTTTTTTTTACCTAAAAGAAAAGAACAAATGCAGATTGGGGAGGAACTAATGCCTTCCCCCCTTATTATATTGTCCTCCTTTTCTCATCAAAACATGAGAAGATGATACTTGTAAATTATTAGAATGCTCTCATTATTATGGCAGTTAGAAGGAGTATACATAGAATGCATGATATGAGTTGAATATGAAGGGATAATATCTTTTTGTTAATTATAAAATTAAGGGGTGAGAAATGGAGTATTGGGAGAAAGGGAAAGGGAGAAGTAGAATGGTGCAAATTATCTGCCATAAAGAGGCAAGAAAAAGCTTTTACATTGCAGGGGAATAGAAGAAATCCATTGTTTAAAGTAATTGAAATGTCTCAACCTGTTTTAGTTTCTTGGCAGTAAGCTGAAGTCAATGTACTCCTTCAGTGTTGCTCCATCAAGAGGTATTTCTATTATATCTGACTGCCAAATAATGGATTTTACTTCGTTTTGTACATCTTTTGTAGTTTCAGATAATTTTGTCTCTTTCTCTAACCTTCTTCCAGAGGAAAGAGTTTATCTTAATGAAAATTTAAGATAACATAATATTAATGACCTCTTTAAGAAAATGTTCCTTAAAATATGTGTGCATGGTGGGCGGAGCCAAGATGGCGGAGTGAAAAGGTGACTTTCTGCCTCTCCTCCGATCTTCTCTCAAATCAACAATAAAATAAGCCTCTGAACTGATCTTCAAGTCAACGAACTCAGAAATATTTGGGCACGGCTCTCTGGAGAACTTCATATCAGGTTAGTCGGACTCGGACAGAGAGATAAATAGACGACCCCTGTGCAGGCCGGAAGTGAGGGTGGGACTCAGCTCAGCTCATCCTGGAAGAAATTCCAAACTCCAAACTCCAAATTCCAAACACCTGGAGTTTATCTGAGGCACTCGGGACACTCTGCCCTGATTGGGGGCAGGTGTTCTGGCAGACTTGCCTTGTTTAAGGAGTAATTCGGACTTAGTCCTAGCCCCCACCGGCCCAGCACCTTAAGTCAACTCCACGAAGTGCCCCAGGGCAAAGCTTTTCAGCCGCCGTTTTTTTTTCCCCTTACCTTAAAGAGATATCCACGCTGTCTAAAAAAAAAAAAAAAATGATGAAGAAGCAAAAGAGAGCTCTCACCATAGACAGCTTTTATCAAGGCAAAGAAACGACCTCAGATACAGAGGTTTCTTTAGACAAAAATCCAGA
>JAJPUD010001906.1:170836-196496 GCA_023553655.1 Myrmecobius fasciatus
AAAAACTTCTTTCCTTGCTAACTATATGCTCTCCCAAATCTACTTCATATTTATCACTTCTGGTATCTATTTTACCTCTTAATTTTGTCCATAGCCTCTTCTCATGTATAAAAATACCTTTTGGCAAAGAGAAAAGCCATTGTGAATTTGTTACATGACTGAACCCCAATATTTGATGCTTATAGATATCTCATTATTTGATTCAAATTGCTTTCCTTAATCTCATCATATAGGTAAAAATAAAACTGTATTCAGGAATTTACCCCAAATTTCAAGACTTTTACCATTTACCAATCAGTACTAGTGCTATATCAAGTAGTCAAGTTTAGACACGGTACTTTCTTTTTTTTTTTAAATTTTTTTTAATTAAAGCTTTTTATTTGTATAACATATGTATGGGTAGTTCCCCAGCATTGATCTTTACAAAGCTTTCCATTACAAATTTTACCCCCAGTCCCCTCCCCTCCCCTAGATGGCAGGAAGTTGACTACATGTTAATAATGTTAAAATACTTGACTAGTTATGCAAGAAAAATCCTATCTACAAGGAAAAAAAAAAGAAAATCAGAGAAAGGCAACACAATGCAAGCTATTATCAATAGAGAGCATGAAAATGTTACGTTGTGGTCCATATTACATATCCCTCTCTCTGGGTGTATATGGTTTTCTTCAGTGAACAATTGGAACTGGTTTGAGACAATTCTTTGTTGCAGAGAGCCATGTCCATCAGAATTGATCATCATGTAATACTGTTGTTGCTGTGTATGATGATCTCCTGGTTCTGCTCGTTTCACTCAGCATCAGTTCATGCAAGTCTCTCCAGGCCTCTCTGAAATCGTCCTGCTGGTCGTTTCTTACAGAGCAATAGTATTCCATGACATTCATATACCATAATTTATTCAGCCACTCTCCAATTGATGGGCATCCCTTCAGTTTCCAGTTTCTAGCCACTACAAAAAGGGCTGCCACAAACATTCTTGCACATGTGGGTCCCTTTCCCTCCTCTAAGATCTCTTTGGGATATAGGCCCAGTAGAAACACTGCTGGGTCAAAGGGTATGCACAGTTTGATAACTTTTTGAGCATAGCTCCAAATTGCTCTCCAGAATGGTTGGATCCGTTCACAGTTCCATCAACAATGTATTAGTAGACATGGTACTTTCTTGGGAAACTGAGGGCCATATGAAGGCATCAAGAACCTGAAGCTGGGGACTAGTGATAAGGGAAATTGAAAGAGACTTAGAAAAGGACTATAAGAAGTTGAAGATCAATTACTTCACAATTCAGCCCAGGCTAGCATAGGTCAATCAGAATAAAGGACAATCCATCCATGTGTTCACTAGTCCTTGGTTCCTTTTTTACACGGCAGATTCATTTCAAAAAAAAATTTTTTTTTAAATTCAGAAACACCAACCTTTGCTGTGAACCATTCAAATTATCCCAGAGAGGTGCCATTTGCCATGAATAAACATAGGAGATGAGGTGTGAGAAGAAAAAACAATGATCAATTACAGGCCTTCAAACCCTACTGAGATTATGCAGCTTTAATGGCTGAATGAGTTTGAAAGGGAAGCACATAAATTGAGTTTTAATGCTTTTCTGGCTGTACTCATAATAAAATACTGTTAAATTAATTGCCTCTTCAAGTGCTTCCCCAGCAACAACACTGAGCCACCTTAGAAACTGAGCTAGACAGGGATGAGAATCTCATTAACCTTTTATGCACTGTCTTTTTCTTCAGTGTGAAATAAAAGCAAGGCCATTATTATTTAGGATCATAGTCTGTTATCATCAGTGCTCCAGTGTGGATGAGGGCAAAGGGCTAGAATATTTTTTTAAGAGTTCATATTCATATCCAATCCAATGATCCAGGCAACCTAGAGAATAGTTGGTCCACAAGGGTGTCTTTGAATAAAATGTATGTACTTTTTGGCTATTACCTCCTAGTATGGTGACTTGCCCCCTTTTGGAAAGAAAATAATAGATTTCAATGAGCAAACAAATGAAGAAGAATACCAGCCCCCAAGTCCCTGGAGTCATTATGCCCATGACAAGATTTAGTATTGTAGACACAGGTTGACTTCCTTCCCACCCATTTCCAGGCTTTTAAAATTTTATTCACAGAATCATAAATCCACAGCTGGAAAAGACTTTGGAAATTATCTAATCTAACTTCATCTTTTTACAAATGAGGAAACTGATTCCCAGAGAATTGAAAAAGTGACTTGCCTAAGACTTAGTACATAAGGAGCAGAGCAAGGATTAAAAAAATCCCCACCAACAGAAAACAAAAGGCTCTTGCACTCGAAATCCTGCCCTCTAAAAACCAACCAACCAACAAAGGACAAATCTACCATCCTTTCTTTGGCACTATGTTACTAAATGAGCTAGAATCCAGAGGTTCAGAGAGAAGTGATTTGCTCATGATCACACAGTGACCTTATAGTAAGTGTCCTGAACCAATTATTGACTTTCTATTTATTTTTTCAGGCCAACCCAGTCCATGCTCAATCATAGTCAGTCAACAAACATTTATTAAGTGCTTACTATGTTCTAGGCACTGAGAAAAAGGAGAAGCAGTCCCTACATATAAGGAGTTCCCATTCCAATAGGGGAGTAGCATCTAAATAATTAGGTACATATTGGATCTATTGAACAAGAGTAGATGGAAGGTAAGCTCCTTCCTTTTGGGAAAGGGGTAAGTAGGCAAGCAAATGTATAGATTCTAGGTTGGGGAAAATATCGAACCTCTAAAGTTCGGTTGATATGAACCCAAGAGGAGAGTAATTGCTTTGATTTCTAATTACTCTCTTCTTTCTCTTTTCTTTCTCTCTAGTTACCTCAACAGCTCCCATGGTAGTTATAATGAGGATTAGGGGGTGGGGACTGGCTAGTGAAGGCCAAGACATTCTCTGCCTCCTACCAATCCAACCCATGGCACTTTGAAAATTGGTTAAGGCTATGATGACTCAGGGGTTTCTATTGGATAGTAACTAAAATTTCTTAGCCAGAAGGACCATTAACTCTAGATGAGCTCCTGAAACTGAGTCCAAGTACAAAAGAGTCATTTGTCTTTCACTCGGCATTTTTCCTTTTTCCCTTCCTGGCATGAGTGTGAGCAAAGCAAGAACTTCTCTCATCTGCTGATTGGGAGAGATTTTCTATCCGATAGCCATGTGTCCATAAATACATAGTGCCTTGAGAGGGAAATGCTAGGGCAACCATGTGACTAGTGAGACCTCAGGATCAAACATAGCCATCAGAGATTTCCAGTCAGGAATCAGAGATAGTAATAGGAGGACAAATGACCTGCCAAGTGACCTGCTTGACCCAGCCTAGAAGTGGATTGATCCATTAGCTAAGAAAATGGTAAACCTTACCCCAAGAAAAAGACTCTGTGAAAATTAGAATAGAACAGAGATCAATGACTCCACAAAACAAGAAACAGTAAAACAAAATCAAAACACTGAAAGAATAGAAGAAGGGATAACTAACCAGTCTGGCTATTCACTTTTTGACCCCTAATTTTATCTGTTGGATGAGATTTTTCCTTGGGAATCCATGGAACTCAGGCTGGAAAACTCCAAAATTGTTTCCTTTCATGCAACAAATCTTTTTCTTTATATTTCAACATCTGTTTTTGTGTCTTCAGACCCTCAACCATACTCCTTTATTTCCTTGTGGTCAAATTATTATGTACAAAACAACTTTAATTAAATTTAACAAATTTTCTAACCCATCTATCAAGTTTATCAAGTTCAGAGATATGCTTCTAGATTATAGGATCATAGCTCTAAAGCTAGAAGGCAACCTCAGATACAATATTGCCCAACCTTATCTTAGAAATAAGGAACCTGGAGCCCAGAAATAGTAGTGAACGAAATTTAAAGAGAATTGTCAAAATTGCCCAAAGGCAATTCTAGTGTGATAAGCATACTGGCAAAAATGTGGTTTTAGCTATGTAAACATATGCAAAAATATAATACGTATTGTATAGAATATTTTATTATTATTTAGTTGTTTCAAGTCATAGTGAGCAGTAGAACAAGGATTTAACTCAGGCTCTTTGACCCTGAATCCAGCACTCTTTCTATAATCATGTTGCTTCTCATTGGTAATAGAAGTAAGGACATGCTTTTAACCCTACCAGGAAAAAATGGATTAAAATTCTACTTAAGAGTAAACTTTCTTTTTATGCTGATTTTGTATCTCTGGACATAATGGAACACAGTCTCTTTAGGACAATAGTGTATGTATGCACATGTATGCACAAATATAAAACATAAATTTTAAACATGTATATACATGTATATTTGTGTGTGCATGTACATAAGTATATAATAAATGTAAATGTGCAGACATATAATACACATGTATATATGTGTGTATATAATATATAATATATATGTGAATATAATATAAAGGATGGCGAGGTGACATAGTGGATACAGAACTGATCCTGGAGTCAGCAAGACCTGGGCTCAAATATAGCCTCAAATAATTTGTTAGCTCTGTGATGCTGGGCAAGTTACTTAGTAACTTGCTTTAGGTTCCTCACCTATAAAAAGAGCTGCAGAAGGAAATGGCAAACCATTCTAGTATTCTTGACAAGAAAACCCCAAATGGGGTCACAAAAAGTTGACTGAAACAACAAAATAACAATAAAACATTATATACAATATGTATTATATATGTGTATATTTATATAGCTAAAACCATATTTGTGCCAGTATGCTTATCACACTAGAATTGCCTTTGGGCAATTTTGACAGTTCTCTTTAAATTCCATTCACTACTCATCAGGGAGATGACAAAGCAGCATAGTTCTTTCCAACAGAAATACAAAATTGTATGTATGCACATACACATAAATATATATATATATATGTGTGTGTGTGTGTGTGTGTGTGTGTGTGTGTGTGTGTGTATCTGACATCTCATCAAGTACCAAGCCAGATGAAAAAGCTTATACAATGGCAATAAATGGCTTTGAAATATTACACATAGTGACAATTATGAAACTCTCCTTCTGGAATGACATATCTATTCAAGAGATGTAAGAACTTTGGAATGGAAGCCAGAATACTAGAGTCTACTCCTACCCTATTAATAATCCTATGACCTTGTTAGTAATAATGAGACTGATGGATCTCAGTTTTCTGATGTAAACCATAGGCAATAATGTTTTCTAGGGATCCTATGAGGATCAAGAACAATATGCTGGAGAACCTAGGGAGTGCCATAGTCTACAAAGCACTGATCCCTGGAGTGCAGAAGACCTGATTAAAATCTGGTCTCAGACACTTATTTATACTGAATAAATCACTTAATGTCTGTTAATCTCATGTTCCTCATTTGTAAAATAGGGGAAATAATAGCATTTACTTCCTAGAGTTTTTGTGAGGAACAGATGAGTTAATAATTGTAAAGTACTTAGCCAAGTGACTGGTGTATAGTAGATGCTATATGAATATTAGTTATTATTATTAATATTATCTTGAACCTTAAAGGGCTATATAAATGTAAAACATCTTAACCTCTGATATCAGCTGGCCATGTGACTTTAGGCAAGTCACTTAATTTCTCAGTATTCCTGGCAGTTAAATCACAGAGAAAGTATTGACCTGCATTGGTAGAAAAAGTTTACTCCCCTTAAAATTCCCTATTGGGTTGAATTCATAGGTACTGTATAGTAGCTGGGCTGTGCAGTGGATAGAACATTAAGCTTGGAATTAGAAAGAGATGAGTTCAAATCAAAAACTTACCATCTGTGTGAAACCGGGCAAGTCACTTAACTTCTGTCTGTTTCATATTCCTTGTCTGTAAAATGAAGATAATGATAGCACCTCTTAGGGTTATTGTGAGGGTAAAATAAGATAATATTTATAAAACACTTTGCACATCCTAAAGTACAACATAAATACTAGTTATTACTATTATTCTCCAGGAAAAACCACTTATCCTAAAACCCTGGTCATAATTTAATTTCAAGGCACTCTAAAAAGACATAGAAAATTCCTCAAATTTGCCTTCTAATAAATAAATATGCCATAATAATCTGATAGCTTCTTTTGAATGGATTTCATTTATAAATGTTCATCATACCACTAGAGTAGGGCTACAGAAAGATTGACACACACACACTATATATATATGTATATATATATATACACATATATATATACATATGTATATATACACGTATGTATATATATACACACACATATATATAAAACTTCATTCTAATACATTATTGGCAGATCTTAGGACTAGTCTAACCATATTTGAAAACAATCTGAAATGATGATTTTTTAAAAAGTGACTAACATATCCAGTCCTTTTGACCTAGAGATTCCATTAGGCATATATCTCATGGTGGTGAAAGACAGAAAGAAAGGCCCTAAGAACACCAAAATATTCATAGCAGAACTCTCTTGTAATAGCAAAGAGCTAGAAAGGAAGGAAATGCCCATTGATTAAGGAATGGCTAATAAAAATTGACTTTAGAGATTCTGCACTTTAGTTATGCTGGCAATGCTTAGACAGTTTTGGAACAAGTTGCCTGACTTTAGAATTTGTGACACGTTCGTTCGAATATTTTCAGCCTTGGCAAATCTCCTTCTTTTATAGTAGATTTGATTTTTGGAAAAAAAAGTTGAGAGTCATTTAGAGCCAAGTGTGGTGAATAAATGATTCTCACATGAGCTGCTGCCAAGTTACTCCTCCCTCATCTTGTACTAATGCAATTAACTTTTAAAATCTAAAAGTACTACTGGCTGTAGTTTAATTTAAATGTAGTACTTTATTCTCTTAAATTTAATATTTTAAGAATCTTGGAGTTGGAAGGACCTTCAGTGGCTAACCCATACCTGGAGAAAAATCTCCACCATCATCATAACTAACAAACATAGTTACATAATGCTTACTATGTGCCAGGCATTGTGCTAAATACTTTATAATCTACATGAATAGTCATTATCCAGTATTGGCTTGAAGAGATTTGCAGAGGGAGAGCTTACTTTCCCTAGAGACCCCCTGTGCCAGTTTTGGATAGCTCTAATGAGAGTTACAATTAAGAATTTTTGTACCTTGGTCAAGCACCACAAACTATCTGGGTCATGAAAGGTACCTTAGTTATGGAGAAGGAGTGTGTTGACCTGTGAGAGGTGACAGAGAATTCAGGACACCGTGAACCATTACTGGGGTGCCTATCTATCCTCAGCCTATCTCTTTCTTGAAGAAGAAGCAGGACATTTGGTATCTTTTCAATTTAATTAAATATTTGTCATAGCGAGGAGCTAAGGTTGTTTCTTCATGTTTGGCATTTTAAAAGCCTGATTACCAGAAAATGGAGATGGAGCTGTACCTTTATGGTAGACAAGGTATATAATTTTGGAGGAGGGATTAAAACCATTTCTGCTACTCACTGTCAGACATACAAAAAATGTCCCTCAAAGTATCACATTAAAGATAGAAATAACCTTAAAGATCACTGAGCCAAGGGTATCAAACACATAGTCTGACAGACCCATGAAGCAAAATTCCTTAGTGTGGCCAGAACCAGATTAAAATGTAATTGGGAAATATTTAATGAAATAAACAAAATACCATAAAACATGGATAATGTTAATATGTGGTTTTCTAAGTCAATATGTGAGTAACAGGGATTCTTATAAGTGGTTTAGTTGTCCCCATTTTTATTTGAATTTGACTCTAGTGATCTATTCCAGCTTTTTCATTTTATAGAGAAGGAAACTGGCTTCAGAGAGAAATGAGTTAGACCAAAGTCACAGAGGAAGTTACTGATATTAACCCTGAATTACAGTCAGAAGGAGCTCAGATCTCATAGACTCATGGATTATTAGAGTTGGAAGCAATCTTGGAAGCAAACTCATTCATTTTATTTTTATTTCATAAGTGCTATATGAATGTTAATTATTATTTCACTGAGAATCAGAATAAGTGATGCCTTGAAAAGAAAATAATAATAACTTAGCAAACTGAGATACCTGCAGAAATCTTCAAGAGCTTCTAACTTTCAGATATTTGCTTAGACAATGTGAACTTCTAACCCTAATTAAGGAAGCACCTTAGGTTTATTTCTCTAATATAATTTAATTTTAAGATTAAAATTTTTTCCAGTCTCCTCATTTTACAGATGAATAACATATATTTAGAGTTATCATGAGAGCAGGGATTAGAATCTTGGTCTTTTGACTGCTAGTCAAGTATGATTTCAGTCTCCCTCAGAAGTACTGGGACATGAAACTTTTTTAGAAGAGTGACTCCAAGTTGTATGAATCAACAAAATCTTTCTGTAAGGAGGAGTAGAACTGGCTCTTTTTTCTTCTTTTTTATTGAAGCTTTTTCTTTTCAAAACACATGCAAGGATAATTTTTTTACATTGACTCTTGCAAAACCTTGTGATCCAATTTCCCCCCCTTCCTCCTGCCTCCTCTCCTAGATGACAAGTAATCCAATATATGTTAAGCGTAGTAAAATATATGTTAAATCCAATATAAACATATGTATTTATACAATTATCTTGCTACACAAGAAAAAATAAGATCAAAAAGGAAAAAAATGAGAAAGAAAATAAAAGTCAAGCAAACAACAACAAAGAGTGAAAATTCTATGTTGTGATAAACTCTCAGTTCCCACAGTCCTCTCTATTTGGGTGAGATGATCCTCATCATCACAAGAACTGGCCTGAATTATCTCATTGTTAAAAAGAGCCACATCCATCACAATTGATCATTGAATAATCTTGCTGTTGCCATCTACAATGATCTCCTGGTTCTGCTCATTTCACTCAGCATCAGCTCATGCAAGTCTCTCCAGGCCTCTCTGAAATCATCCTGCTGTTCATTTCTTATAGAACAATATTACCTAATATTCATATGCCATAACAACTTTGGAGAATCAGCCATTCTCCAACTGATGGGCATCCATTCAATTCCAGTTTCTTACCACCACAAAAAGGGCTGCCACAAACATTTTTGTACATCTGGAGGACTGGCTCTTAATACTTTCATGTATCTCTGTCCCCAATATTTCCCACTATTCCAACTCCTTGGGAAGGTTTGAACAACTTGGAGGTGATGGGGTAAAGGTTCCATGGAAAGAAAAGATCCATAGGATGGAAGGTAGAGGTGTTCTCAGGAAGCCCTGGCTTTTTAGCTGTGGTTGAATTGTCTCTTCTCAAGGCATGGGTCTAGGTATCATGACATGCTACTCTTAAGGTAGCCAACAACACTTCAATTCCAAATTTTCCCCCAATCCCAGCTCCTCTCAGTTTCAAAAGCTTCAAAGGGTAAAACTTTGGGAGAAAGGAAAGAGCAGTGATATCAGAAGGCAGAGTTGATTCCAGGAAGGAATGGCTTTCCAGTACAAGCCAAAGTACTGTTCTCCTTTCTTCACTTCGCTTTCTTCCTGAAGGGCCTTCTAGTAAGCCAAGTGTTTTATATCTGTGCATATGTGTGTACATATATATGTGTATATGAGTCTATAGGTATGTATTTAGACACAGGTGTGTGACTTATATATGTGTATATATATATGTACATGCATAAGTATATATGTAGATATATAGCTATGATCTATATCTATAATCTATAAATACATTTTATTTTTCAATAAATATAAATCTATTTTCTCTCCCTTAAACTACTCATTCCCATTGAAAAGAAAAAGAAAATCTTTGTAACAAATAATGCAAAATCAAGCAAAACTAATGTCTTCAGTGCCAATGTTTAATAAATGTTTCATTCTGGATTCTGAGTCCATCACATCTGTCAGGAGCTAAGTACATAAAAGGCTTTATCTTTGGTTCTCTGGAATCATGGTTGGCCATTGCATTCATTTGAATTCTTTAGTTTTTTCAAAGCTATTTTTCTTTACAATGTTGTTTTTATTGTATTAATTGTTCTCAATCTATGTCATTTTATTCAAGTCTTCTCAGGTTTCTCTGAAACCATTCCTTGTGTTGTTTCTTATAGCAAAATGGTATTCCATTGCATTCATATGCCACAATTTATTTTGTTGTTTTTTATTATTTTAGTGATGTCTGACTCTTCATGACTCCCCCCCCCCTTTTTTTGGCAAATATACTGAAGTTGCTTACCATTTCCTTCTCCTGCTCATTTTACAGATGAGGAAACTAAGGCAAACAGAGTGAAGTGACTTGCCCAGAGTCACACAACTAGTCAGTATCTGAGGTTGGATTTCAACACAGGTCTTCCTGACATCAGGCCTGGTGTTCTATCCACTGCACTACTCAGAACTGATGAGCACCTTGAATTTTTCAATTCTTTTCTAACAAAAAAGAGCTTCTATTAATGTTTTTGTACATAATAGTCTTTTTCCTCTTTCTTTGACCTCTTTAGGGATGCAATTTTAAAAATTAATGATAGTTTTTTATTTTCAAAATACATGGAAAGATAGTTTTCAGCATTCACCCGTGCAAAATCTTGTGTTGCAAATTTTTCTCCTTCCCTTCCCTCCACCTCCCTTCTCTATATAGCAAGTAATTTGATATAGGTATAATCCTTCTAAATGCATTTATCATGCTGCACAAGAAAAATCAGATCAAAAAGGAAAAAATGAGAAAAAAGCAAGCAAATAATAACAAAAAAATGAATATACTAACTTGTGATCCATATCAATCCCTAGCCCTCTCTCTAGGTGCAGATTCTCTCTATCACAAGACCATCAATTATTGTTGAAAAAGAGTCATGTTCATCAGAACTGATCATCACATAATCTTGCTTTTTCCATGTAAAATGGTTCTTCTCATTTCACTTATCATCACTGCATGTAAGTCTCTTCTGGGCCGTTCTGAAATCAGCCTGCTAGGGATAGAATTTCTTAAACCAATTGTAGGCAAGGCTATTCCTAACCCTCATTGACCTTCCAGCTCCCTTTTAGCTTTAAATCAATGATCCTATAATTATTTTTTAAAATTTTATTAATACTTTTCATTTGCAAAACATATGTATGGGTAATTCTTCAACATAAACCCTTACAAAGCTTTCTGTTACAAATTTTTCCCCCCTACTCCCCACCCCTCCCCCAGATGGCAGGAAATCCACTACATATTAATTATATTAAAATACTTAAGAAATCGAATATATGTATACTTATTTCCACACATCATTTTTGTGCAGGAGAAATCGTATCTACAAGAAAGAATAATCAGATAAAGGAAATACAATGCAAGCAAACATAATAGAGAGCATGAAAATGATATGTTGCGGTCCACATTTCACATCCCCCTCTCTGGGTGTATATGGCTTTCTTCACTGAACAATTGGAAGTGGTTTGAAACATTTCATTGTTGAAGAGAGCCATGTCCATCAGAATTGATCATCATATAGTATTGTTGTTGCTGTGTATAATAATCTGGTTCTGCTCATTTCACTCAGCATCAGTTCATGCAAGTCTCTCCAGGCCTCTCTGAAATCATCCTGTTGGTCTTTTCTCATAGAATAATAATATTCCATGACATTCATATACCATAATTTGTTCAGCCATTCTCCAATTGATGTGCATCCATTCAGTTTCCAGTTTCTAGCCACTACAAAAAGGGCTGCCACAAACATTCTTGCACATGTGGGTCCCTTTCCTTCCTTTATGATTTCTTTGGGATATAAGCCCAGTAGAAACACTGCTGGGTCAAAGGGTATGCATAGTTTGATAACTTTTTAAGCATAGCTCCAAATTGCTCTCCAGAATGGCTGGATCCATTCACAGTTCCACCAGCAATGCATCAGTGTCCCAGTCTTTCCACATCCCCTCCAACATTTGTCATTATCCTTTCCTGTCATTTTAGCTAATCTGACAGGTGTGTAGTGGTACCTCAGAGTTGTCTTAATTTGCATTTCTCTGATCAATAGTGATTTGGAGTACCTTTTCGTATGACTATAATTAGTTTTAATTTTATCATCTGAAAATTGTCTGTTCATATCTTTTGACCATTTATATGATCCTATAATTAAAGAACAAGTAGTAATGACCAGGAAGATGATTTCTAACATCCTTTTAGAACTGGAATATCTCATTGAGTCACAAAGCTCTTCTTTTTCATTCAGTAATTATTAAGCACCTGCTTTGTTCTATACCATGGCTTCTTAATCTTTGTGTCAAGGATTCTTTTGCACCCCTGTGAGGAAAAAAAAACAAATCAAAACTTAATGGAAAGAAATGCTTTAGCATTTCAGAGATGCTTAGGATGTCTAGATTAGAGATTGGTAAAAATAAAGATTTAATTTTTTTCCCATCTAAATTCACAGATTCCTTAGATCCTTGGTGGGGAGTCCAGGGCTCCAGGTTAAGTTATAAATATAGATAGCCCTCTGTCTCTGCTGTCAAGAAGCTAGCAATTTAATGGAGAAAAGGACAAGTATAAAAATGATTGTGATACAAAGCAAAGTGTGATAAGTGCGCAAGAAAGTCCAGGCAATGTAATATAAGAACTTTTAGTAGAGAGAGATCATTTTTAACTTGAGGGATAGCTATGGAGGTGGTCAGTGAAAATTTTATCTGAGTTGGGTCTTGAAGGGAGAAAAGAAGGTAGGGACCTTAACAGGCTCCAAAGCTGTTGCTGTTGTTTATCTTGTATTTTTCGAAAAGGACCAATGATGTTTTGGGGTGATGTCTTGATTTGTGTATGAATTGAATTTAAATGAGGCAGAATTTCACAAAGCCATCAGTCTCACTCTCTCTTCCAGAGTTATAAAAGTCCAGGACTAAGACAAAAGTCAAGATGACTGGCAATGGTCTGAGATGCATTGGATGACCTTGGTGTCTTCAATGTCTGATCAAGCTCTAGTGCCTGCTTTAACCCCTTCATTTCCATTGGAACAAATTGTTCTCATCGGCTCTTTCGGCCAAGGGGAGTCTTCCATGCATAAATTAGACAATCCTCTGACTCACCTTAGGTTTGAGCCCTGTCAATCACACTTAACCTAGTTTAGCCCATTTTTCAAAACAGTTTTATGGGAAATGCTAAAGCTTTTTGGGATCACAGGTGAGAACTGAATGCAAAGGAGATACCGAAGGTGAAAGAGCAGCCCTGAAAAGAGCCCAGCAAACCTTCACACTAGAGATGCTAGACCAACTTGAACTTCCTAGTTGAACTAGTGCTCAAATGAAGAGTTGAGAAGTGCTCCTTCCATTTTACTGGATTGTCACTCTTGGTTTCAATCATTCCTTGTGTCATAGCAATACATTTTTGAATCTATGCTCTGTTACTCAGCATATTAGCTCTCCCTGTTAACTTCTGGTTATCTGTGAAATTGATAAGGATGCCCAACATTTATGTCTTATGTAAGTCAATGATAAGTGCAAGCTAGCATAGAGATACTACTAATCTAGTGTAGGCATACCACTAGGAAGAACTCTTTGGGTTGATACAGATTGATTGGTCAATGTTATTTGGGTACAATTTAACCAGTATATTACTGATAGTACTATTTCTCCTTTTCTCTACCTTCTTTCTCCTCTGGGATCCAAAGACTCAAAAGATACAAGGAGAGCAGAGACTTAGAGTGCAAGGACTAAGGTTAAAATTATACTTCTGTCAGTTGATTTGGACAAGTCCCTTTACATCTCTAGGTCTCAGTTTTCTCATCTGCAAAGAGGGAAGTTTGGAACAGATAATCACTGAAGTCCTTTCTAGCTCTAAATTTTACAGCTAAGGAAAAGAATTGTCATTCAATCACAACTTTCTAATTTTAAGCTTCACCACCAGAATATTGACTTAACTATGACAAAATGGAGTTGTTGAGGTACTACTAAGAGAATACATGCCGTCCTTGTCCTCTCTTTAAAGAGGTTTGTGTTGATTGAGTCACTGCTGTGAAATCACAAGTGATATTACATTTTAACCACTGTGTAAAGAAGGTTCTTTCACAATCAATGATCAGGGCACTGGACCCTCAGCTTTGCTCTGGTTATTTTGATTTAGTTCAAAATCCTGTTGAGATGAAGCTTTATATCCTGGGATTCCTTTTAGCTATTGTCTGGCAGGAGCAGCATGTCATCGCCTTTCAGAGGTAACTCAGTAGAACCTGCACTGTGGTGAGAAGTTTCCTTTTTTCTTCCAATTTGCTCTATATTGAATCAAACTAGCGTGTAGGAGTAAGGAATCTGGTTCTAAAAGTCCAGCCAGGTTCCTAACCATGCATATTAATCATTCCAAGAGTTGTAACAAGGAATTTTTAAGCCTAGGACAAGTACTACACACTATCTCCCAGGGCAAATTGACCTTAGTTGAAGGGGATGGGATGAAAATACAAGGTAACTACTGTTCAAGAGACCACTGAGAGGGTGGGACAACAGGCCAAGAACTACTTATTTAGTAGCTTCATATTTTAACTTATTATTCTTGCTAATCAGGTGCTAAGTGTTACAGTTTCCATGATGTATGAAAACCACAAATTCTGTCAGCACTTTCTAAAGTTATCTCCCTAGAGCAAAACCCCATCACTTACCTTAGTTATGACTCTGGTTATCATGAGTGAAGTAGTAGGCTTTAATCTAATCTAATTCCCTTAGATTTAGTGTCATCATTGTGGTTTTAGATTAGAAGAGAAAGAGAAAGATTCTGAGAAAATCTGGGAATTATAAGTATTTAAAGAAAAAAAAGAAAATAATTGAAATCCCCAAACTTCTTATGCTAAAGTAAATGTTTACTAGTATCATATTTAAACGGAGATAGTTTGAAAAGGGGATTTTTAAGTGGGGAGAGGGGGTAAATTGGAGGAGGAGATTGCATAATCTTTTAAGGTTTCTAAAACACCTTCTTTACAACAGCATTGTGAAGTGGGTAGTACACATTTTATTAACCCCCTTTTCTAGCTAAAGAAAGACCCTCCAAGAATTTAATTGATTTTCCTAGAATCATACAGAAAGAAAAGTCAGAATCTAGGCTTGAGTCTTGGTCTTCTGATTAGAAAGAAGCCCTATGCTTTCTCCCCTGCATAATATATATTTGGATTCTGTAGTGGAAAAAACATTGTATTGGAACTGAGGAGACCAAAGTTCTGATCTTGGCTCTGCCACTTACTAGTTAGATGTGTGATTCCAGGCACACATTTGATTCCAGGTAAATCATTTAACTTGTTTGAGCTTCTATAAAATGTAAATGAGGGAGTTTATTTATGAAGTGAAGTTTCTATTAGATAATCTTCAATGTCTTTTCCCAGTCTGAAAACTTTATGATTTATAATGCATGATAGCAGTTATTGGCATACATTTAATTCACTGTTGTCTTAAGAGCTCAAGAACTATTAAAGTTTCCATAAGCTCCATAATAAGATGTATAGACAATTCTGAGACTCACATTTTTGCTTATTTTAATTATTTGTGATATTGGTATATTCATTTTTATGTGTATAAGAACATACTGCATTTAAAAAATTAATTTGAAATTTCATTCTTAGAATTAGTTGTGCTAGTAATAGTTTCTTGCTTCAGTTTGTTGTTGGGTCTTTGGGTTTATTGGATACTATACCAATGTATTCATTTGCAACTTTATGTTGTATACCTAATCTCTTCCATTAACCAACCTATTTCTTAATCAGTACTGAATCATTTTGATTATTTCTGTTTTTTATTATAGTTTCATATCTGGTACTGATAGACTTCCTTCCTTCCTGTTACCTCCCATTATTTCTCTTGAGATTCTTGACCTTTGTTCTTCCAAATGAATTTCATTATTATTTTTTCTAGTACTGTAAAGTAATTCTATGATAGTTTGATTATGGCACTGAAAAAAATGTAGTGTTGTCAATTTTATTATGTTCACTTAATCCACCCATTAACAATTAATATTTCTGCAATTTTTCTTTAGTTTACTTTTATTTCCATAAGAAATGTTTGGTATTTATAGTCATATAGATCCTAAGTATGTCCTCACAATAGCTCCTTATCGTTAGCATTTTTTCTTATTCTTCCAGTCTTAATTCCTAAATAGGGACTTTTTATTAAATCAGGTTCTGTACACTTCCCAGGGAATGTTAGAACCTTGTATAGTCCTGATCTGTATTATCTAGGGTAGTGTTAACTACATTTTCTGCGCTTTGAGTACTGTGTACTTTGATGAGTGAAAGCTGATTAAAATAACAGAGGAAACAAGGGTTTGAACTTCTGAGCACATTGATTTATTAAGCAATACATGCTGATTGCATAAGATATTGGGACTACTCTTTCTCAGCTTGGCACTGGACTCCAAATACAGAGGGAGACAGTTTTGGGTACATTAAAAGAAAAGAAGTAACATGATATAAACTAGAATACAAAATTAGGTAATCTGATTTCTAATTGGAGAAAAAATTAGGGGCTTTCCAGGGTGAGAGCAAACAGGTACAATTCTCTGATTTCAGAAAAAGATTCACTTTCCTGTCTCTCTCTACCCCCACCATGTCTGTATTCAATTAAAGGAACATGGAAACAATAACTGATTGATCAGTATGGGAACAATTTTCAGGGAAAAACTAAAACCCTGTATTGCTTGAGATGTATAATTGTGAGAAAACTCCTTCTATCAATCTTCACACCTAGCTTAATAACCTGGGTACTTATTTAAGATTCTCTAAGCTAGTTAGAGAAGTGATCCCTGGAATGGCTTCAAACAATACAATAAACCTTTCTTACAATTCCCATAACTGAATAATTTTTTTCACAAGACAGAAATTGGACTAGATCCATATGATTGAATAGGAAGGGAATTGATCTAGATACAGAATTTAGTCACAAAATGGAGTTAGTGTGATTCATTCAATTCCCACAATTTCTCCAGGTTTTCAAGGAACTCAGGATTGGCTCAGGTTAGTGAGCTGCAAATTTTCAGTTATCCCTAAACAGCCTGATTTAGACCATTGCCTGAATGTTGCTCATCTGGTCTGAGTCTTGAAAGTCTTGATTGTGTTTTGGGTTTGTGCAAATCAACTACAGCTTGTACTTAGGTGGAAATCTGATAGACAGATGATGCCCACAAATAACTGTTGGATAGCTAAAAGGCCCTGCAGGTTCAGAGTGTAAACCCTACATGCTTTTCTGCAACTTTTGCCTTGGTTACTTACCTTTCACCTGAATCTTTGATCTCTCTCTGGGATCCCTTGGACCACAGAAGCAGGGTTAGCTCTTTAGCTAATGGTAGCCCTAAGCCTGGGATTTGCAGAGCATCCTAGGTCTACTGGCTAGAAGCTAAAGCAGCATAACACTTTCAGTATAAATTGTGGATGTCTTCAAAACTATTCAGGCCTTGCTTTCTGTAGACATTAAGAGTTTTTTCCCCCCTCTCTATTCATAGAGTATGATAAGGATAACAAGGAAACTTTTAAGGGGCTTCTCCTGTCTCAAGCTATACTGTCAAATTCAAATAGCAATGGATTAGGCTACATATTAATTTAGAAAACTTCAAATTAACCTGCTCTGAGTTATATTGTATTTTTACTTACTTTGTTAAATATTTTACAATTACATGTTAATCTGGTTACCTCTTCACTTGGCCTCTTATAACCAGCAGACCATGAGTTTGACACTTCTGTAAATACAACCTTATTTCTAGTCAGCTTTCATTTACCACAGAGATTTCCGCCAATCAGACTAGCTCCCTGAATCACTCACCAGCAGAGCTTCAAATTAGCTTCTACCAGTTTTGTAAAAGACTTCTGGTGTCTCACTTAGAGACTTCTTTAAATTTCAGCTTTTCTGAGTCTTCTCAACATGGCTATTGATCTTTTTTTTGTTTGTTAAAATTTTAACAAATAGATCTTTTGGGGATTTTGTATCTATTTTTTGTTTTTTGTTATCAATTACATTTTCCCTTGTATCTATCTCCCCCTTCCAGAAAGCTATCCCTTACATCAAAGGATTTTTTTTAAGAGAAAGAAGAGGAAAAAATTAAGCAAAACCAATGAACACACAAAAGAGAAGAGTTTGATCTCTCTCTTTTTTTGAATCTCCTCTGAAGACCAAGCTTGTTCTATATAATTTTCCAATATTCAATTTTGATTATTTGTGGTTGTTATTCTTTCCATTTAAATGGTTACAATCACAGTGTATGTTGCTTTTCTGGTTCTCCCTACTTCACATGATGAATACAAATAAGTATAAAAAGACATAGGAATAAATGCACATCAAAGAAGTCTCCTGATCTCCTTTCTCTTTCTTACTCCTAATTCCTCAAATTAAAGATTTTTCATATGTGTGACAGGTTTCTAATATTGGATAAGAAATTTCAAATTCATATTTCCATCATATGGGAAACTAATCTATATACTGTCATCCCATAATTTCAAACCTTTGAATCAAAGTTTCCCAGCAATAAACTTTAAAGTTCTGAAAACAATGATCTTAAAGTTAACTGTTGGGAAGCAATATGCCACTGTCTCTAATATCAGTCAATATTTTTGGTTTTGCATTGCTTTCACTCAGGCCCTCTCAGTACTTTTATCTGTGAGTCTGTTTTCTCTTGGGTCCTCAGAACTGTTTTTCTCCTGAAGCTGCTTTTCTTGGTGTTTCATACAAAATATCCTTTTGCTGCTGCTCTAAATAATATATAATTATGAAAGGCCAGTACTTCAGAGTTAGTAGGAAAATGTCTGAAAGATCTTGTCTTTGGCAATGAACATCAGGGAATTGTGACATTGTATTACTTTGCTGATTCTTGGTTCCCTTCCCTCAAAAAGAAAATCCTGCCTGTAAATGAGATTATAAATTCTTTTTCCCTAAAATGAAAATCAACTCCTTACTGAATTCCTCTGAATGCATCTCTTACTAAGATGATATATAATTGAACAAAAAAGCAAAAATAAAAAATTCTAACAATTCTTATTTCATTAAGAACAAGAAATTTCAATGACTTACTTGACAGGATTAGGCTATAAAACCTACTGAAAAGAGCTAATAGACCAACTTCATAAAGCTTTTGGGGGGTTTGTTTTTTGGTTATTATCTTTCCTACTGTGATCATTTTCCTAATAACCTTTAGAAACTGGTGTAGTCTCTTAGAGGCTGATTTGTTGTTGCATTTTGATAAATGCAACAGTCATATGCCCTGGAACAAGAACAGAAAAAGTTTTAAAGACATCTATACCATATGCCAAGAAGAAGACAGCCAGAGAGCTCATATGTTCAAACAGTCATTTGCTTTTAAATCTCCAAATGTTGCAACGAGTAGAGATAAAATGCTAATGAGAACCTTGTAAACAAAGCCATTAATTGTATGGGAAATGGTTGCCCAAGTGCTGGCTGGCAGCAAAGGCAATTCACACAGTTAAACAGAAAGAAGGAGGGGCAGGGAGGAGAGATAAAAGGATTCAGAGAAAGAAAAAGAAAGAAGAAGGGGGGACTGCAAGGAAAAGAGTGGGAAAGGGAAGGAGAGAAAGGAATGGAGAGAAAAATAAAGAGAAAGAGAGAGAAGAAATGCACAATGTTCATAAGATTTAGAGAATCTTATGAGGGATTTTAGAGATCATCTTTCCACTTTGCAGACGAGGAAACTGAGGCCCAGAGAGATGAAATGTCCTATCCAAAAGTCACACATATAGTGTCAAAGATGAGTTTAGAAACAAGGTATTCTTTCCCCTAGATCAGACCATATTGTATTTGACTACTGAAAATAAAATCACATAAAGACCAGTTTATCTCTCTTAATTTAGTTCCTATAATACAACTCTTTTAAAATTTTATTTTAAAATTATTAATTTAACAATATTTTCATATATTCAGTAGATTCAAAAGAAGATTATATATTAACCCATAATCTTTATTTTGTACCACTTCCTTTTTTAAAGGTGTATATTATAAAACTTTATATATTACTTTCAAAACTTCTTGCTTGCCTATGCTTCCTTCTTAACTTTCTTTTCTTCTGTGCATTTTTTAAAAAGGTTATATAAGCCATCTTTTTTTGGGGCATCACTATTGCTAACTCTCCTCTCTCCCATTTCTCATCCCAGTTAAAAACCAAGTGAAAGAAAGACAAAAAAAAATCTTGTCATGAATAAGCATGGTCAAGAAAAACAAATCTACACAGTGGGCATATTTAAAAATATATATCTTTCTGCATATTGTGCCCATCATCTCTTTCTGTCAGAAAGTAGGTAATTTGCTTAATTACAAATGCTCTGGAGACCTGACTGGTCATTAAATTTCTCAAGAGTTCTTAGTTCTTTCAAAGATGTTTTTCTTTACAATATCACAATCCTTATATTAATTGTTTATCACTGTCAGTTCATTCTACTCAGAATTCTTTGAAATCATCTATAGACTTTCTATAGAACAAAATATTTCATTATGTTCATAAATCACAATTTACTTAACAATTTCCCATTATCTAAAAGGAAATGTAAGCCACCCTCTTGGTTTCTAATAGTTTTCTTCCCTTTCCTTTTGTAATTTCCCTTTCAGGGTCCAGAAATTTGTTTTGCTAACCTTTCATCATTCCTCACTAATATATTTCTTCTTAACTCTCATCCCATATCCTCATTCATTTCCTTGTTGAGCTTAATTTTATTAATAAACCACATTGTTTACATTTGTGTATTCAACCATCTTTTCATTTCAGATAATAATGAGGTTCCTCTGATATCACCTCTTCCCACACTTTCTTCTATGTTGGTACGTTCCTTTTTTGTGTACCCTAATTATGAGAAATAACAAATCTGACCCCACCTTCTTTCTCCTTTCTACACTTTCTCCTTTTATCCTCCTTTCTCTTTTTCTTCTTAAAAACCCTCATACCAGAACTCATCCAACCCAAGAATTTTTTTTCTTATTGGATTTCAATACTGTTTGAATATCTTGCAATATCCCTCTACCATGTCAGCCCTCTTTCCCCATTGGTGAGGTCCTTTCCAAGCCTCCATTTTCATGATGGTCCCAGACAGGTAATGCTCTATATCCCTCTAAGTTATGCTTCTGACTCTAAGGACGTTGCCATCATGACTGAACTACTTTCTTACTCTGAGACTTATTTCAGGTCTTGGAATCTTTTTTATCCTATAATATCCTTCTACTATGCTGACCCCCTTTATACCATTGATGAGTTCCTTTTAGGGCCTCCATTTTGAGGATAGACTCAGTCTAGCTTTATTTTATTACAGTCTTGCCTGTATTTCTGAAAAGTATAATCATAATTTCTGAGTCATTCATTACCTGTATAGCCCTGAGATAGTCAATTTCACCTCTATGCATATCACTTTCCTAATTTGTAAAATGATGTAATTAGATTAAATTAACTTTAATATTTCTTCCAGTTCTGACTCCTAAAATCCTAATTCAGAGAGACTCAGAAGGTCCTTCTTCATTGGAGATCTGTTAACTTTACAACAAAAGCATTAAGAAAGTCTTTTTGATTGTTTTTGCTTGGAAGACTAGAAAGAGAAACCAGTATGAAGTTTCCTTTTTTTTTTTTTTTGTCTAGCTAGTCAATCAATAAACATTTATGAAGTGTCATCTGTGTGTCTGGCACTGTCCTAAGCATTGGTTTGCAGAGAGATGCTTATTTGCACAGATTCTTTCTCTTTATCTATCTACCTATCTATTTATTTACTCATCTATTTATTTATTTATTTATTTATTTATTTGTTCCTTTGCTTTTTTGGCAAGGCAATTAGGTTTAAGTGACTTGCTCAGGCTCACCCAACTAGTAAGTGTTAAGTGTCTGAGGTTGGATTTGAACTCAGATTCTTGACTGTCCCTCTTTTTTTTGTTCTTCTTACCCTTGGCCCCCTTTTCCTTCTCTCTGAATATTAATGAACCATTTGTAAATATTTGGCACTTTGTACATACTACTGTTTTAAGAGTTTGTTGTTGTCATTAAGTCATGTCCAACTCCTTGTGTTTCTGTGGACCATACTGTCCATGGGGCATTGGAGTGATTTATTATTTCCTTTTCCAGCAGATTAGGGCAAACAGGATTAAATGACTTGCCCAGCTGGGGTCACACAGCTAGTAAGAGTCTGAGGCTGGATTTGAGCTTAGATATTCCTTACTCCATGCTCTGCCCTTTCTACTGGAGCCATCTAGCAGTGCATTAAATGATTAGGTGAATGAAAAGATAGATGATTGCCAGATTGTGGAGGCCCTTAAAGAAAAAGCAGGATATTGCCAGATAGATAGAAAGTAGATAGGGAAAGATTCTGGTCTGTAATACTCTAGCAAGAGGGGGGAAATCAAGGAATGTGTTTGGAGAACCCTAAACAGTCCTGGTTAGAAAGCACATGGATTATCGATGAAAGACAATGAATGATGTGAGATAAAAATGGGATGATATAAAATCATAAAATCATAGAATTTTAAACATAGATGAGATTGAGATCAACTAGTCCAACTTCCTCACTTTATAATTGAGGATTCTAAGGTCCAGAGGAGTAAAATGATTTATTCAGACTTCATAGTTAGTGCTAAAGTTGGGACTAGAATCTAAGTCTTCTAATCTTCAGTGAAGTCCTTATTCAACTGTGCCATAAAGCTTCCCTAAGAAGATACCAAATTGTGAAAATCCTATGATGACAGGCTAATTTGATTTAATTTGCATCAACAAACATTTGTTAGTTACCTACCATGTGTAGGCACTATACTATGTACCAGGGAATACAAAGAAAAAACACAAGAGTTCCTGTTGTCAAGGGGCTTATATTCTGCTGAATAATATGGCACATCAACATAAAATTAAATAGAGGGTAACTTAATAAAGGAAAAAGTACTAACAAGAGGAGTGCAAGGAAGGGATAGGGAATTATGGAAAGTCTCATAGAGAAAGCACCTTCTGAGCTGAGCCTTGAAGGAAGATAAACATTTTGAAAGCCTGAGTTGAAGAGAAAATGTATATTTGATTTCCTCTATCTTTAATGTCTTTTTATATCTTTATAACCCAACCTATATTTTTCATTGCAGTAACACTGGCTTCCTCACAGTTCCTGGAACAAATGACTAGAACGAGAGTGATCTCTTACCTCTAAGCCTTCTCATTGACTATTTCCCATGCCTGAAATGTCCTTTCTTCTTCTTCTCTTGGTTTCCCTGGATTCCTTTAATACTTTTTACAGGAATGTTTTACCAACTCCTCTTAATTCTAATGCCTTTTTCCTGTTGTTTCTTATATGTCCTGCATGTGTCTTTTTGTGTGTGTGTTGTTTGCATGTTGTCTCTTTCCCTCCCCCCTATTAAATCGTGAGTTTTTTGAAGGCAGGTTTGCCTTTCTTTGTATCCCTAACCACTGGAATTCAGGCCTTCAGAGAGATGTCATCAGACCATCACAATCCAAAGCACTCACATAACCAAGGAAAGTGCTGCTGGGACAATGAAATTCCCCTTTGATATTTTTTAACCTGTTATTTCTTTCTATTGGAAAGGTTTTAATTGCCCTCCCTTGAAAATGTGCAAAAAGGAGAAATTGGAAGCAAAGATAGCAATTAGGAGATTATCATAATAGTCTAAGTAAGTGATTACAAGGGCCTGAACAAAGATGGTGTCTATTTAAGTGTAGAAAGATATTGTGGATATGGAATTAGCCAAGAGGGTCACAAAATAGGAAAGAATCTAAGTATAGAAATAGGAAAGTTTTAAGGAATAAAACTAAGGGAGAAAATAAATTCAATTTTGAACATGTTGAATTTGAGGTAGGTTCATCCACAAGTGGAAATATCCAATGGAAATCCATTTTTGAAAAGGTTTCAGGGTTGAAAATATAGCTTCATCATTTTTAATTTTGACAGACACTGTGAAATTATTATGGATGTAATTTCAGTGGTGCATAGTATATATAATATATTGGAGAAGAACTAAAGAGAAGGTGAAAGATCTATTATGAGATTACTATGATAGCCCAGGTGAAATGTAAGGAGGTTCTGAGCTAGGGTGATAGGAGAAGATAAGTGTTTGGGTTTGAGGAAGGAAGGAGAAGAAGAAATCAAAGATAAATTTTGAATCTAGATGACTGGGAGACCTGCAGGGGAATAGAGGGAAGAGTAGTTATCTTGGGAAAGGTGATAGTTCAATTTTGGTTGGATTTCAGGTGCTGCTGGGACAATGAAATTCCCCTTTGATATTTTTTACCTGTTATTTCTTTCCAGTGGAAAGGTTTTAACTGCCCTCCCTCGAACAACTAGACAAATTAGGACTCTCCAGGACATGATAATGACACTTGAGGTAATTTTGCTCCCAATTTTGCCCTTACTTTAATTGTTTTTGACAAGTTTCATATTTAGTGTTTTTTCTATATAATATTCTGTGTATTTACACTTAATTTTTCCCACCTTTGCCTGAGACTGATATTGTCTGTGTGATCCTGGGTAAGTCAATGCTCTGGGAAATACTCTGTGACTATAAGTTACAGAGAAGGTGCATTGATAGGTCTTCCTTAGGATATTGTTATTGTCATGAAATCACAGGTCCATTCCCTATACCTCTTTTCACACCCCCTTGATATGTTTACTCAGAAGGATAAAAGAAATTTTATTACATATTGGCATTCACATCAGATTCACTATTTTGCATTGAGTTGGAATTCAGGCCTTCAGAGAGATGTCATCAGACCATCATGATCCAAAGCACTCACATAACCAGGGAAAGTAATGTAGATACCCCATTTGTGACGTTAGTCCTTTGCTGCTATAAGAGATAGGTAAGTGAATCACTTCTTTTTCTCAAGAGGTACACCACTCAGGAACCCCCTCTATATCTTGAAAAGGCTTGATTCCGGATCATGCTGACTAGCAGAAAATTTTCTTCTTCTAAACAAGAATTTGGGATGTAGGAAGAGTAGGGTACATGTTCTGCAAAATCTCTCCTATCAGATGAAATTCCCATATTTCTGCCCCAAATCATCCTTTAACAACTATATACGGGCAAAATTGTGTCCATGCATAGATTAGTACTCCACTCAAGAAGCAAGGTTCTCTCTGCTAAACCCTGTTCTGTCCTTCAAAAAAGGTTTAAAAAAAGAAAAAAGAGATCTATGATGAAAAAAAGTTTTTTCATACATCAAATATTTATAGCAGCATTTTTTTTAGTAGTAAATATAGGGAAGGATTCGACCTGGACTTTCTCTGGCTTAGGAACTCACTAGCAAGGAAATTTACTAGTTAAAGCTTAGTACCTCTTCTGCAATTTAGAGAACTTTCTTAGAGACTAATCTAAAGCATTGAAAAATTGGGGGACTGATTCAATCTCACACAGACAGTATATATCAGAGGTGGGACTGTGAATCCACTTTCTGGCTCCACTGTCAACTGTATCTCCACTACTCTAGACTGCTTCTTACAATAGCAAAGAAATGGAAACAAAGTAAATGTTTAGTGATCTGAGAATGGCTAAAGAACTTGTAGCATTTGAACATGTGACAGGAACAAGAGAAAGAAATATGATGAATACAAAGTTGCATAAGAAAATCTATATGCACTGGCGCTAAGTGAAGTAAACAGAACGGGGAAAATGATATATACAATGATCCAACAATATTAATGGAAAGAACAACGAATCAGATGAAGCTAAAACCTGTCAAATTATTAAGACCAAATTCGGACTCTCAGAAGAGATGTCCCTTCCTTCTTTGCAGAGAGGTTTTTCTTTTCTTTTCTTTTCTTTTCTTTTCTTTTCTTTTTTTCTTTCTTTCTTTCTTTCTTTCTTTCTTTCTTTCTTTCTTTCTTT
>JAJPUD010001906.1:203634-261314 GCA_023553655.1 Myrmecobius fasciatus
TGCTGTGTATGTAGAGGGAAGGGAAAGAAGAAAGAGGGACGATGGCAGAAGGGAGTATACCATCTCTGGCACATATTTCTGAGCCTGCCCCATCCACTACCCTCTTCTATAGGTAAAATCTTAACATCTATCTTCTCCTCCTGTTCTGATAGAATGAAAAGTTGATTTTTGATGTGCATGTCAGAATGGGAATTTATGATTAGCACCTTCACTGCCAATAGGATATTCCCTCCTATTGGTAACTACTGAGAAGCCATGGCAGGGGTGTAGTTGGGTCTGGCCTCTGACTCACCCTAACTTTTCTTGGGAGGATTAAATGAAAAGGAAGTCTTCCAGAGGGTCAGAGCTATGGTGGACAGTGATAGACAACTGGCACCCACTTCTTGGAAAGAAGCAGCCTGATACTTTGCTCTCCTATATAGTCATATGTCCAGGTACCAAGATATTTAAATATTTGGTTCCACTGGTTCTCTCAATTACATACATTATTTCAGGTGTAGGTCTGGTGGAATAAAGACAGATGAGGGAGACATATTCCTGAATGTAGTTTTTTCATACTGTGTTTGCTGGGGCATCCAGGAGGGTTTTATTTCTATTGACTACCTTCTCAAATTATGGACTCCTAAGCCATTCTCTCCAAGTGTGAGGCAAAACCTTGTTTGTCCCACACTAGTTAAGGCTAGGGGAATGGAGTACACTGAATAAATATTCCATTCATGCTCCTCCTTCTTTCCCCATAAATATAATTTTATGAAATATATTATTCTAATCCCAAGGAGGAAGGCTAGAAAGAAAAGGAAGAAGACAGGATTAAAAAGGACTCTGAAGAATAGTGGACTTATTTCCCCTCATTTCTAAGAGGCTTATAGACAAAAGAATATCTATCCACTGGCTCTGAGAAAACACATCAGAATTGTCTTCACATTTTGCTATTATTTCTACTGAGCATTAACCAATAAACTTTACTTTGACCTAAACAGAACTGGCAGACAGGAAGGTTTTTCTAGGCCTACACTAAAAGAAAGAAATGAATCTTGTTTCTGTATTTGGAAACTTGTCCTGAAAATACTTATCAAGATCCTGTTGTTTTTGTTTATCCTTCGTTCTCAAAGAGGAACGTGACATTGGAAAGGTGATGCCATGGCATGCAAATGAATTGGATTCAGTGAGGGAGAGCTGTGTAAAGTCAATTAACCCTCCAGAGACATCTGGGTCCAGTGGCCAGATATAGATCAAGAAGACTAGAGATGGCTCTGGATGCAATGGGAGACCTTGGCTTTTTTAAGCTAAGGTCTTCAATAGGTCTCAGTTTGATTGAGGTTGAATCCTTTCTAGTGATTAAGGCTGGATAGCAATTAGAGGCAAAGAATTTCCTCTTTGACCTAGTTCAAGCCCCATTTGATCATTATGTGGCTCCAGATTGATTCAGATTGAATATAACCAATAGAAATAAGAACCATCTCCTTAAAGAGTTGTGGGTTCTAGGGCAGGTAGATGGGTTCTGATGTTACTATCTAGTTACCCACCCTAAGAAGAAAGAAGTGAGCAAAGTTTATCTTAATGTCTCAATGGGCTGTTTCTTACCCTTTCAGAATTGGATGGCCAATGCTTTCATGTAGCCCTCAAAATCTCAAATTTGGAAGGAACAAGTAAGGGAGTTGCTAAATAACTGATACTTTAATATAAATTGATTAAACTTAGCGTCTGCCTAGATTACTTGCGATTCATATGAATAGCACAAGAAGAATCCTAAAGAATCAATTTCTAATATTTGCATTGTAGTTAATGTTTAATTGGGATAGGGTAGATATTTTCTTTTTTTTAATTTATTTTTTTATTAAAGCTTTTTATTTGTATAACATATGTATGGGTAGTTCCCCAGCATTGATCTTTACAAAGCTTTCCGTTACAAATTTTACCCCCAGTCCCCTTCCCTCCCCTAGATGTCAGGAAGTCCACTACATGTTAATAATGTTGAAATACTTGACAAGTTGTGCAAGAAAAATCCTATCTACAAGAAAAAAAAAGAACATCAGAGAAAGGAAACACAATGCAAGCAAACATCAATAGAGAGCATGAAAATGTTATGTTGTGGTCCATATTTCATAATCCTCTCACTGGGTGTATATGGTTTTCTTCACTGAACAATTGGAACTGGTTTGAGACAATTCTTTGTTGCAAAGAGCCATGTCCATCAGAATTGATCATCATGTAATGTTGTTGCTGTGTATAATGATTTTCTGGTTCTGCTCGTTTCATTTAGCATCAGTTCATGCAAGTCTCTCCAGGCCTCTCTGAAATCATCCTGCTGGTCGTTTCTTACAGAGCAATAATATTCCATAACATTCATATACCATAATTTATTCAGCCACTCTCCAATTGATGGGCATCCCTTCAGTTTCCAGTTTCTAGCCACTACAGAAAGGGCTGCCATAAACATTCTTGCACATGTATGTGGGTCCATTTTAGGGTAGATATTTTCAATTAGATTGAATTTAATAAACATTTATTAAGTGCCAATTATATAGTAGATGTTATATAAAGATCATGGGACACACTGGAAAGGCCTAAAAATAATAACATCATGCAATTTATACAGTTACTCTATTCTGAACATAAGAGCAAATGATATTTTGGTCTCTAAATGCTAAGGGTTTTGATCTATACAGGATTTGAAATTGTCTTGAGAGATAGACTAGAGCTTGGTCATCACTATCACAGACTCAATAGTATTCTAGTTACCAATGAGCTATAGAGTTGCCTTGGAGATTTATTTCTGTTTTGGGGAATTCCTTAAAGAACCCTTAGATTTTAGACCAATCTGAACCTCTAAATTACCTCAAAGTGGACTTAACCCTCCAGGACCTGACTCAGCCCCTTAGCCTACCTCCAAAAGAGATTTGAATTTGTCTCGAGGCAGAGCTTTGAGTACTATTCAAGAGTGGCCTTTAACCGCTGAGAGAGACCTAGAATCAAGGTTGGAGACTTATTTTTACAACTTGACAACACCTCTTGATGTTATTGGAATTCCCATAAGATCCTGTTATTCCACTGACCTGGTAACAAAATTCTTGGGTGGCAAAATGGTATTTTAGCCTGTCTTTCTGGGGTATTCGGGTTTTCCACAGACCATATGAAACTAAACATATTAGACTACACACCACCGATCAACCCAAAATGCTTTCTTTAAGACACTTCTTTATTGAATTATTGAGAGATTACTTAGTATAATCACCTCACTCAAGACAGATAAATCCAAAATCTACTAATATTTTCCTTGAAAGTCACACATATGGAAGAACTTAGGAATTGTAGAGACAGATTTCTTCCACAAATGTTTTGATTCTGTGAAGATACTTTTCATAACTTTTCCTTCTTATAAAAATTTTTATAAAATGTTCACAAGTTTCACAATATTTATAAGCCCTAATCCATTTTTCTTATTTACTATAGTGAATAGAGTAATGGATTTAGAGGCAGAGGAATTGACTTTATATCTTGCTCTTGAAATTTAGTTGTTGTGTCACTTTGAGCAAGTAAATGTCACCTCTTAGGAGTTCAGTTTCTTAATATATAGAATGAGGAGATTGAACTAGATGATCTAAGGCCATTTCCAACTGTCAATTTCTGAACCTATGATCCTGACTTCTCCATTTCCTCTGATATCACCTATATATGGTTCAACCTTTTTTTTTTCCCTCCAATCCTTTATTTTTATTTTTTATTTTTTGGAAAAAACAATCACCACCCTTTCTACCCCTCACCCCCATATCTTTCCCATTGTGCAAAATGATTTGAAAATTTTTCTCCTTCTGCTGAAGAAGCTATGCTCTTCCTTGGTCCACTAAATTCCATGGTATTGTCTATTGCCTTTGCAATTTGAAACTTTATTAGTTAATTGTTCATTTCTATTTTGGCAGATTTATTATTGGATAGATATTATAACTGAGACATATGCTGATATGCTTGAAAAAATACACATTGGATCTTCATTTGAGAAGAGACCACTTTATGTTTTGAAGGTAACCTTTTGAAAAATTAATTGCTCTGCATTTTTGGGTGTGGATAGGAAAGCAGATGTTGAGGGGAGGGGAAGGTGATGGCACTCAATAACAAATGGCTCTCAGCTTAAAAATTCATTTCCTTCAATCAAACAAACAGCCAACCAACAAGTATTTAAGTGTTTATTACATTCCAGGCATTGTGCTAAAAATTGGGGATAAGATCGAGCCCTCAAAGAATTTATATTTTAATGGGCAGATAAAATGTGCACATATAAATATATGTGGAAGTCATACAAAATGAGTACAAGATAGTTTTGGGAAATTCTGTCTCTTCCTTCATAGTTTTTCTTCCATTTTATACAAAAGTCATCATGAAAAAGTTAATTATCCCCTTAACATTCTATTAGTGTAAAGTTTTCATTTGCAAAGGAAGGGGAGATAAGCCAGACTTGTAGAGCTACAGTCTATTTAAAATGCTTTTGGATGCCCCAGACAGATCTGAAGATCCTACAGTTATGTCACTTGGAATGAATTTTAGACGCTTTCGAGTCTTTCTACCCAAACCATCTATGGACACAATCTCATAATGTACATAATCTCAGTTTAGACTTCAGACTTCTTCAAGGTTTACGTCTTAATACTGCTCCTAAACTCAGAGTGAGCAGGAATGGCATTTTGTTAGATAAAATTCCAATCCTATATAGTGAAAATGGCTGTCTGAGTCCTTCTTTTAAAACTTACATTTAAATAATCTAACTAGATATTAGATGAATTAAATTGAATGCATGAGCTTAAGCAGACTGAGTACTGGGAAATAAAGACAAAAATAAAACAATCCCTGAGCTCAAGAAACTTATACTCTATTGGAGGGAATAACATGTATGTAAAATTTTTTAAAAAGTATTTTATTTTTCCAATTATATGTGAAAGTAATTTTAAACAACTCCAATTATATGTAAAAACAATTTAGCAATTTTCAATTAAGTTCTAAATTCTCTTTCCTGCTGGCTTCCCCTCTCAATGAGAAGTCAAGCAATTTGATGTAGGCTATACATATGCAGTGATGTAAAACATTTTCAAATTAGTAATGTTGTGGGAAAACACAGATCAAAAAACCCCCAAGAAAAATAAAGAAAGCAAAAAAAAAAAAAAAAAAAAAAAAAAGCATGCTTTTTTCCTGCATTCAGATTACATCCATTTTTCCTCTGGAGGTACCTAGCATTTTTCATTCTAAATCCTTTGGATCTACAACTTTGTTAAAGTTGTTAATTATTTCAATTAGTTTTTTAGTTGTTTCTCTAGGATTTTCCAAGTTTTCCATCATATCACCTTCAAAGAATGATAATTTTGTTTTCTCATTGTCTAGTCTAATTCCTGCAAATTTTTTCTTTTGTTATAATTAAGATAAACATTTCTAGTACAATATTGTATAATAATGGAAATGATGGGCAAACTTGGTTCACTCTAGATCTTACTGGGAAGGCTTATTATAGCTTATACCCATTACAGATAATTGTTGCTAATGGTTTTGAATAGAGACTACTTATCATTTTAAGGAAAGCTACATCAATTTTTATGTTTTTTAGTGTTTTTGTTAAGAATGAGTGTTATATGTATCAAAAGCTTTTTTTCTATATGTATTGAGGTAATCATATGATTTCTGTTGGTTTTGTTATTGATAAGGTCAATTATGCTCATTATTTTATAACATTGAACCAGTGTTCCATTCCTGGTACAAATTCCACCTGATCCATAGTGTATGATCTTTGTGATATATTACTGTAATCTCCTTGTTAGTCTTTTATTTATTTATTTATTTGCAAAAAATTCATTAGGGAAATTTCTTTGTTTTTGCTCTTCTAGATTGAGGTATCAGTACATATTTGTGTCATAAAAAAATTGGTAGGACTCCTTTACCTGTTCTTCCAATAATTTACATAGTATTAGAATTAATTGTTTTTTAAATGTTCGGTAGAAATTCATTTGTGAATCCATCTGATCCTGGGGACTTTTTCTTAGGGAGCTCATTGATGACTTGTTCAATTTCTTTTTCTAAAACAGGGTTATTTAAATATTCTATTTCCTCCTTTGTTAATCTAGCCAATTTATATTTTTGTGAATATTCATTCATTTCATTTAGATTACTAGATTAATTGGAATAAAATTGGGCAAAATAGCTCCATAATTGCTTGAACTTCATTTTCATTGGTAGTGAATTCACCATTTTTGATATTGGTAATTTGGTTTTCTTCTTTTTTTAAGTCAAAATAAGCAATGATTTATCTACTTTTAAATTGATACTATCTTCTAGTTTTACTTATTAGTTCAATGATTCTCTTACTTTCAATTTTATTCATCTCTCCTTTGATTTTCAGGATTTCTAATTTGTTGCTTAACTGGCAATTTTCAATTTGTCCTTTTTCTATTGTGGTTTTTTTTTAAATTACATATTCAATTCCGCAGTTTCTTTTATTGATGTCCATATTTAGAGACATAAAATTTCCCCTAAGTCCAACTTTGTCTGCATTCCATAAATATTAAGTTTTCTCATTGTCATTCTTTTTAATGGCATTTCTTATTGCTTTTATGACTTGTTCTTAGACCCATTCAATTTTTTAGGATTAGGTTATTTAATTTCCAATTAATTTTTGATCTATTTTTATATAGACTTTTATTGAATGTAATATTTTTGCATATTATTTGAAAAGGATACATTTAATATTTCTCCTTTGGGGCATTTGGTTGTGAAGTTTTTATGCCCTAAAACAGTCAATTTTTATGCACTTGTCTCGTACAGCTGAGAAAAAGATATATTTTTTTCTATTCATTTTCTCTGGAAGTCTAACATATTTAACTTCTCTAAAACTCTATTCTCTCTTTAATTTCTTTATTTTTTGGTTAGATTTACATAGTTCTGAGAAGGGAAATTTGAGGTCCTCTTCCACTGCTAGCTATATTTTGCTGTCTATTTCCTCCTATAACTCATTTAACTTTTTAAAAAAAGAATCTGGAGGTTATGCTGCTTTGTGCCAATATTGATATTACTACATTATCTATGGTGCCTTTTAGCAAAATGTAGTTTCCCTGCTTAGTTTTTTAAAATTAGATCTATTTATCTTTTACTTTGCCTGATATCATAATTGCTACCCCTGCTTATTTTTTTAATTTCAGCTGAAGCATAATAGATTCTGCTCCAGCCCCTTATTTTTACTCTATTTGTGTCTCTCTACTTCAAATGTGTTTTTTGTAAACAATATATTGTAGGATTCTGATTTTTAATTCATTCTGTTCTCTGCTTCCATTTTCTGGGTAAGATCATCCCATTCACATTCACAGTTATGATTACTAACTATATATTCCTTCCATCCTGCCTCCTTCCTCTCGTTCCACCCCATATATTCTTCTCTCTTCATGTGTACCCTAACCATCCTTAGAAGTTTTGCTTCTAAGCACTGCCTCCCCAAATCTACCCTCCCCCATTAACCCTACCACTTGTGTTATCTCTTTCCCCTCCTACTTCTCTATACTATAAGATAGATTTATATATCCAATTTAGTTTTTATTCTCTCTTTAAGTCAATTCTGATGAGATTAAGGTTCAAGCGTTGTGCATCATTCTGCTCCCACCATCTTCCTCTCCACCATAAAAACTCTTTCATTTAATTTACTATTTTGTTAATTTCGGAGGACCAGCCTTCGCAGGGAACTAGGTTCTTGAATGGAGGGCTGGAGTCGGCGAAGTGGAACAAGAGACAGCACACTCTATGGTGTGGTCATCAAGTTTGATTTATTGGCTAAAGCTTGTTCAAATTATTCAAGAAAGTTTGTGCTTTTTATAGTCTTACAAAGTTAGGGTTCATTAGAGATAGGACAATTATTTGGCTAGGATTACAAAATTTGCTTGGGTCCAGAAATTCACAGGACTCCAGGTGCAATGCTTCTTAGAAAAAAAGAATGTACAAAGTAAATTCATCAAACAATATAACAATAGTGAAACTTTAACTAAAGGTAAATGTACCTTGTGGTCATCACGTCATATCTGGCAGAACATGAATAAAATAAAAATGTCACATTTACTTATTCCAAGACTTATACAATGCTTTTTAATTTTTAACATGGTCATAAGATTTTTTAGAATAGAAACATTTTTTTCTCAAGAACTTATTTCCCTCAGCCCATTTATTAATCACTCATACAATAGCTTGTTTTTGTGTAGGGATCAGTAAACCATGCAATGGCCTACTTCTCTTACTTTTTTCCCATGACTTACTTGCTACCAATATGTCCATCTATCACTGATGTTTACTGTTCTTTTCATCACATCATTATTTATGTAAGCTCTGTATAGGGGAGAGAAGGACCAAGTTGATTGAATTTGGAATTGTTTTAAATAAGAGGGAGAGGCTGGAGATTTCTTTTGGAGTTTTTGGGGAAAGCTATCAATTTCCCAAGTTTCCCAGTCTCTAAGTTTGTTTAATGCTTCACTAGTAAAGAAACCTTTCATATTTAAGCAGAAAATACAAAGGGGCTTTTTTGGGGGTGAAGGGCTTCGTGCTCAGCCTCATTGTGATGGATGAGTATATACATACAGCTATGCTAAGAACTCCTAGGACAGAAATTAAGCAGATAATCATTAACCAAATGTATCGACGAATGCTTAGTTCTGTAGGGGCTTCTTCATATTGCCTTGAACACATGAGGGTCAAGACCCTGTGGAGACCTTGTCATTTCATTCAGGGTTCTTGGCCTTGCACACATGGGGGGAGGTGAGGTTCAGGCCCTGTGGAAACCTTGTCATTCCACGCTAAGGGTCCTTAGCTCCCAGCAGTTAATTTTTTAAATTAATTTATTAAATGAGATAATTTACTCCATTCTACCTTTCCCTTCTCCTTTTCCCCAGGGCATCCCTCTTTCTGAACCCATCATTTAATTTTTTAAATATCATCTCATTATAGTCAACTCACATTCATGCCTTCTGCCTATGTATATTTTTTCCAATTGCCATAACAATGATAAAGTTCTTAAGAATTATAAGCATCATTTGCCTGCGTAGGAATGTAAACAGTTTAACCTTATAGACTTCCTTAGGCTTTCACTTTTCTGTTTACCTTATCTTGCCACTGGACCCAGATGGCTCTAGAGAAAAAAATGAAACAGGTGACCTTGCATAGCCCTCCCTCACTTAAGTACAATTCACTTGTATGTCATGGCATCACCTCCCTGATCTCATGGTCCTTCAAGAATGAAGGACAAACAACTACCTTTTTATATTTTCTGTTCGGCTCTAGTCTTTTCATCAGGAATTCTTGAAACTGCTTTATTTAATTGAATATCCCTTCCCCCATCCACCCCAATATATTGCTTTCATTGTTGATATATGTACATGCACACATGTACACATACATATTTTTCCTATCCCTGATAAATTTTTGCTTTAATTCTACTTTGTAACTTGCCTTGCTGTTACTTAACTTTCCCCCATCCATTGATCCCTCTTCTCCCATCCTTTGTTTTTCCCTCCACTTATCACTCCTCACTTATTTTGTTATAGATTTTGGAAGGTACTTTACCCTACATGGTATATATGTAGTGTTGTCTATTTAACCCATTCCTGATGTAAGTTTTTAGAATTATGAGCCCTCCTACCCCCTCTAATGCCTATGTGCTTATTCTTCCTCTGCACCTCATTTTTAGAACCTAATCACTATTTTTACTTTAACTCTGCCCCAGTTTTTCTTTTGAGCTACTAAATTGCTGATAAATATATGATATATGTAATATATAACATATGATTAAATATATGGTATATGTAAACAACATAAACAATTTGTCCATTATAAGTTCCTTGAAACTGATCTTTGATATTTACGCTTACATGTTAAATTTTCTATTGAGTTTGGGTTTGGTTGAAAGATAGTCCTGAAAATCTGCAAATTTGTTGAATGTCCATTTTTTCATTCAATATTATAGATAATTTTGCTGGATGTGATATTTTTGGTTGCAGGCCTAGTTCTTTTGATGGCTGCTATATATGATTCTAGGACTTATGGTCTTTTATTGTGGCTGCTTATAAGTCCTGTATAATTCTAATGGTAGATCCACTGTATTTGAATTGGTTTTTTTTCTTGTTTTTTTGCAAAATTTTCTCTTTGATCTGGAGGTTTTGAAATTTGGTAATAATATTCTTATGTGTTTTCCACAAAGGGTTTCTTTGAGGTGGTGTTCAGTGGATTTTTTCTATTTATACTTTTTCCACATGTTCTATCACTCCAGAATAATTTTCTTGGATTATTTCTTGCATTGTGTCAAAGGTTCTTTTTTTAGTCACAGCTTTCAGGTAGTCCAGTTATTTTTATATTTTCTCTTTTTGATGTGTTCTCCATATCTGTTATTTTTCTTATAAGATGTTTCACATTCTGTTCTATTTTTTTCATTTTTTATATTTTGTTTTGATATTTCTTGTCTTATAGCTTCATTGCCTTCCCCTTGCTCAATTCTAATTTTTGAAGAATTATTTTTGTTTTTAAGACTATCTCCTTTTCTTGTTGGTTAACTTTTTTTTTCATAATCTTGGTTTTTTTGGATAGTTTTTCTTTTTCTTTTTTTAGTTTTTCCTCAGTCTCTCATTTGACTTTTAATTTTTTTTTGAGTTCTCTTAAAAGTTCTTTCTGGTGAAGAGCCATTTAACATTACTATTTAGAGTAGAAAAAGCTTTTTGTATTTCCTGTCCTCCTCTGAAGATGAAACCTATCTTTCCTATTGCCACAGTAAGTTTCTGTGGTTGAGTTCTTTCTTCTCTGACAATTCATTTGTCTTTAATGAGAGGTATTAGTGTAAGCACCTCTAATCATGGGGTGGGGGAATGGTACCTCTAGCTTCACTTCTGCTCTCCCCTCTGACCTGGAGCCCCAAACTAACAGGTCCACCTTCCTTCAAGTGTCTAAAGCCTGCTATGTCCCTACCCCACTGCACTCCTGGTATGCTGGCTCATACTCACCCAAGACCACCTCTCAGCAGCACAGCTGGGCCTGTCGTTCCTAATCATTCAAGGTTCCCTCAGTCTTCTAGGACTCAGACCCAACTCCACGGTCTGGGAGGTAAAAGTCTGTGATTCCTGCTGAGGATCCAGCCATACCCAGCTTATCCTAGGGGTCCCCACTTGGTGATTCTGCCCAGCTAGCAGAGAGGTGTTTAATCCTGACCTGGGGTCTTTCCAGCCTTCTTGGCTTATCCCACGAGAACCCCTGCTCTGCCCTACATCATCTTGATTTTTCATTAGTCTGTGTTCGATCTGAGGTACAAATTTGTTTGGTTTGTGGGGGAAATCTGAAGAGCTTGAAATTTACTGATCTCCTCCTCCTTCTTCCCAGAATTCTACCTCCATCTAATTAAAAAAAAAATTTTCCTGGTTAAACATGTACATTAACTTTTAAAATATATAAAACAAAGGAAAAACACATGAGAGAAAAAAAACAGAAAAAAAAAAGGTGAACATAGCAGGTACTAATTTACATTTAGTCTCCATAATTCTTTCTCTGGGGGCAGATGGCATTTTACATCCAAAGTTTATTGGGATTGTTTTGGATCACTGAACCACTGAGAAGAACCAAATATTTCACAGTTGATTATTGCACATTCTTGATGTGATTGTGTGCAATGTATTCCTGGTTCTGCTTGTTTTGCTCTGCATGTTTGTGTAAATTTTTTCCCAGGCCTTTCTAAAATTAGCTTGTTCATCATTTTTAAATAGAACAAAAATATCCCATTATTTTCACATACTGTAATTTATTTAGCCATTCTCCAATAGATGGGCATCTACTCATTTTCCAGTTCTTTGCTACCACAAAAAGAGCTGCTACAAACATTTTTGCACATGTGGGTCCTTTTCTCTCCTTCATGATTTCCTTGGGATGGCAGACCCAGTAGTGGTAATGCTGTATCAAAGGGTATATATAGTTTTATAGCCCTTTGGCAATAGCTCCAAATGACTTTCCAGAAAGGCTGTATCATTGCACAACTCCACCAACGATGCATAAATATCCCAGTTTTCCCACATCCCTTCCAAATTTATCACTATCTCTTCCTATTATCTTAGCCAATCTTAGAGGTGTGAGGTGGTACCTCAGAATTGTTTTAATTTGCATTTCTCTAATTAATAGTGATTTAAAGCATTTTTATATGACTTGATAACTTTAATTTCATCATATGAAAATTATCTGTTCATATCTTCTGACCATTTATCAGTTGGGGAATGACTTGTATTCTTATAAATTTGACATAGTTCTTTACATATTTTTAAAATGAGGCCTTGGGGGCAACTAGGTGGTCCAGTGGATAGAGCACCATTTCTGAAATCAGAAGGACCTGAGTTCAGATTTGATCTCAGACACTTAACACTTCTTGGCTGTATGACCCTGGGCAAGTCACTTAATCCCAACTGCCACAGCAAAAAAAAAAAAAAAAAAAGAAAGAAAGAAAGAAAGAAAAGAAATGAGGCTTTTATCAGAAACACAGATTGTAAAGGTTTTTCCCAGCTTTGTACTTTTTAATCTTGTTTCTGCTGGTTTTGTTAGTGTGAAACCTTTTTAATTTTATATAGTCAAAGTTGTCCATTTTGCATTTCATAATGTTCTCTAGTTCTTCTTTGGTTATAAATTTCTCCCTTCTCCAAAGAGCTGATAGGTAAATTATTCTTTGCTCTTCTAATTTGCTTATGGCATCATCCTTTATGCCTAAATCATGTACCCATTTTTGCTTTATTTTTGTATGTGGTGTGAGATGTAGGTTTATGCTAAGTTTCTGACATATTTTCCAGTTTTCCCAGCAATTTTTGTGAAGCTGGAGTTTCACTCTAGTAATTCTTCATTTATATTTTCTGGATCTATTTTCCAGGTCAGTTGTTTTTCTGATGAGATATTTCACATATTCTTTTATTTTTCATTCCTTTTGATTTTATTGTTTCTTGTTCCACTTAAGGAGTTCTTTTCTTCAATGAATTTTTTGTACATCTTTTTGCATTTGTCCAATTCTCCTTTTAAAAATATTTTTCTCTTCAGTGAATTTTTGTGTCTTTTTAAAAAAAATCACTTGGCCTATTCTGTTTTTAAAGTGTTATTTTCTTTGCTATTATTTATGTCTTCTTTACTGAGCTGTTAACTCTTTTTGTGTATGTGTGATTTTTTTGCATCACTCTCATTTCTTTTTCTAAATTTTCCTTCACCTCTCTCATTTGATTTTTAAATTCTTTTTTGAGTTTTTTCAAGAATTCATTTTGGGCTGAGATTAATTTACATTTTCATCTGAGGCTTTTCACATAGCTGCTTTATTGTCTTCTTCTGAATTTTTTTTTTTTTTAAATCTTCCCTGTTATCATAGTAACTTTCTCTGGTCAGCTTCTTTGTTATTGTTGTTTTTTGTTCATTTAAAAAAAAAACTTTTAACTTTATGTTAAAGATGGGATCTGTTCTTAGGGTAAAGGAGGACACTATCCCAAGCTTTAGGATTTTTCGTGTCGCTGTTTTTAGAACTGGGGAATCTGTAGGGTTTCAGTTCTTTTGAGGTGATATGATTTAAGGAGAGGCATGGTCACTGCTCTTTTGGCTTATGCTCTTGTTTGTGAGTGACCACAAGTACTTTTTTTTTTTTTTTTTACCATGGAAATGGAACCAGGGTTCTTGCTCCTGCTAGTGCTCCTTCTTACCCTGAATCTGTGACTCAGAACAATGGATGGACAAGGCAACAGAATCCTGTTCCTAGTGCCTATAAAGGATCTTTTTTTATTCTTTTTCTGATCATTTGTCTGATCTCCTTACCATCTGTAGTCTTAGAGCTTTGGAAAGTGCTACTCTGTCAAATCAGTTGCCCTTTAGTCCTGCTACTATCTTGCTGGACACATCCTGTACTGGCCAGGCTGGTATTGGACTGTGCTCCATTAACCCAAGGAGAGAGCTCTTTCCTGCTGACATTCTAAGTTATTTTGGGCTGTTATCCTGTTCTTTTTTTTTTTTTTTTTGATTGTTTCACTCCAGAATACATTTTGAGGCATTATTTTAACATTGTTTGGAGGGGAATTTGGGACAACTCAGGTGAATGCTTGCCTTTATTCTTCTGTCTTGGCTACACCCCACTCCCCTACATAAAAATTAAATACAAAATATATTCAAAATAATGTTCAGAGGCATAGTAAAAGTCTAATATAAAGGACAGCTGTTAACAATGGAAATGGGATTTCAGAAGTATCTGCAGGATTAAACTAGCATATATGGGGATAAGAAACATTCATTTTTATAAGATTTTGAGTTCCAATTTTTTTCTCCCTCTATTTTTTATTTCTCCTCTTTCCCAAGACAGCAAGCAAACTGATATAGGTAAAAAAAAATATTTTGAAACCATTTTTTGAAATAACTAATTTTCTTTGTAACTTGTATTTTCTTTTCTTTATTTAAAACTATGTTTTAGTCTGAGGAGTCTGTAGGCTTTATTCTAGAATTATCTTAATCCCATGCCTGGATTATGTTAGATCATCAGGAGGCAATGTGCCTGGACCTTATTTTATTAGCTCCCTGAAAAAATGCTTTCACTCAGTAAACTTCTATGGTTAATCCTGTAGCTTTTATAAAATTTTAATAAAAGCAACATTTATTTGAAAACTGGCTCCCTAAGTTTTTGCAACATTACAAATGAAGTGATGGAAAATGCTATCCATAACCAGAGAAAGAACTGATGAAGTCTGAATGCAGATTGAAGCATACTGTTTTCATTTTCTATATTTTTTGTGTTTTTTCCCTTTTGATATATTTCTTCTTTCACAATATGACTAATATGGAAATATGTTTTGCATGAGTGCACATATATAATCTATATCTATACTGTAAACCAAAGCTTTTTAAACTGTGTGTCACAACCCCATATGGAGCAGTGTAATTGAATGTGGGGGGTTGCAAAAAAATTGGCTACAACAAAAGGTTTGTGAATGTTCTATGTCTGCAGTATCAAATATTCTGCCAAGATTCAATTTTTTATGTAAAAATAAACAAGCACATCCATCTAATTAGCATGTAAATTTGCTTTCATCTTTAATAAATGGTAAAATTATATGCATACAAAAATTTTGTTTTAAAATAAATTTCTTTATTATCAGGAAATTCTTTATTTCCATACTTGTTTTATATACTTGCATATCCAGGGTTGTATAAAAATTTCTTTGGCAAAAAGAGGTCACAAGTGGAAAAAGTTTAAGAAGCCCTCTTGTATACCATACATATGCTCACTGTTTTTTAGGGATGAAAAGAGGAGGAAGGGAGGGGAAAAATTTGAAACTTAAAATTGGAAAATGTAAAATTGAAAAAAAATTGGCAAAAGTAAAATACTATTTTAAAAAGATAGCAAATAAAAACAATTTTTCATGAAGTTATCCAACATCCTTTGGGAAATAATCTAAATTCTCTTGAGAATTCAGCATCAGGAAATTTTTTAAAAATCAGATAATTAGAGCTCTATAAACCTCTTTTTCTACCTCTACTTATCTCCCAATTGTTACCTAGAAGATCACTAGTTCTCTGATCTCGTAAGCTCCATTTTCAACTACAAATTTTTTTTCTTATTTAGCTTTCTACAAATAAAAACACATCAAGAAATGCTATATGGATTGACTGTGGTATCCATGCCCGAGAATGGGTGGCTCCAGCTTTCTGCTTGTGGTTCATAGGTTATGTGAGTATATAGATCCTTTCTGGTGTTTGGAAGAATGATCCCAGCCCTGTTCTTTATTTTTTTTTTTCCCAATGATTCAGTCTGGGCAGTTTTATTCTTCTTTCCTACCTCATGCTGAAAAGGGTGAAAGAATGAGTTAAGAATTGATGATGTTTGACTTTGGATGTGCTTATGCATACTAAATGAAATGAAAAAAAAAATGAAGCCATTATCTTGAGAATTTCATTAAGAAAGATTTTTTTTATCAATGTAAATGACTGGCTTGAATTATCTAGATTAAGCCAGTCTCCATTTTTCATAAAACATTGCTAGAAATTGCATCATAAAAGTGGTTATCATAACTTCCAATCAGAACATATTTTTGCCATTGTGAAAAATGCTGCTACAAATATTTTGTTATAAAAGGGATATTTCTTTTGACTTCTTGATTTCTTTGAACTAATAATTATATCATTGAGTCAAAATGTATGGCACAATTTAGTAATTTTATAGTAATAGTTCTAAATTACTTTCCAGGATGGGTAGACCAATTCACAACTCTACTAACATTTAATGAATCACACCTTCAGTTTGTGTCAATTGTCTGGACCATGTGTCCATGATAGAACCACCTGCTGGAATGGAGTAGTATTGTACTGTGGTTGAAACTTCAGTTCTTTTGTAGAATGAATATATTTTTAAGGATTAAAGTCCACAAATTTAAATACATGAGGCAATTACCATATCTTCACTGAAAGGAATTAAGAAAGTTGCATCTTATTTTGTGTTTTAGGCAACCCAATTTTATGGAAAACAAGCTAAAATCACCAAGCTTCTGGATCATCTAGATTTCTATGTCATGCCTGTATTGAATGTGGATGGGTATGATTACACATGGAAAACGGTCAGTCAAAGAAACTTAACATCTTTGGGAAATTCTCTGCATGGGATCATGAGTGGATCTATCTTATGAGCTTCATACAGACAAGGGACCTTGGGACTTAATAGCTTGTTACTAAAGAATCACAGAATTTGAGTTGAAAAGGACCTTAGAGTATATGTAGTTCAATCTTATATTATACCTTAATAAAAATCCCATCTAAAACATTCCCTCAAAAGAAACATTCCCTGGGGCAGCTAGGTGGAGCAGTGGATAGAGCACCAGCCCTGAAGTCAGGAGGACCTGAGTTCAAATCTGGTCTCAGACACTTAACATTTCCTAGCTGTGTGATCCTGGGCAAGTCACTTAACCTCAATTGCCTTAGCAAAAAGCAAAAAACAAACAAACAAACAAACAAAAAAAGAGACATTCCCTTCAAATAGAAAATGGATTAATAAATGAAAAGCACTTTGAAAACTTTAAAGTCCTATATAATTGCTACTACTGCCACTATTACTGGGATCTATGGGGTAAAATTTAGAGGCAGCCAGATGGCACAGAGGATAGGGTATTATTTATTGTCCTTCTGATAACTTTGCAAAGCCCTGCCTCACTTAAATCCAATTCATGAACTAGTCTGACCCTTCTGATGTCATTGAAAGCAAAGGATGCACAACTTGTAGTGCAGTTTGTTCTTTGTTGTGAAACCTATTGAAGCAGAGGCTAGTTTTTATAAAATGGATTTCTTCATTGACAAAGAAGTTAGTCTAGATGATCTTTAATGTATAGTTCAATTCAAAAATTCTATTAATCAGAGAAGGAAAAAATTAATAAAATGAAAGTGACTTGACCCCTGAAATACTGAGGGTGGAAATCTATGGATCTCCTAAGGTTGGATCTCTGCAATGTTTATATTGTGATGAAATGATATAAATCATTATAAACTTTTGAGAAGAAGCTCCAAATGACCTCGAGGGAGGACATGACAGTGCAGGATAAATTAGAGATAAGGGAAAGTGGCAATAAGGAATCTAATTAGGAGATTAGTATAAATGATCCAGCAGAAGATGGTTGGCTCAGACAAAGGTAGCAGTTGTGAGCATGGTGAGAAAGTCACAACTCAAAGAGATGTGATAGAGGAAGAAATAGTAGGAAGGAGCAGTGCCCTGTGAAGAGTGAAGGAGGGATAACCAATGTAAATTGCTGGTTGTACTCTCATTTTTCCTATCTTTGCTTAGGACCGAATGTGGAGAAAGAACCGTTCCCTGCATGAGGGAAATAGATGCTTCGGGACTGATTTGAACAGGAACTTTGCTTCAAAACATTGGTGTGGTATGATGATGTGTTATTTTTACTGTTAGTTGGTGGGATAGTGAGTAGAACTGGGCTTTCATTAACCTAGAGTATTCCAAAATGAGGAAATTCCTACCAAGGCTGAGCAGCAATTTCTTTGGACCTTAGAGAATTACTGAAGGAAGTGACTTACCCAGGATGAGAAATTTCTGTCTGTGGAAATTGTCTTGACCTTCCTTGCTTAGGTACCAAATATGAGACTGGGTTGGGACACATTAACAGTTCCTAAGAGTCTCCCTATACTCCTTCCTATGCGCTTCCCAGCTTGACTTCTAGAGGACATTATTCTGGGAGAGAGGTAAGGGAAGTTCTTGTGAGAGACAGAAGAGCTATGAGTAAATAGGGACTATAAAGTGGAAAAGGGGGGCAGCTAGTTGGTGAAGTGGATAGAACACCAGCCTTAAAGTCAAGAGGACCTGAGTTCAAATTCGGCCTCAGATACTTTAACATTTCCTAACTGTGTGAATGAGAATAGAAGAAAAGAAAGCATAAATGAAGACTCTTATTCTTTTATCACCTGAAATGTATTTATTTAGAAAGAGAAAGTAGTAGCTGAAAGGAGAATTAAACTTTGAATAAAAGGGAATTTATAAAAGGCAGCTTGGGAGAGGGGTGTTATTTTCTTAACATCCTACTTAGCCTTGTCTCCCACAGACTCATTTGTTTCCTGTATCCTTTGGTGCTAGAGTCTTCATAATGGACAAACTACTACAGAAGCTTAACTAAGGGCATAATGAACTATTTGGATGATCCCCCCCCCCCCGATACTTCAATACTTCAATGTTGTAATGACTCAGTTGCTTTTGTGTGTCCTTTGATGCACTAATATTTGCCTTAATGTTTAGCTAGAACTAATGTTCTAGTAATGGAGCTAAGCTGAGAATGATGGCAACTTGGGAGAGACAGAAGTTGAGTTTATGGAATTTCTGCTTTCCTCAGGAGTTGTTTCAGTACCTTTTTTTAAGAGGAGCACATTTCTAAGGTTGGGGGAACTGAAGAACCTTCCCCTGGCCAAAGAAATGAGGTAGTAGGAGATCCAGCAGTCCAGCCCTGGTACTCATGTTCATTCTCACTGTGTCAAATTCTGAGACAGAATCCCTCTATCTTTTGTAAACTTTTCTAATTTGTGACTGAAGTGGGATGACTTTCCTTCTCCATAGGAATATCTCTCTGTTAAGTGCGTATCCATATTTCTGATTTGGCTATTTGGGGCTCTGTTTGGACCATTATACTATAGAAAGTGGTACAGGAAGGAGAACCATTCTGATTTGAAACAAAACCAGAAAATCTCATCATCCTACAAGATTCAGTGATTCTGGGCAGTAGTTTGCTTGCTGACAACTTGGAAAAGAGAAACTATAAAATATATTTTGAACAGTGCTTTATTTTAAATGTAATATTAAATATTTAATAATTTTAAGGTGATTATTAAGGTTTTCACCTTAATCACAATGGCATTTGTTCACTTTTCTTTCTACAAAAGATACTAGTATTCTACATATTTTTTTTTCATTTTATTTGCATAACATATGTGTGGGTAATTCTTCAACAATAACCCTTACATAGCTTTCCGTTACAAATTTTTCCCCCAACTCCCCACCCCTTCCCTAGATGGCAGGATATCCACTACATGTTAATTATGTTAAAATATTGGTAAATCGAATATATGTATACATATTTCCAAACTTGTCATTGTTGTGCAAGAAAAATCTTGTCTACACAAACGATATATCAGATAAAGGAAACACAATGTAAGCAAACATCAATCAAGGAGTATGAGAATGATATGTTGTGGTCCACATTTCACATCCCTCTCTCTGGGTGTATATGGCTTTCTTCAGTGAACAATTGGAGGTGGTTTGAAACATTTCATTGTTGAAGAGAGCCATGTCCATCAGAATTGATCATCATATAGTACTGTTGTTGCCGTGTATAATGATCTCCTGGTTCTGCTCATTTCACTCAGCATCAGTTCATGTAAGTCTCTCCAGGCCTCTCTGAAATCATCTTGCTGGTCATTTCTCACAGAACAATAATATTCCATAATATTCATATACCATAATTTATTCAGCCATTCTCCAATTGAAAGGCATCTATTCATATTCTACATATTTTTAAAAAGCAAATGAACGTTTTAGATTTTCTTTGTAATTGGTTTTCTGCATTTTTTAGTAGATGCTATTTTAAGATGAATAAAAGGATAAATAGATAATATATGTAAAATGCTTTGCAAGACTTAAATCACCATATAAATGTTAGTGATGATTATTGTTCTTGTTATGTTCTGAACTTTGTAGTTTCTAGAATAAGACCAAAAGTGGAATTATTGACATGTGTGGGAACAATCAGTTTGAACAATTGCTGATTTGCTGATGAGTTTAACTGCATACTTGCTTGTTGGAAATAGCTCAAGTAAAGTTTCTTATTTAAAAAAATGAAACAGAAATGTTGGGATATTGGAGAGGAAAGATTTAGCACTTGCTTAAGAGATTGGGAAAAATAAATGGGAAATATAATGAGACTACTTGTTTCAATTAATATGATGTGCTGTCTGGCTAGAAATGTTCCTTGGTTAGATCTGTTTTTACTGTCAGCATAATATGCCATTATGGAAAGAATCCTGGAATCAGAGTTAGGAAGAGTTGGGACTATAATCCCTCCACAGATATTTACTAATTAGATGACTCTGAGTGAAATAATTAGAGCAGGTAAGTGAAACTATAGTGCACAGAATGCTGGTATCAGGAAGACTAGAGTTCAAAGGAGACTTTAGATACCAATTGAGGGCATTGAATTTCTTCTTGTTATTATTCATTCATGTCCAACTCTTTGTGACTCTTTTGGGGTTTTATCGGCAAAGATACTGAAATGGTTTATGATTTCCTTCTCCAACTCATTTTACAGATGAAACAACTGAGGCAGACAAGTTTAAGTGACTTGGCCAGTGCCACTGACTTAAGGGCTGGTGCTTTATCCACTTTGCCACCCAGCTGCTCCTACGAAATTTCAAATTGATGAAATTAGGGCTTCCTCTTTGAAGCCCGAAAGAGAAAAGTTTAGAACAAAGTAAAGGAAATGTTACTTTTCACAAAGCAGAAAATTTATGGAATTTATTGCCTTGACAAATGGTCAAAGTTGAAAATGTAAAAAAAAAATTATATAAGGTGATGAATGACAATTCAAAAATAGGTTTTCTTTTCTTTTCCTTCTTTCTTTTTTTAAAAGCTTTTTATTTTCAAAACATATGCATGGATAATTTTTCAACTTTGACCCTTGCATAGCCTTGTGTTTCATATTTTCTCATTCTTCCTCCCATCCCCTCCCCTAGATGGCAAACAATCCAATTATGTTATACATGTTAAAATATATGTTAAGTCCAATATGTGTAAACAAAAATTATGTTTTTTAAGGGAAGACAGAATGTTTATAATAGCACCTATCTCACAAGGTTATTCTGGATATCAAATGCATTTGGTGATGTTCAGTCATATCTGACTCTTCTGCCTCTATGGACTTGGAGAAGATACTGGAATGGTTTTTTCTTTCCTTCTCCAGTGGATTAAGGCCAACAGGTTAAGTGACTTACCCAGAGTTACACAGCTAATGTTTGAGTCTAAATTGGAACTCAGTTCTTCCTGACTACAGACCCAGCACTCTATGTACTTAGCTGCTTCCACAATCTTTATTGTACTTATTGTTTTTAGTCAGCCAGAAAATATAGTTATTCAAAACAAAGAAATTAATGAAATAGCAGAGTAAGAAAAGTAGCAATAGAATATTTTACCCATACCTGGGGTATACCTTCAGGGGGACATGTGTGACTAGAGTATATTTGTGGATGAACAAACACAGAGAACATATGTGATTAAAATATACATATGTAGAGGCAAATCATATCTCTCATGCTACAGGGACAGTGATATCATCTAATGATTTTATTGCACTTCTCTTGTTGGATCTTTTCCCTGCTAGAAATTGCTCCATTCAGGGCCTTTTCTTATGCAATGCATCTCACCACATCTTGACTGTTCTTTATTTCTCTTTAAGCTTCATGTCTTTTTTATCTCCCAAATTACTCACTGCTGATCTTTACCAGGTCTCAGCTGTAGTCCTCAGCTGAGGGGCTATATCTTCTCTTTAAGAGGCAAACTGGATTCTTCCTCTCTTTTAGCTTAGGATTCGGATAAAGTTCTATTTCTTTTAATAAACTCAGAGCCATTGATTAGTTAGATCCCTTTCCTAACTTCTCAATCTATCTCTTTGAACTAACATTTTCTTGTCATAAGGAGCCACATACAAGTGCCAAGAATAAAAAGGTCTTTAGCACCCTATCGGGACCCAGTTTCTCCCAAACCCATTTCAAGAAACTCAGCCAAATAACCTTTATAGGACCTACATGCATTTATGGCATCATCATTTTAATTCAGCCTTCTCTCTTTCCCCCTCCCCCCTCCAATTGCTTGAGTATCCTGTGAAAATTAAGGTGGGATAGGTGAGAAGGAAAAAAGGTAGGTAGAGTCAGTATGAAGTCATCATCCTTCATCTTAAGTCACTTGTTCCAAATTTTTGCTTCTTTCATATATCCAACAACAAACCTTCCTTGTTTTGAGTCATCCTACATGACCATACAGAAATGATAATAACTGGTGCTTATGGCTTTTGTGGTTTACAAAACATGTTAATACATGATCTTTTCAGATTCCTAAAATAATCTCATGAGCAAGTCAGAACAAATATTACTATTATTATTATCCCATTTAACACACATGAAAACTGGTTCAGAGATTAAATTGTTTGACTATGATTAATCACAAAAGTAAAATATGTCTTTTAAGTGCAAATACAGTGCTTTTTTTTTTTTTTTAATTGGAAAGACCTGACTTGGAATCATGAACTAACTAGGCTCAAATTTAAGTTTTAGCATTTACCAAAACAATTATATTCCAGAAAAAAATTACAAGCCCAACATTCAACAAGCATGAGATATGCTAGTTGGAATGGAAACTATAAATAGAATATAATTCTTCCCAAGGATTCTTATGTAATCTCTCTAAAAGGGTAAGCTATAGACTTTGGAAGACAATTTAAATTGGGGGGACAAGGAAGTGGGGATATACATGACAATAATTTCTGAGAATCCAGAATAATCTATTCCTTTTGAATCTGTTAGTGATAATTTCTATTAATTTTTGTTCCAGAGGCAGGTGCATCAAACTCATCATGCAGGGAAATTTACTGTGGACCATATCCTGAGTCAGAACCAGAGGTAAAGGCAGTAACCAGTTTTCTCAGGAGAAATCTGGATCACATTAAAGCATATATAACTATGCATTCATACTCTCAGCTGGTGCTGTTTCCATACTCCTATACTATGAGCAAAAGTAAAGACCATGACGAACTAGTAAGTAGTACTTGAAAAAATTTTGACTTCTTGTTAACATTTTAAGAAATATTTCAAAACTCTGGATCACTTAATTTTTAAAAAGGCTTTATTAAATGCCAATTATGTGCCTAGCACTGTGGATACAAAGGGAAAAAAATACTACTTTCTGCTTTCAAAAAACACATATTAAAAATAACCTTTTAGCAAAGGTATTTATTTACTATGATGGTATTGTAGAAAAAAATATCCCCTCTCCCCCCAAACCTGGGGTTCACTTCTACAAAAATACACAGCATTCAAATTAGGGTACCATGATGGTGAAATATGTCGGCCGGGTATGGCAAAAGCAACCTAGAGCTCTTGGTGCTACATGCCCGGAAGCCTTTTAATCATAGAGCCCTCAAGGAGTTTGGATAGCATCTCTGCTGGGTAGTTTGTTCAGTTGAATTCACAAGGTCTTTACCTCTCCATAGTCCAACTCTGTATCCTCCTTCCTCTGTATCCAAATCCATGTGAAGCATATCTCTATTTTCTTCTGCATGTAGTGTCAAGAAGCTTACTTACATGCCTGGGCAAGACAACTAGGACATGATCAAGTATATGCAAAACATAGGAGCTAGGGGTTAGACTAGTGATTTCACTGATAGAGGGAGCTCTCTGGAGAGGAAATTCCCTTTATCAATGCAGATCTCTTATCTGCAATTAAAGTACTTTGAGAGGTTAAGTACTCAGGGTCATTCATACCTCCTTTTGGCCAAGTGAGAATGTCAAGATTCTAAATCTGATTTAAAAAAGAGAGAAAGACAAAGATTTAAAGCAAACTTCAAATTTGGGTGCATGGATTGATTGTCTCCTCCTAAGTTATAGCTTATTATTTTAGTTCTGATGGAAAAAGTTTTGAAATCAAGGGAAATTTTAGAAAAGAAAAACAGGTGTTTGTAGAGAGTAGGAATGAAAAATGATAAGAGAGTGGTGGAGAGGGAGAGAAAATACTGTGGTAGAGCAGAAAGGAGCTCTATTTGGAATCAGAGGACCTATATTCTAGATTCCAGTAGTTCTAATACCACTTTATAGAGTTCAAATTTAGACATTTTAGTTTGAATCTCAGTTCCTTAGTTTGAATGAACCTAGAAATATTTGCATTTCAACTGCCTTGCACAATTGTTGTGAGGATCAAATGAGATAATGGTAGATTCCAAAGAGCTAAAAAAAAAAATAAACTATCATTAAACTATATTACATGAACAAATTTCTAAATGGGCTTATAGATTAAATATAAAATTTAAAAAATTAAACATAAATATTTAACTTTACATTAGAAATGAAACACTAAGTATGAATCAAACTTTTAAAAACTGAAGTATATTTTCAATATGCCTACAGGAGCTTGCTACTTAAAGTCATTACATTGCAAATATATATGTGAAGCAAATAATCCTTTTGTAGTGCAAGGCTTATTTATCTATTGCCTTAGATTGTATTATGTTGACTTAGGTGGGATTATATTGTTGTAAATCTCTATTTTCAAATATTCGCTCAACTAAAATTGAGGTAAGTCCAAAATAAAATGTAATGTTTTCATTTGCTAACTGCTTCTACCATTCTGCTTATTACAGTTATGCTCTAACAAAAATCCCTTATCTTAATACTTTCAGTCTCTACTGGCAAGCCAAGCAGCTCAAGCTATTCTGAGAGTTAATGAAAATATTTATTATGAATATGGCCCTGGTGCATCAACAGTATGTAAGTATTATTTCTTAAGAGCTTTGAAAACAATTGTCATATAAGCAGATATATTATATTATGTTATATCATAATATACAATATAGTTATGTATTATAATTTTCTTTATATATTTCTCTCCCTCTCTTTAACTATCATTCTTATATATTACATCTCATATATATATATGAATATATCATGTATGTTGCATTCTTTTCTGTTGTAGTCATTTTAGAAACATTAACTATTTAGTAACCCTATCTCTCTCACACACATATTATATATATCTAGTAACTATATATACGCATGTGTATATGTATATACTATTTGATATTTGTATACTACATTCCTCTCACAGTTATTTGAGAAAAAAAAGTTTACCTGTGTTACATAGTAATACACATGCATACTATACTTGTATATGCCTATTAATAATGATGTGTAATAACTTGTGCTATAAAAATACATACACATAAATATTATATATGTGTGTATATGTTTTATACAAACATATATTACTAAATAGCACAGGAAAAATATTTGTTTCTAAAATGATTGTATCTGATTTGTAACATACAAATAAATATAACACTGTAAAAATCTACATTGGAGGGATAGCAGTATACTATGGAACCAAAATTAAGATTGTTTGACTCTCTCTGAAATGCTGTTCTTCAATTTTCCCAATTGAATGTTCAAAGCCTTCATAATTTAGTCCCAATTTGTCTCAGAAGTCTAAGTTTATGTGGCATTAGTTTTTGCTTTACCACAGAGTAATATTACTGTTAGTGTTCTGTGATCACTGTTAGATATGAGAACAAATCCCAAAATCTGAAATAGTTTTAGAAATTCATTTGGCCATTTAGTAGGTGGCTTCCTGTCCAATCTCTACCAGCTTTACATTATGTAGTGTTCAGCATAAGAAGTTAAGCAAAAATGAAGAGGATGTAGTTTCTGGACAAGGTGCATTGAGATGTACATCAGTAAATATAAACAGTCCAATTATTGGGATGTAAGCAAAAACATTCAGATTTGGGGAACCCAAAATACAAGCGATGAGTAAACCCAAACCTGGTTATGATGACCCAGAGGGAGATAGGATTGAAAACACAAAAGATCCAGAAGACATAGTCTGACTCTTAAAGAAAGAAGAATATGATAAAAACTATATATATATACATATATATATATGACAGGTGATATGACTCAAGGACAGTTACAAAGCTCACATTAATAAGTATAAAATAATAGTCATAAAACTGTATAGATGGGGAACAGGAGTAATATCAGATTCCCTAGCTGTGTGACCCTGGGCAAGTCACTTAACCTCAATTGCCTCAGCAAAAAAAAAAAAAAAAAGAGTAATATCAGAACAATTGTATCTGTGAAGGCTACCTAGAAATTGTGAATTTTGAGTTGAAATTTGATGGACTCTGTGTGTGTGTGTGTGTGTGTGTGTTGTGTGTGTGTGTTTGCAAAAATAAGGGAAGCTAACCTTCTATACAGGAGAGAATGAGCAAAAGTAGGGTTAGGATAAATAGATTATACACAGGCGAAAAGTACAAGTTTAAATTTGGCTTGGCTTGAGAGATTGTAGTAGGGAAGAAGGAGAGGTGAGCTTGGAAAGATACAGGATAGAGAACTTTGAATGTTAAAATGAAGAATAAAAAGTTAAAATAGAATAAAGTAGGTAGCTTCTTTGGTTATTGAGTAGGGTAGTGATTTTTCAAAAATAATTGTTTGAATAAGATTATTCTGGCATGTTTTGGGATGGATAAGAAAATTGAAGATGAAAATTAGAAAGATTATTTTGTTATAATCCAGAAATAAAATGATGGTTTGGATTTTGATGGTAACAATGGAATAGAAGGAAAAACAAATTCAAACAATACTATGAGGGAAAAGATGTTAGGATTTGGCATTAAAATGAAAAGGAGGTAGGGGGAAGGATGTAAATATACCTAGTATGCAATGCTCTGTATACAGAAGGTGTTCTGTGAAAATATGGTGAATTTAATTGGGCAAGGATATTGGTTTGGATAAGTTAGGTGATTATCTCCATTTTCAGCATGTATAGTTTTAATTGTTATTGGGAAATTGGAATATGAGGAAGCAGTAAAGTAAACAGAGGGTTGGGAGAGATTTACAATGATAAAGTATAGAACCAAAGGAGAAAGGAATTTCAAGATAGATTGCAGTCAACTATTTACTTATAAAGTGCTTATGAAATGCCTACTATATGTATACCACTGTACTAAATGTCATTAGTAATGTAAAATGCCGTTGAAAGGTTCTCTTCCTCCATCCCTCCAAAGATGGGAACTTAGAAAGGGACCATTAGATTTAATCATGATAAAAAGTAATTTCACTGGAGTGATTAAAGGTGGTTGAAAGGGGATTAGATATAACTAATTAGATAAAACATTTCATAAGCACTTACTATGTGCCAAACATTATGCTTAGTGCTAAGAATGCAAAAAACAAAACAAAACAGAAAAATAAGACAGTCTCTACTCTTGAGAACCTTATCTTTGAATAGAGTAATACTAAACATAAATTGGAGCAGGAAAGGGGGTAGGTAAGAGAGTAGAATACTTGCCGGAGCCTGGCAGCTGGTAGGAAAGTAAAGCAAATTGAAGATGAGTTACAAAGTGAGTGCCTGAGGCTTTTCAAGTTATATGAATTCTAAGACAGAGAACTACCAATTAGTGAGCAGGTTTTAGTTATTATAACAATAATAATAACAACAATCTCTTCCAGCCTTCTTTGTTTATTTTACTGCTTCCTCATCTTCCTCCCAGATTTTAACTATTAGGATCCAACAAAATGTCTGTTCTTAGATGTCCCAATTACAACTAAAACTTTACACATTGAAAACTAAGATATTCATTTAGCTCCTCAAACCAATACCTTTTCCCAATGAAATTAATCAACAGCTACAACAATAGCTAACATTTATATGATGCGTTTAAGTTTTGTAAATCACTTTATATATGTTATTTCGTTTATTCAAGAATCATCTAATAGAGTTCCAGGAAGATCACTACAGGAGTATCTATGCTTAATCCTAGCTTCCTTTTATTGTATATCAAGATAATATGCCCTTAAAAAATTATGCCCTAGAAGAAAGATCATTTGGAGACCAATTCTTTGGCCATGGGCAAAGCAGTGGAAAAGGAGGCACATGCTGCCAAGAATTGTACTTTTTAGGCCATCCATATATAAATAATAACTTAGCTATTGGTACTCTTAATGTGAGATTCTTATCCAAGCCTTTCTTAAAATTCCAAATATAACTAACCAGAAAAAAAGAGAAGGTGTAGTTAAATGAGGAGATGATTTACATATTTTCTCTGAAGGGAAAAAGAAAGGAGATGGTTTTTATCACCTATCCAAAGGAAACAAGAAACACAATTTCTTGGGGCATTTGGACATCTTTCGTAGTATTGCTCATGATAAATATTTGCAAAACAGCATCCTTTATGTAAATAATTGCAATTTGTACACCAATATCTGTTATGAAGAGATAATAAGAAAATAATTTAAGAAGAACTTTTGATAAGACCTTCCAAATTAAGCCAACATATTCTTTGGTACAAGACAACTTTTAAAAGTAAGTACAGAGACTGATAGAGAAAAATATGTTTAAAAACATGGAACAAGAAAAGCCAAAAGTCATACAGATGACTTCAGTGTGCCCTTTTCATTTTTACTGTGATGGAGAGTGCACAAAAGGAAATCCATTGCCATGTTATCATTTCTACCTTCACAACATCGCTAATATACATGCCTTTCTCTCTATTCACATAGCTGCTGCCATGATAGACCCTTGTCATCTCATGCCTTTGCCTATTGAAAAGTCTTCTGCTTGGTCTCTCTATCTCAGACACATTCTCTCTCCAATCCACCCTCTACTTAACTGCCAAAGAGATCTTTCTAAAGTGCAGGTTTAACAAAGTCACCCTGTATTCCTATAGTGTCAAACTCAAATGGAAATTGGAGTTACTAACCCATATATAAGAATTTCGTTGGGGCCACATATTGACTTAGAAAACTACATGTTAATATTATCTATGTTCTATTTTGTTTTTATATATTTGCTTAAATATTCCCCAATTAAATTTTCATCTGCTTCAGATAGACAGGGTAGTGCTGTGGCCACAGTGTGACTTGTGGGCCTATGTTTAATACCCCCGATCTACTCCAGGTCAAACTCCATTTGTTCCCTGTTCCCTTCAGGACCAAATATAAAATCTTATTTTGCTTTTAAAATCCTCCACAACTAGGCCCTCTCTTTGCTTTCTAATCTTCTTACACTTTATTCCTGTTTATCATTCTATTATAAAACCATCTAATATAAATATTCATTCATTCATTTCTTCTTTCACTTTATTCATTCATTTAAGACTTCATGGAAGTTTTTTTTAAAACCAGGAAAAAGAATGAAGTGAAGGCATTTATTAATGCTGGGGATTCTAATAAAAGCCAGTCCCTGTTCTCATAGAGCTCATGTTCTAATCAAGGAAGACAACAGATAGGTTTCAGCTGTAACCCCCCCAAAAAGGTACAGTGGTTCTTTTTTTTTAACTTTAAATTAAAAAAAAAATTTGATTCAGTGCCAAAGCAGAAAATAATGCATCTTTATTGTCACAACACTCATATTCTTGCTATGCTAACCCTTCCTTCTCCACTGCCTGAAGGCCAGGTGTAGAATCCAACATCATGCCTGGAATTCTGACTCTAAGATTACCATAATTTGAACTTCTTGGATCGGGTGGGCATCACTGCTGGTACCTGAAACTAAGAGGGACCTCAGCCCCAATTCTCAGAGTTGAAGTTGGGGTAAAAGAGAGAGGGGGAAGATATCCTCTCCCTCTTAGCTTATTTAGTTCATGACATCCATGATGAGGATTAATTGCAATCTTAGTCTTTTGGATATAGCAGGAAAAGATACACAGGAAAAAGAAAGATGGTCTTACTCTGGGCTAGTTTTAAAGATAATAGCCTATTTTGTTTATGCAGCCAATCAAAGGAGGGTACTCTCAGGCAGTAGTAAAGCACTGTGGTAGGGGAAGCAGAGCGCCTCCATGTTAGGTGATCTGGATATGCTCCCTTATACTATTTTTTTTTTTTTTTTGGTTAATAAAACTCAATCAGATGTTGAATCATTGGACTTTGGCATTGGAGCTTTATTTTATGTGTCTGAGGAGGTGGGACAACAGAGTCAGTTGTCAGGTCCACATCCATAATGGTTGCTTTCTGGGTTGATGAGTAGGGTGGGGAAGGCAGCCTAGAAGCAAGGCTAGTGATATTTTTGTGGGGTGAGGAGCTATTATTCTTAGGTGTCTTGGCTTCTTTATACTTTTATTAACAAAATTAATATTATCCTTTTTTTATGGTCATTTATCTATGTTTTTATAGCCTATAGTAATGGAGACCATTACTAGTGAATCCTCCCAAACTGGAAAGGCTTTGAGTGCCAGCTGGCAACATACTATGTCTGTTGTCTAAAGACTAACTTGGCTAAGTTAGAAAGAGCTCACCCTCAGGTTAGCCGTAGAAAGGGCTTAATACAGTGCTTAGCACATAGGAGATGCCTAATAAATGTTGGTTGATGATTTTTTTTTTTTTTTGCCATAGCAACTCTCAAACATTTAGTAAATTATACAGATGTGCTTAGAGGAGTATCCACATTTATGATGAGGTCGAAATAGCAATGCCTAGTTCAAAATAAACATGTGACAAATTCACAATGACCATTTTCTTTGAGAAAAAGCAGGTTTATTTAGGGGACTAAGTTACAGACAAAAATAGGAGATAAAATAGGCACTAGGAGTGGCAAATATGAAAGAGTTGGGAGAGAATGTAGTTAGCAAGGAAAAAGACAACTTCCCAAGGGGAACTCATAATTAACCAGGAGAAATAAAATACCCTGTGAGGTGGGAGTAAGTCATTGACTGACAGGTTAGACTGACCAGAGTCAGCTATGAGTAAGGAGAAAGGAGCCATTAAAGGGAAGACACTATGAGGGAGAGAAAGAGTACCTCATATTGGGTTTAGTCCTGAAGAGAACTTAGCAAAGATCTTCATCATAAGGGGATCTTTTATAGGGGAAATATATCCCTGAGGATTTCTGAGGGAGACCAGAGAAATAAAGATGGGAATTCAGAGGAAGTGTCAAAAAGAGAGAAAGAATCAGGGAGCTCATAAGTGGGGAAATTAAGAAGCCAGACCTGACTGAGCAAGTGTCAATGTTGTGCCTCAGTTCCCCTATTTCAGTTTCTCTGAATTGTTCTGCCTCAGTCTTCTTGATGACAACCCCCACTTCCTGGTCATTAGGACTTAGATAATGAGGGCTGGGAACTCTGGCCATTAGCATTCCAAAGAATCATAAAACTCCAGATGGCTTATCTCCAATGTTTGGGCATATCTTTCAGATCTCAGTCTCGGTGTCTCCTAGTTTTTTCCCAAACTTATCTGAATTTATGATCTTTCCTCCATACCTCCAACCTGTAAGAACTGAATTTTGGTCCTTTTCTGGAATTTCTATCCCCCCCAGTGCTCTACCTCTCCTTGCCTTTGTTTTCCTGATTGATGGAGCTCTGTAAGAGTCTCTGGAGTCCCTCACTCTGCTGCTGAATGCTTTGAGACAAGCATCCCATTCAGCCACATGGCCATGACTTCCAAACTTTCCACTATTAATAAATTATTAAAAACATCTCTAATCTCTATCCTGCCTCAGTTTCTCCAGCATTACACCTGTTTAAAGATAAAGCTAATCAGTATCTCAAAAGTTGTTTAAAGATGCACAGAAGTTTGAGGGATAGATAAAAGAGTTTCATCCTCACAATCATTCTATACCAACAAGATAGTCTGGGAATTGGTTATATTTGATAATTGCCAGATGGGGTTCTTCCTGACAGGGGAAGATAGTTCACATCACTTAGAGAGGTTGAATTTAGAGTGGGAGTGTCCATATCTAAGGAATACAAGCCTGGAATCAGGAAGACTCAGTTTAAATCTGGCTTTAGACACTAGCTGTGTAACCCTAGTCATGCTACTTAATCCTACTTGCCTCAGTTACCTCATATGTAAAATGAAATAGCAAACCACTTCAGTGTCTTTTCCAAGAAAACCCCAAAAGGGGTCACAAAAAATAGGTGACAAGTTCACACATAAAAAGGTGATATTTAGAGGAGTGGTCTTCTTTTGAGGAATTTAAGACTGACAAAGCACTTTCTGAACAAATTATTATCTCTTCATTTAGATGAAGAAACTAAAGCTTGTGACTTGGCCAGGGTCAGGTAGCTAATAAGTACCAGAGCTAAGAATCAAATCCAGGTCTTTTGACTACCAGTCCAGTGCTTTTTTATAAAACCATATTGTATTGAGATTTGACTGTTACTACTTACTTTCTGTCCAGCTTAAGTTTATAAAGTTGAAGGGAGGTAAGAAAAAAGCATTCAATTCAACATTTATTATGTACTTATTGTATACCATGCACCATGCTTCCAAAGACAATCATTTTCTCATTTGAGACTCACAGCAGACCTTATAAAAAGGGTAAGTTACTTTCCCATGGTCATATAGCTCTAATTCCACTGTACCACCCTGCCTCTCCATGTGTACAGTTAGAATTTAATTAAATAAATCTGTATTAAGTGTCTTCTCTTTATACAGAAAAGTATAATACAACATAGTTTGAGGAGGAAACAAAGTCTCAATAGAAAGGGGGAAGAATCAAGGAGGCTTCATGTAGGTGAATTTTGAAAGATTCATAGAGAAGGTGAGGAGGGAGTACATTTTAGGAATGCAGAATCCCTTGATTCAATTAGATTTCTTTTGTCTTTAGATTTGAGATTATATGGTAGCCATTATATAAATCAGTTATCTTGGGGTTACCTCTGTTTCACATTGTAATTAACTTATTCACATTTTTCCAGATTTATCTCCTGGAGGTTCAGATGATTGGGCCTATGACCTGGGCATCAAATATTCTTTTACTATTGAACTTCGAGATAAAGGCCAATATGGATTCTTGCTTCCAGAAAGTTTTATCAGACCAACAGTGACAGAAACTTTTGCAGTTGTTTATACAATAGCTTCTCATGTCATCCTTAAAACTTAATGAACCCCATTTTAAATAAATGATTTTAAGATAGCAGTACCCATTATTTTATCAAAATTTTCGAAAGAAATCTTAGTTTAGAAAAAGGGATTTCCTACCCTTTCAGGTTTTTATCAAAGGGATATAATCAGCATAAATGCTACTTTTTTGGGGGAAGGAGGTGTGGGAGTAAGGTAACCCAGTGTCCCAAGTTTTAACTTTAAAAGTAATTTTAAAAGTCAGTCCCATGTTCTTGCTGACTGGAAATGTTACTTCAGATTTAACGACTATTATGAGAAAGCAGGAAAAAAAATGTCAGTATCTATCAAATTTCGGTCCAAACTTGTACTTCAAATAAAAGAAAACAACACATTACTTTCTTCTGTCCTGGATTTTGTTATGTGTACAGTGGGGTGCAGTAGGAGTTCCATCTTGAAAGGAATGTGTTACTGTCCATTTGCAAAGACCAGGAAACAGTATCACATAGAAAATTTCATCGTTGAAAAGGGTCCTGCAGCCTAAACTATTCAGGAAAATACTGTTTGAACAGGTGGAGAGACAGAAGGGACAGCCTGTAAAGTTCTCAAGGGCAAGGACCATCTTTTCCCTGCGGTTGTTTCCCTGGTGTTTAACTTAGTGCCTGGTGCTTAATAAATATTTAATATAAGTGAATAAAGCGAATAAAGATGGCAGTCAAGACTAGAAGTTTCATCAATAATCTTCAATAAATGTTTGTTGAACGAATAAAACAAATTATAAGAATTAACGCGACATTTTGTGTTCTTAATGTTTCCTGTTAGAAATTTTATGATGCGGAGAAAAAAAAAGGAAATTGGTTTCTTGTTTCTTTTCTTTTTTCCCATCTAACTAGACACATACTATGTAAAAGGTAAAACCAGTTATCTCTGCACACACTTCACCCCCCTCTGGGCTCAACCTGAGGGGGAGGAGCCTCGGGGGAAGCTAGTCCTTAACAAGAGGCTCAATAACACGGACGACTAATCTGCAGGCCTCGAGGAAAGGCGTGCCCGTGACGGGTGTTTGCGCACTGACGACAAATCCGGTGGCCGGAAACGGCCTCTGCCCGGTCCAGTGATCTCCTAGCTTCCGGCGGAGGAGCGAAGGGGAATCTGTGTGCGGCCCGGTCGTCTCTTCCCGGCTGCTCCTTCTCGGTCTTTCCTCCAGTGTTTCCCGGCCTCGCCCCTCCTCCTCCCGCTTTTCTTCCCATTCCCCCCGTCCGCGGCCCGTCTCTTCTCCCAGCTTTTCCACCCCTCGCCTGACCCTGGCTAAGCGGCGGGCGGGCTCCGTTTCCCAGCAGCCCCCGGGGGCCCCCGCGAGCCGAGGGTCCGTTCCCGGGAGCCGCGCACGCTGCTCCTCTTCCTCCCGAGGCTCGGGCCGTGGGCAGGGAGTCGCCTCCCCCGCTCCTCGGGGCGGTGGCGGAGGTGGAGGCGGTGGCGGCGGAGGTGGCGGGGGCGGCGGCGGCGGCGGGGGCGGCGGGGAGCGCCCTCGGAGGGAGCTCGGGGCGGAGGTAAGCTGTCCGTGTTCACGTCTGTGCGGGAAGGGGGCTGGGCCGGAGCGGGCAGGACCCGGGTCCAGCCCCACTTAGGATGCTTCCTGCTTCGGAGATCCGGGCAAGCTTCCGCTTCATCCTCCGTAAAACGAGCAGTTTGCATTGGGCGGCTTCCGTGGTCCCCTTGTGGAGAGCCGCGTGGGGGGGACGGAGTCAGGAAGACTCGAGTTCAAATCCAGCCTCGGATGCATTCGCTTAACCGGTTTGCCTCGAATTCCTCATCTGTAAAATGGAGATCCTGATAAGCACCCACCTTCCAGAGTTGCTGTCAGGATCAAAAGAGATGATAATTGTAAAGCACTTAACAAGCAAAATACTAGCCATTATATTTATCCTGTGATATGACCTGCCGTTTGTTGCTTCCTTCCCTTATAAGGAGCATTTAAGAAGCACTTACTGTATACCAGGCATTTTGATAAGCATTGGGGGGGGAGGCTCTTTTTCATGCATCATTTCCCCATGCAAAATATCTTTTATCCTGCCTTTTAGAAATTATGCTAAGGCAACTGTATCTACCTCCCCCTCCTTCCAAAAAAAGGGCAAAAAATAATTCCTGTTTTCAAAGAACTCAGACTTATGGAAGATCAACTAGAGAAATATGCAGGATAAATTGGAGAAAATATCAAGAGGGAAAGCACTAAGATTGAGAAGAGTGGGAAAGGCTTCTTGTATATGTGGGACTTAGCTGAGACTTGAAGGCAAAGGGAAAAGATTCTAGAACAGGGAGGCACCATTGAAAACATTTTTAGTCTTTTAGCTTTTTTCTGTAGACTTATAAAGAGGGAGGCAGTGTGGCCTAATGGATGTCAAACTAGACCAACTTGTAGTTAAGAAAAGTCAAATCCCACATTTGGCTTGCTGATTGATTGACTGGGCAAGTCACTCAAACTCTCAGTGCCACGGACAGCTCAGTAAGGATATGTGTTGCTGAAAAGGTTTAGACCTGCGTTAGCAGACAGATTTCTGTGAAATCCCAAGTCCTACCAAAAACAAATGTGAGAAAGACCAATAATAAAATGACATACACATTATAGATGTCTCCTTATTTCTCTCTTGGCTGCATGATTTTGGGACTTTTCTGACTCTACCATGCTTAAAGAAACTGTTGATGGAATAGCTTCATGATTCCTAAGCCTTGATACTGCATTTCCTTTGTGCTTTGTCTTTCCCTCTGCCTTTCTGCTTTCTTTTGTATTTTGACTTGCCTCTTTGAGAGGGCAGGAACTTTTTCCCCCCTTATTAATATCCCCAGTATTTGTAGGTGTTTAATAAATGTTGATTGATTTGCTTTTCCTGTTAGCATAATTATTGAGATTTGATAATTAGCTAGGTTTAGGTTAGAACTTTTTTCTAGTTCAGTTGTTTCAGTCTTGTCTGATTCTTCCTAACCTCCTATGGAGTTTTCTTGGCAAAGATACTGGAATGGTTTGCTCTTTCCATTCCAGCTTATTTTATAGATGAAGAATTGAGGCAAACCGGGTGAAGTAACTTTTTCAGAGTCTCATAGCCATTAAGTGTCTGAGGCCAGCAAATCTGATTCTAGGTCTGGTGCTTTATCCACTAAACCACCTAGGTGCCCAGTTACTAAACTTTGGGTTAGAGGTTTTTTTTTTTTCCCCCTAGGCTACTATACAAATTGAATTGTATGACTGAAGGTAGCTTATGTTAGAGATATAAAAGAAGATAAAATTGATGGACCCTAACAGATTAGATATGAAGAGTGAGAGAATGAGAGGTGAGGATGCTAAGGTTTCAGTTCTGGTGGACTTGGAGATTATAGTGCCCTTGACAGTAATAGGGAAATTTGGAAGGGAAATGGTTTGGGGGAACCATAGGGAGTTTTGGAATGGTTTTGGCAATGGTTAAGTTTAGGATGTCGCTTTCATTGACCTAACTCACATTTTCCTTTAGTCTGGAGAAGGGAAGGATCATACTTAATTGTATATTTTTCTATTCTCCTTTATGAGAATATTTAAAGGTTTTGGAAATTGCTTTATTTAAACTGTCACAGTTGGTTAGTTATAAACTGATATGGAGGAAATGGTCTTGATGTCCCAGCAGGAAAGGATGAATGATAAATCAGAATTGGAAGAAGGAAATAATGAACACATAGAAAAAAATGGTAAGGAGATCAGAAGTGTATACAGAAGACTGCCTCTGTGGGTTGATAGGTAAAAGAAGTTACAAACTTCTATTTCTTTTGAAGAGTTTATTGTCTTGGTTATTATAAAATGGTTGTTAGGAAAATATTTGTTTAACTTTTTTGTCTTCAAGATGTCCTATATCCTTTATATGTAAAATAATAAATTTTTATTTGCAATAATAAAACTTTGAGGACATTTGATTTTTGTGGTTATAAACTGCCTAAGAAATAGCCACCTAGGAATGGCTGTTCATTGGGCAGCTCCAGGAATTTCCTTATAGTTCTTTTTCCTTTGAAATTTTATTCTCCTATCTCTTCACCCCTTGATGAAACCTGGAATCCCCAATCTGTGTCTTGCTTACCTCCTGGTAGCAATTAATTAGTAAAAACTTATTAATCACCTACTATGTGCCAGATATTGTGCTAAGGGCTGAGAATACTAAAACAGGCAAAAGACAAACCGATGCTTGCTTGCCCTTAAAGAACTTACTATCTAAACAGAGATGCAAATAGACGAAAAGCAGGCTATAAATAAGATAAATAGGAAATAATTAACCAAGGTCTGGCAGTAGATCAAAGAAGTTGGAAAATCTTTTTTCTTTTTTAAATTTTATTTGCAAAACATATGTATGGGTAATTCTTCAACATTAACCCTTACAAAGCTTTCTGTTACAAATTTTTTCCCCTCTACTCCCCACCCTTCCCCTAGATGGCAGGATATTCCACTACATGTTAATTATGTTAAAATACCATATTTCCACACTTATTGTTGTGCAAGAGAAATTGTATCTACAAGAAAGAAAAAATCAGAGGAAGGAAACACAATGTGAGCAAACATCAATAGAGAGCATGAAAATGTTATGTTGTGGTCCACATTTCACATCCCTCTTTCTGGATGTATATGGCTTTCTTCACTGAACAATTGGAAGTGGTTTGAAACATTTCATTGTTGAAGAGAACCATGTCCATCAGAATTGATCATCATATAGTATTGTTGTTGCTGTGTATAATGATCTGGTTCTGCTCATTTCACTCAGCATCATTTCATGCAAGTCTCTCCAGGCCTCTCTGAAATCATCCTGTTGGTCGTTTCTCACAGAATAATAATATTCCATGACATTCATATACCATAATTTGTTCAGCCATTCTCCAGTTGATGTGCATCCATTCAGTTTCCAGTTTCTAGCCAGTACAAAAAGGGCTGCCACAAACATTCTTGCACATGTGGGTCCCTTTCCTTCCTTTATGATTTCTTTGGGATATAAGCCCAATAGAAACGCTGCTGGGTCGAAGGGTATGCACAGTTTGATAACTTTTTGAGCATAGTTCCAAATTGCTCTCCAGAATGGCTGGATCCGTTCACAGTTCACAGTTCACAATGCATCAGTGTCCCAGCTTTCCCACATGCTCTGATACACAACTCTTATCTCTGCCTGAGTTTGTGTTCACCTTTGACCTAAACTGTAAGCTTTCCCAGGTTTATAGTGTAGTAGTTCTGTTTGTGAATTTGGTCTCAATTATTTAAAACCAAAGTATTTTACAGTTTTTGTCTCTTTTTTTGGTTAAAGTAGTACAAGATGTCAAAAATTAGAAGAAAGGTCACAGTGGAAAATACCAAGACCATATCTGATAGCACATCCCGAAGACCAAGCGTATTTGAAAGGCTTGGACCCAGCACTGGAAATACAGCTGAGGTGAGTCATTAGCAGTATAGAGAGAATTCTTTTGGATTTCCTAATGGTGAATGTTGGTTGGAATTAGCAAAAAATTGTTATCTTTTGATATAGGAATGTTGAAAAAGTTGTTTTTTGGTAGATTTTTTGAATTACTTTTTGAAAAGAGTTAAAAAAAATTAATATAAACTTTCCTTATTTGCCTTTTATTTGTATTACTTTTAGAATAAGCTATCAGATTAACTTAAATGATTAGAGTTATTTTGCTTTTGTCTCTCAGACATCTTACTACTAAAATTTCATGGAATTCATCCAGTAATACCTTTTTCTTTTAGACACAGTGCCGAAACTGGCTGAAGACTGGTAACTGTCCCTATGGGAACACATGTAGATTTGTGCATGGCCCTTCACCTCGAGGCAAAGGCTATAGCAGCAGTTATAGAAGGTAAAGTTAACTTTAAAAAATTGTTCATCTCTTGGAAAATATGAATATTTGTTTTATAGAAGAATAGAAAATCTGATGAATTTTTTTAGTGGGATAGGGAATGGAAAGTAAATTCTTTTTTTTTTCTTTTTTTTTTTAATTAAAGCTTTTTATTTGTATAACATGTATGGGTAGTTCCTCAGCATTGATCTTTACAAAGCTTTCCATTACAAATTTTACCCCCAGTCCCCTCCCCTCCCCTAGATGGCAGGAAGTCGACTACATGTTAATAATGTTAAAATACTTGACTAGTTATGCAAGAAAAATCCTATCTACAAGAAAAAAAAGAAAATCAGAGAAAGGCATCACAATGCAAGCAAATGTCAATAGAGATCATGAAAATGTTACGTTGTGGTCCATATTTCATATCCCTCTCTCTGGCTGCATATGGTTTTCTTCAGTGAACAATTGGAACTGGTTTGAGACAATTCTTTGTTGCAGAGGGCCATGTCCATAAGAATTGATCATCATGTAATACTGTTGTTGCTGTGTATGATGATCTCCTGGTTCTGCTCGTTTCACTCAGCATCAGTTCATGCAAGTCCCTCCAGGCCTCTCTGAAATCGTCCTGCTGGTCGTTTCTTACAGAGCAATAATATTCCATAACATTCATATACCATGATTTATTCAGCCACTCTCCAATTGATGGGCATCCCTTCAGTTTCTAGCCACTACAAAAAGGGCTGCCACAAACATTCTTGCACATGTGGGTCCCGGAAAGTAAATTCTTATAAAGATGTTAAAAAAAGAAATATTTGGTTTTCCAATGTGGGATTATTTAAAAACTTTTTAAAGCTTAATTCTTAACTTGAAATGTTTTTAATAATCTTTTCTTGCTTTTTGTTATTTCATTAGCTTTATAAAGGTTTAAGAGGATCTACATTAATTGACAGTAAATGGTTTATTTTGGTAGTTCCTTTGTGAGTTTCTTGTATGTTTATTTTATTAATAATGTTTAATATATTTAATAATACCTTAAGGCTGTGCTAGTAGTTCAAAGAATCTCAAGAATTTGATTTTTGTTGTTTACTCATTTTTATTTTTGGTGAAAAGGGAAGTGTTTGTAACTCTTTAAAACAAATAGTTTAGTAGTTTTGCAAACATAAATTAATGCTATTGATCAACATGAAATGAAAATGATGTAAATGATTATTATAAAGACAGTAAATCTTTATAGTAACTATGGTGGAAGTAAAATATTCATTTAATTTCCTCTTTTAAACTGTATGCTTTGCCTTTTCAGAACTTCTAATAGTATAAAATTTATATAGCAACTCAATCTATTAATTTGAAAACTTGTGGGAACCATGTGATATGGGGCAATAACTTTTATTTTTAATGTTCTCTCTTAGTTTTATTGATTTTATTTTTGCTTACACTTGTCATTTCCCATTATATTATAGCCTCCATGTAGTCCTCCATTGTAACAGTAAAACAGACAAAAACCAACTGACACTGACCAGATGCAGAACTACATATGCATAATGTTGTAAACATTTTATAACATGCATATGTAGTTTTGCATCTCTTAAAGGAGTGAAGTATACTTCATCATATCTTCTTTGAGACATGAGAGATTGAGCATTACATTTAATTCAGGTTCAGCTGTCTTTTACTTTTGTCTTAATTCTGTTGTAGTCATTGTATATGTTCATTAGTTCATAAAAGACTTCCTATGAGTCTTAGCTCCTCATTTGCCATTTCTTAATAGTGTAATAATATTCTATTACATTTACTTAACATTCTTAGTTGATTGATGAACACATACTTTGTTTATAGTTTTTAGCTATTACTAAAGATGCTTCTATGAATATTTTGATTGTCTATGAGACTTCTTTTTCAAGCCTTCTTGGAGAATATGCCCAAAAATGTGATTGCTATGTCAAAGGAGAGTAACTGTTTAGTCACTTTTCCCCACTCATATAGTTGCTAATTGTTTTTTGAAATGGTTGGACTAATTTAGAGATCCATGTGGGCTTGCCTTCCCATAATGGCTACTTCATGTTGTACTATCTCCATTTTTACCGTTTCTACTTACTACTTTAAAGAGGTCATGTATATCATTTTTGTTTTCTAGAAGGAGATTTTTAAAAGGTGAATAAAGTAATTTATCTGTCCAGAAAATTGTGACTTTACGATGATTAATGCTGAAGGTCTAGTTTCTGAAAGCTGTGTTATGGTTGCTTCTCTTTTCTCTCTCTCTTCTCATCTCTCCTTTTTCTCTTTCCTCAGTGTTTGGCAAAAATAATTTAAATTCAAAACTAAAATGAAAATAACATCAGAAAATATATATTACACAGATTTAATTTTCAAGCAGATAAGCAAAAAACTGTAAGCTCTTATTGTATACTATGTTTTTTTTTTTTGTTTGTTTGTTTTTTTATTTTAAGCTTTTTATTTGTATAACATATGTATGGGTAGTTCCCCAACCTTGATCTTTACAAAGCTTTCCAATACGAATTTTACCCCCCGTCCCCTCCCCTCCCCTAGATGGCAGGACGTCCACTACATGTTAATAATGTTGAAATGCTTGAGAAGTTATGCAAGAAAAATCCTATCTACAAGAAAAAAAAAGAATCAGAGAAAGGCAACACAATGCAAGCAAATGTCAATAGAGATCATGAAAATGTTACGTTGTGGTCCATATTTCATGTCCCTCTTTCTGGGTGTATATGGTTTTCTTCAGTGAACAACTGGAACTGGTTTGAGACAATTCTTTATTGCAGAGAGCCATGTCCATCAGAATTGACCATCATGTAATACTGTTGTTGCTGTGCATGATGATCTCCTGGTTCTGCTCGTTTCACACAGTATCAGATCATGCAAGTCTCTCCAGGCCTCTCTGAAATCGTCCTGCTGGTCGTTTCTTACAGAGCAATAATATTCCATAACATTCATATACCATAATTTATTCAGCCACTCTCCAATTGATGTGCATCCATTCAGTTTCCAGTTTCTAGCCACTACAAAAAGGGCTGTCACAAACATTCTTGCACATGTGGGTCCCTTTCCCTCCTCTAAGATCTCTTTGGGATATGGGCCCAGTAGAAACACTGCTGGGTCAAAGGGTATGCACAGTTTGACAACTTTTTGAGCATAGCTCCAAATTGCTCTCCAGAATGGTTGGATCCGTTCACAGTGCCACCAACAATGTATTAGTGTCCCAGTTTTCCCACATCCCCTCCAACATTCATCGTTATCTTTTCCTGTCATTTTAGCCAATCTGACAGGTGTGTAGTGGTATCTCAGAGTTGTTTTAATTTGCATTTCTCTGATCAATAGTGATTTGGAGCAACTTTTCATATGACTAGAGATGGTTTTAATTTCATCATCTGAAAATTGTCTGTTCATATCCTTTGACCACTTATCTATTGAAGAGTGGCTTGAATTCTTATATATATGAGACAATTCTCTATATATTTTAGAAATGAGGCCTTTATCAGAACCATTAAATGTAAAGATGATTTCCCAATTAGATGCTTCCCTCCTAATCTTGTCTGAATTTGTTTTGTTTGTACAGAAACTTTTTAACTTAATATAGTCAAAATTATCCATCTGGTGTTCAATTAGGAGTTCCAAGTCTTCTTTGGACATACATTTGTTCCATCTCCACAGGTCTGAGAGATAAACTATATTACGTTCCTCTAACTTGCTTACAAAGTCCCTCTTTATATCTAGATCATGAACCCATTTAGATCTTATCTTGGTATGTGGTGTTAGGTATGGGTCAAGCCCTAATTTCTTCCACACTAGTTTCCAATTTTCCCAGCAGTTTTTGCCAAATAGAGAGTATTTATCCCAAAAGCTGTGGTCTTTGGGTTTATCGAACACTAGATTGTTAAGGTTAATGCCTAGGTTGTCCTGATAACCTATCCTGTGCCACTGATCCACTGCTCTATTTCTTATCCAGTACCAAACGGTTTTGATGACCGCTGCTTTATAATATAGTTTTAGATCTGGTACAGCAAGGCCACCTTCATCTGCCTTTTTTTTCATTAATCCCCTTGAAATCCTTGACCTTTTGTTCTTCCAAATGAACTTTGCTACTATTTTTTCTAGATCTGTAAAATAATTTCTTGGGAGTTTGATTGGTATGGCACTAAATAAGTAGATTAGTTTGGGTAGTATATTGTATACTATGTTAAAAATACTTTAAAACACTTAAGAACTTGTTAGTGATAGAAAATGAATTTCTATGATCATGTAGTCTAGTAAAAGATAAATTCTTTGAGGGCAAGCACTGTCTCTCTTTTGTATTTGTATCTCGTGCCAAGAATGATGCTTGTAACCCCTTAATAAGTGCTTATTGATTGATTGAAAGAATTGTTTTAATGTCACTATATTTGAACTACTTAAAAATTTGAGCAAAGATGTTTGTAAATATGTATTTGAGCAAATAACATGACATGAAATTTCTGTTTAGAAACTTTTCTCTACCCCTGTGTTTTGAAAGCTAGCTTTTTGCAACTTAAAGTATTGGATTTGCCTGAGGCATATTAAGAGTTTTCAATGATTTGTTAGAGGTCATTAAACTTATATGTAACAGAGCTTGAACTTGGGGCTCTCATACATATAAGCTTAATGTTTCTGCCTCTGAGGCCAGCTCTCAGTTTATGTACACCATGCTATCTCTTAAAAATCTTGCTAATATTTTCTTCTAATGTAAAAACATCTTATAAATGACTTAATTTTAGTTATGTATTTGTTGAATATATCATGTGTTTAAATCATTACCCAGGACACCTAACCTTAAATGCATCTTAAACTGGCATATGTCATTTGCAATTAGTATAAAAGGTTTCTTAGGCCATTTTTGTTTGTCATTAGAGTAGTGAGAACTATCACTTAATTTTTTATTCCTCTTGAACCAGAAAAATACCAAGAATGTTTTTAAAAGTAACATACATACTTATCTGATAATTTGTGGGGTAATATTGCCAATAAATCGAACTTTATAAGTTTTACTTTTCATGTATGCATACAGATCCATATCTTCTTTTGCAATTCTCTTTTCCATTCTCCCCCTTCCCAGTTCCTTCTCCGGAATTAAAGTTAGCATTTCTGAATTTTGCTTGACTTGAGATAGATACTATTTTTATTAGTTGTTGCTGGTTTTGTTTGGAAATCTGCTACATTAGCAAATGTATGAGTTGATGGTTCTGTGAATGAATAATTCCCTTAGCTTAACTAATTTATCAATTAGTTTACCTATGATAAAATTATTAATAATTAACTAATTAAAAATATTAAATTTCACTAACTCCATTTCTCAGCTTTATTCCTTGAATTTTTGTTTTGATAAAGTGGCCTCAAACCCAGTAAATATGCCAGATGATTGACTAAACTTTCATTATCAAGATGGGAAAATTTAGATTTTATTTCCAAATTTTCATATCTAATCTTCTCCCTGATTCTCCACTTAATTATGTCTGACCATAACAAATATTTAATTATGTATATTTTGAATGTATTGAGAGTATTGCTTTTTTTTCTGTGTACAATAAAGTTGAATTACATAGATTAATTTTTCCAAACTTGAGTAGTCATTAAAATTTTGAAAGTATCCACATTTAAAAGTGACTTTTCTAGTTATTTCTCTGAGTTATATTTCATATTGTCTTGTCTTTTTCTAAATTATACAGGTCACCAGAAAGACCCACTGGTGATCTTAGGGAAAGAATGAAGAATAAGAGGCAAGATGTGGAAACAGAGCCTCAGAAACGAAATACGGAGGAGCCATCTTCACCAGTTAGGGTAGGAACATGTTTTCCTAAATGTCAGATAACCTCTCTTGATGTTCCTGTTTGTTAGAAAGTTAAAATATGATTTTGATTTATTATTTTTAGGTCAAACTTTTAGCAGAATTTTTTTAAGGTAACATGTTATTTAGGAAAAATGTGTTTTAGAATATAAAATCCATCTAAAATTGCTTTAAATTCTTTATTGTAATTAAGATGCTATAGCGTCTGATAAAGAGATTGATTATCTGGCGCTAAATCTAGGCTTTAGATAGGGTGTCTAAATCTTGATGGGATCACTGTGGGACTAGTCCTTGATATTATTGGTTTTGAAACTTGATTTTTATTAGTCCATTTACAGATGATTAGTCTCTAGGGGTATTGAATCACATCAACAAAGTGAGAATTATACAGTAGAATCCAAATTACAAATTTATGAGAGGAGACATGAAAACAGTGAAGATTGATTACTTGCATAGAAATATTTTTTTCTTGGTGGTTGGTCTTTTTTGAAGTTTAAATTATAGAATTTGAAGGTTGCTTAGTAAGCATACAATCATAGTAAAGGTATTTGGGTTTTCTTAAGAGATTTGCATTCTGTCTTGATAACCTGGTCATTATTATCAGAACTGCTTTTCTGGACAATGTGGGATAAATATTAATAGATCATTACTTTTTCCTTCTCCTTTTTCTGGAATCCCTGTAGTTCTCCTTTTTGAAGACAATTTGACCTCGGAAATGTTAAAATTAACTAAATAATATGTTTTCTTTGATTATGGTCTGTATGCTTTAATGTGATTAAGAGGATATACAGATTATATCAGAGGGTAACTGTTTTTGATTTAACTTAAATTTGGAAAGTATTCTTTCTTTTGTACTTTTACTTTCTTTGGCTCTTTATTTCTTAAGTAGTTTCTGAAGTGTGATTTCTATGAGAAGCGTTTACAACCTTGTGATTGTGAGGTTATACTTTATTTAACTTGACTAAAAATTTAATTGGGCTTCAAGGTGGCTCAGTGAATAATAGTGTTAGGCTTGAAGTCAGGAACAATCATCTTCCTGAGTTCAGATCTAACCTTAGGTGCATATTAGCCATGTGACCCTGGGCAAGTCATTCACCTAGTTTCCCCATCTAAAATGAGCTGCTGAAGGAAATGGGCACCATCCAGTATCTTTGCCAAGAAAATTCCAGATGGGATCATGGCAACTGAATATAACTGAATAGAACAACAACAAAAACATTTAATCTTGAACTCCTTTACTTTATTATATAGGTGGCTAAAGTTTTGTCACCATTGTTGTGGCTGCCTTATCATCTCTTTGCAGTCTCTATCCCGTAAGTCAAACCCAAATGGAGGACCACTGCACTGTATATAAGGATCCCCATTAGCTGCCTATTGACTAGTTCAGTCACGTCGACTCTTCGTGATCTTAATTAGTATTTTCTTGACAAAAATATTGGAGTGGTGTGCCATTTCCTTCTCCAGCTCACTTTACAGTATCAATATTGTGATGCATTTTTATTTATTTTGTTAAATATTTCCCAACTATAATTCAATCTAGTTCAGGCTTTCCCTCCCAATGTTGACTGTGATGCTGCTTTGGGCATGTTTGACACTTCTGTCTGGGGTTTCTCTTTGTTAACTCCAGTTTCTGGAGAAGTCTCTTTTCTACCATCCCCTCTTTCTTTATAATCTTCAGCCTCTCCCTAACTACTGGTATTTTCCATGCATATCTTCCTTTTCTATCTTTAGACTCTCACTAAATCTTATTAGCTTTGTTAGCTCTCTCTTTCTGAAATTCCTGAACTCTATGTCTACCTCAAAGCTCTCCCTGGGCACTTTTTTCTTTTTTATTCTCATTTTTTGACCTCATCAACTCCCATGAGTTCAATTAATCCTTTTGTTTAATGCTTCCATTTAGATATCCATTCCATCCAAGCTTAGTCTCCCTATCCATCAACAGTTCTACATCAGTAAATGCCTGTTTTAAACCAGATGTCCTTTGAGCATTTCAAACTCCGCATGTCCAAAATAGAAGTCATCTTTCCCCTCAAATTCCACTTCTCTCGATCTTTTATTATTGTATTGTTGAAGGCACTTGTAGTTTTTCAGTCATCTCTATTACACCACCTCATTGTGCTTTTTACTTTCCCTCATCCTAATCAAATTACTTGCCATATTTTGACATTCCAACTTCTATAATATCTTTTGCATACACTCCTTTTTCTCTCACAGCTATCGTTGTAATTGAAGCCTATGTATGTCATCTCTCACTTGAACTGCTTGCAGCAATCTCCTAATTATCTCGTGATCTTAAGTGTTTTCTTACTCTGGTCCATGTTGTGCACAAAAGCTCCCAAAATGATTCTCATAAGCATAGCTCTGACTAAGGTGGCCTCCTTTGTCTCCAAGAAGAACTATAAACTCTGTTTAGTATTTAATACTCTATACAGCCTGGCCCCATCCTATTTTTCTTGCTGCTTTATGTTTATTGCCCACCTCCATACATTGTTCTCTCCATTTTGGCTTTGCTTGTTCCTCCCATAGAACATCCTGGCTTCCCTATTCTGTGCTTTTCTACTGACTCATGTACCTGGAATGTTCTCCCTTTTCAACTTTGTCTTTTTGGAAATCCTTTATTTCTTTCAGAACTAGCTTAAGTGTCATCTTCTGCCTGAAGCCTTTTCTGGGCCTTCTCACTGCTAAGTACCTTCCCCAGCAAGATTTCTTTTTTGTCTGCTTTTATATGTAACTATTGTTGTGCATGTTGTTTTCTCTAGCTAGACTGTAAGCTCCTTGATATATTAGAGGCTTTTTTGCTTTTGTATCTCCAATGCACAGCACAGTGCTTGGAACATACTGTGTTATTAGTTTTAAATATCAAAATTTCAGTTTCATAAGGGATTTTGAATGTTTAAAAGGGGCTTCTTTTGCAGAAGAGGAAATTTACAGAATAATCAAACTGATTTTAAAACTTGCTAGGTTTCCTATTTATTGAAAACACATAGGAAAATACTATCTAAAAGTTCTTTTCATGAACATGGACTCCTGAAATGAAAATTTCCAAAAGACAGTGTTAACTCAGCCTTTTATCTGTACTTATGGTGGCACCTCTAGATGAATGTGAACATAACATTGTCATGACAGGATTATATAATAGGTCTACCTGTTAGTATGTGGACTTTATTGTAGCCTTTTTTGTGTGCTAATTTTATTTGACTTTCCCCATTAACAGTGTCAATGAAATTCTTAAAATGAGAGCTGGACATCCTGTATGCCAAGTTGCCATCCTGCCCGGCAGGAGCTTTACCCCCAGTGTACAGAAATACGCTTCTTCCTACCTGTTCATGCTATTAATGTCCTGGCATGAGAATAATAGTCACCTTTGCTCAGTCTTCTGGATTCCACACTAAGTGGTGAGGTAGAACTGTGGACAGAGTTTGGGACCTGGACACAAGAAGACCTGAGTTGAGAGGTGATCTTATATAACTATTAGTTGTGTGACCTTTTACAAGCCACTTGGCCTCTATTTGTCTCAGGGTCATTAGTTGTAAAATGGTGATAATAACAGTACCTACTTCCTGGAGTTTCTGTGAGGATCAAATGAGATGGTATTTCTAAAACACTTAGCAGAGTGCTTGGCACACAGTAGGCACTACATAAATGTTTATTCCTTTCCTTTCCTTTTCTCAGCTGCTAATGTATTTGTTGAAGTTTGATTTAGGATTTGTTCCTTGTGAGTGAGAACAGAACAAAGGAATACAGCTGAGAAGAACTCATGGCCACTAGCACTTTTGCCTGTGATGCCCCAGTAATTGTTTTAGCTGAGTATGTCTGTCCCCTTCTTTGAGTTTTCTAGAGGGTTCTAAGGCTTTTGGTGATAATAAATTTTGAGCTACACCCGAAATTGAGCTTCATTGCTCTGGATAGTTACATGCTGCCTTTTTTGTGTTCTCTTTTTTAAATCTTTGAAAGTCAATGTTTAGCTCTTAAGCTTTTGGAGTCCATTTATGGCACAGTGGAATTTTTTTCAGCCCTATTGGGGGCACCCAGCAGTGTGCTTTAATTTTTCTGTACTATGAGTTGTTCTTATAAAGCTTGAGGAGAATCTGAGGTACAAGGCTTTTGTGGCACATTGCTTCTTTCTTATTCTATGCAGGTGTTTTTATCCTTTATGCCAAAACTGCATTTGCTATTCCATGGGCTTTCCCTGTCCATCTTCATATCATGTGACTGTGCTCTATCCTTAACTTCTTAACCTACAGTCAAGTTCTTGACTTCTGCTTGGTATGAGTTCACCAATGTGAATGAACTATGACTTGCTTATCATTCTTGTGATTTTCTTGACTGAAACACTCATTGTTGGCCATTACTCCTCTGTTGTTTTCCCCTATTTCCTAAATGTGTCTGTATCTCTTAAAAGGTAAGTTGATTGAGTACAGTCTTTTTGTTTTTGTATCCCCACTGGTTAGCACAGTGCATAGAATGTGATAAGCTTTTGATTCAGGTACCTTTTCAGTCATTCTTTCAATGTTCAGGAGAAATAGTCATTCATTGATTGCTCTTTTCTCTACTACCATCCACTCTTATCACCTTTTAGGCATTTGTTCTGCCCATGATTTTAGATTCTTAACTGGCTAGAAATAATCTTTTATTTTTTTTTTTTATTAAAGCTTTTTATTTGTGTAACATTTGTATGGGTAGTTCCCCAGCATTGATCTTTACAAAGCTTTCCATTACAAATTTTACCCCCAGTCCCCTTCCCTCCCCTAGATGGCAGGAAGTCCACTACATGTTAATAATGTTGAAATATTTGACAAGTTGTGCAAGAAAAATTCTATCTACAAGAAAAAAAAAAAGAAAATCAGAGAAAGGAAACACAATGAAAGTAAACATCAATAGAGGGCATGAAAATGTTATGTTGTGGTCCATATTTCATATCCCTCTCTCTGGGTGCATATGGTTTTCTTCAGTGAACAATTGGAATTGGTTTGAGACAATTCTTTGTTGCAGAGAGCCATGTCCATCAGAATTGATCATCATGTAATATTGTTGTTTCCGTGTATACTGATCTCCTGGTTCTGCTCGTTTCACTCAGCATCAGTTCGTGCAAGTCTCTCCAGGCCTCTCTGAAATTGTCCTGCTGGTCATTTCTTACAGAGCAATAATATTCCATAACATTCATATACCATAATTTATTCAGCCACTCTCCAATTGATGGGCATCCATAGAAATAATATCTTAAAGTGGGCATTATGGTTTTAAAGAAAATGCTAAGAGAAGATTACAAAGCTATAAAAAGTTGTTAGCTTATAATGATTTTTTTTTTTTGCTGAGGCAATTGGGGTTAAGTGACTTGCCCAGGGTCATACAGCTAGGGAATGTTAAATGTCTGAGACCAGATTTGAGTTTAGGTCCTCCTGACTTCAGGGCTGGTGCTCTATCCTTTGTGCCACCTAGCTGCCCCGCTTATAGTGATCTTAATTTTGAATAATAATTCCCTTTTACAAAGATAATTTTATTTGTGTATTGACTCCCATTATATTAATTGGGAATTAGAATTACTATTAAAACTTTTTTTGACAGCTTTTGACAACTGTTGTCAGGGCAAATAAATAGAACTTGGTTCTGATCTCTTCCTTCTTTCTTGGGCTCATTTTAGTTCCTGGTCCTGAAATCAGCCTGCCTAAATTATTGTGGTTAGTAATTTTGGATTTTATTTCCTTTCTTTGCCCTAGAAGCCAAGGGAATTCCTTCTCTATATTTCTGCCACTTCTAGTAGTTTAATCCCATACATAATATTTGTATCTTTACATATATATATACACATATGTATGTATGCACACACATAGGAATCTTCTGTGTATATATGTTTGTATCTATATATAGTGACTACATATATTAATCTTTTAATTACATACACAACTTCCCTTTTTTGCCTCAGTTTATTATAAAATAAGGGGGTTAGACAATCAAGTTTCCTCTCTGTTCTAGATTTATGGTATTAAGCCTTATATTTGAAATAAACAAAAACTTACAGTTTAGCACTCCATGTCCATATCTGCCCATTTCTCTATGTATTACACATTTCTTTAGTATTCATATAGTAAGCTGGATCATTGTTTAAAAATATTAATTAAGAGAAGAGATTATCATTGTTATGTAAGATTTAGCATCTTAATGAAAAGGTATAGATATGGGGATGAAGATCATAAACTCCATTAAGACAGGAATTGGTTTGTAATTTCCTGTAGTGTTTGGAAGTTTTTCAGATAATATTTATAAGACTGATATAGCTGGATGTTTAATTTTCATTTTAAAATAGCTTATTTTTTGTTATATAATTTTGCTCTATAGGCTAAGATTGTACCTGGATTAATATGAAATCCTTTAAGTGAAGATGACTTACTAGCTTTAACTTTATTAATTTATTTGCTGTTTAATGTTGGAAAAACAATTGATGTATTTTGATTCCTATGAAAATAATTGTAAATTTTTGTTATTAAAGAAAATTAGGAGATATAAAATAATTTTTAAGAGAATTATGTTTGTAGGAAAAAATGTTAGTATAATCTTAATCTGAAATGAAATTATTAAATGTTTAAGAGTACTATATAGTAATGAATATTTATGAAATTATGCTCAATCCAGATCATTCCAGTATATTGTATAAATGTTTAAATGACTATTTCCCCAGTACATATCACACATGGAAGTTCACAGAGTTTGTGTGCTTTGTATTTTTTTTTTTTACTTGAACCAGCCCTATTGATTGATAGATAAAAAAATCCATATATTTTTAGCACTTTATTTTTTTATAAAGATGTGTGTACTAGTAGAACAATGCAGTGAAATGTCTAGAACTTACTGCTTTGCGTAAGTGGTTAAATATTTCTTAGATTGGCTTACTAATAAAATTAGGAATAAATATAAGTTCAAACTTTTTTCTTAATAAAAGTCATACATTAAAAAAAAACAAACAAAGCATTAATAATTTTGACTGTGTGTGTGTTTTAGAAAGAGTCTTCAAGGGGAAGACATAGGGAGAAGGAAGACATCAAAATCACCAAGGAGAGAACTCCAGAAAGTGAAGAAGAAAATGTAGAATGGGAAACTAATAGAGACGGTAAGTTTAAAAAGATGTGAAGGGAAAGAAAAGTGTTTGCTTAGTCAACTTTTGATTATTTACATTGTGGTTTTTCTGTGACCTTAGAAGCTTTTCCATCTATCTTTTAGTTTTCTTTCTGTAAGGTTTTTGTATAACCTGCCTCATTGTGGATGATTGGTAATATACAGGAAAAAATATTGCTTTGGAGTAGATTAGAGCAGGTCAGCTGCTCAGCAGTTTTCAGTTAGCCTTTTCTAATTTTTTTCCTGGAGCCATAGGTAACCTCCAAACCTTTACATGGTAGCCCTTCTGCTCTGTAGTTCTGTATTTCTATTAGGTAGAAATTCTTGCCTTTGCCTATTTCATTTTGTTCCCACCTTCATTTGGATCATGACCATTATGCCATTTCTCAAATCAAGTTTCGGTACCTTTAGGAGTCTTGTAGTCAAATATTTATTACTTATAACTCAGTATGCAAGCAGGTAGTATAAAATCTGTAACTGCTATAAAATCTACATTAACTAGAATTCTCAATCAAAATTCAGTTTAATTCATGTAAAAATTGACTATCATTTAAAATATTTGTAATTTGTCACAACACAGCTAGAACTACAAGAATGTGCACTAAGCTTCATGGTTACTCTATAAGGGAATCAGTGTATTTTGTGAAAAATTGCTTAGGATGAATAATTGGGGGGAGGAGACAGTGGAGAGTAGATGACTTCTACCAAGTCCATGAGTAAAGAGCAAAAAGATTCCTGTCGATTCTTGGAAAGAATGGGCAGGGGTGGGGTAGAGGCAGTACAAGGGGGAGGGATTGAGCCTTGGGGACTGAAGGGGCAAAATTTAAATTTAACATCCAGAAGAGGGTGCCACTAAAGAGCATTCTTAATTTGGGAAAAGGTGTATATACCTGTGATTTCAGTTGAGGGCGCGTTTAGGGTTTAATCTAGGGAGAAGTTATTACGTTGAGAGATTGGCTTTTTGGGAGAGTATTGTGCCTCCATGGACAAAATCCTTGTCTAGGAGGAGTTATATGAGCTCCTGTGGGCTATATAGGCAACTGGAAGAAGGAGAAGAAGGGACATAGACTCATCATGGCCAATAGGAAGGAAAATAGTTATAGTATATGAAAGCAGCAGAAGTGAAGTACATTTTAAGATAGAGTAATTTCCACCATGTAGTCTTGTTTTTAGTCACCATTAATTCTAGCTTCACCATTGAATCGTAGAATTAAAAATATGAATTTAATCCATGAATCAGAGATTAAAATTTCAGAATAAAATAGAAAGGAAGGAAATCAGGGAACAGAACAGAGCAGACAAAAACTTCTTAGGAGAAGGCGCAGTGGACAGAAAACTTAACAAATACAAAAGTTGAGAAGAAACAGAAGAAATAAAAGGAATAAATAAATAACTGAATAAATTTAAAAAAAAGAAGAAAATTAAATAAAGTATAACTAAATGAAGGGTAGGCCAGTGGTAACAAGAGAAGATAATAGGTTAGAGGGAAGACAAACTGGGAATAGAGTTGCCTGAAAAAATTAGTATCTAAAAAGCAAAGTCACAGAATCAAAATGAGGGATTTCAACAAAATTTACTATTTATTAAAAGAAATTTAAAACAAACAAACAAACAAAAACCCAACTAACTAGGAGTTGTAATAATGCTGTCAAACAAAGCCAAAAAAAATTCATGGTATCAATAAGTAAACAAGAGAATTACATTATGCTATAATTATAAACAGCAAAGTAATAATACTATTAATAAATATACAAGTGAAATCTCAGAGCACAATTCATGTTGGAAAAATTGGGGAATGAATTATTAACCCAACAAAAAAGAATACATTTCTAAAGGCTGCAAAATGACTTTAGTTATGTGAAGTTGAAAAGCTTTTGTAGGAATAAATCAGCATAGCTGAGATAAGAGATCAACTGGAAAAAAAAGTCTTCATCAGATATTTCTGATAAAGGTTTGAAAATCAAGTGACATAGATAAACTAAGAGAGATTTAAGACCCAAACCCAGTAGAGAAGTGTTCAAAGGTTTTGAATGGTTCTCAAAAGAATTATAAGTGATTCAAATCACCAGTAATTAGAGAAATTGCAAGATGAAACAACCCTGAAGTTTTACTTCATATTCACCAAGTTGGCAGAGGTTGAAGAAGAATAAGGTTGAAGAGTGTGTGGAAAGATAGGCGTATTTTTGGTGGAGCTATAAATTGGTCTAATCAGGGCAGTAGATGGTGCAGTAGATGGAGCATTGGCTCTGAAGTCAGGAGGACCTGAGTTCAAATACAGCCTCAGACACTAGTATTTGTGTGACTCCAGGCAAGACACTTCATCCCCATTGCATCACAAAAACAAAAGAAAAAATTCCAAAATGGTTATTCTGTAAAGCAGTTTGGAATTAATGCAAAGAAAATGATTGAAATAGTCATACCTTTCAATCCAGACAATCTACTGCTAAGTATTTCCCCAGGGAGGTCAGTGACAGAGGTAAAGGTCTCATGTACCCTCCACAGTGTTTATAGCAGCACATTCTGCTGTAGCAAAAAAATTGCTGTAGCAAAGAAGTAGTAGATGCCCATCTGTTGGGGAATGGCTAAACAGATTACGGTATATGAATATAATAAACCATACTGTTAAAAAATGAATTAAGTATCAGGACAGAGAAACCTTGGGAGATAGAAACTTATGAACAGGTAGACAGATTCAGGAAAATCGATTCTAACAATATCAGTGGAAGAAACAAAATAATAGAAATTGAATTTTGTGAAATTAAAATTTACAAATTATAATCAAATCTTATCCCAAATAAGTATAAATATCAAGAGTTAATAAATATTTAAGCACCTGTTATGTGCCAGGTACTATACAGTGCTCTGGAGATAGACATAGGAAAACTGAAAAGGGTGAATATGGGGAAGTGGAGAGGAAACTGCCAGGCATGAGGGCTTGGTGGGAAGGCCCAAGAAGTCCCAAATGCATTCATCAGGGTGGGAAGTGAGACGTCTAAGGTATCTCTTTTGTTCTTAACTTCCCAATCAGAGGGGCAAAAAATACTGAGGACCAAGCGATTAGCATCACTGGATCTGCAGCGTGCAAGGGTGATATTTTCCAGTGATGAGCTGGGGAGGGGGGAATGGATGGAGAAGTCAAAGAAATCTGAAGTGAGTTAAAATAGGCGAGTTGTCTGAGATTTGGGAAGATATTTCTTCCCTGCTTCTTTTCATAGGTATGGGAGACTATGAATGTGGAACATTGTCTAATATTAAAAAGATTTAGATAGTTTTTATGAACCCTTCCTCCCCCTCACCCCCCTTTTTAAAAAAATTTATTTGTAAGGGATTAGTTTCTGTAAAGAGGTGGAAAAGGAGAACTTTGGAAAATATAAGCAATACAAAAAACAAAAGACTAGGGTCATAGATGTAGTTTTGGAAGTGCCCTTAGAAGTCCACCTTCCCACCCCTCTGATTTTTGCAGATGAGAATCTGAGGCCAAGTGAGATGAAATGGTTTGCTCAGGTTACAAAGCCTATAAGTATCTGATTCTGGATTTGAACTCTAATCTTTCTTTCCTTTAAGTCTAGCACTGTATTCACCATGCTCTAATAGCCATAAAAATTTACTTTAACACTCTCTTGTTGATAATATTCTGAAAAAAAAAATTAGCTGTGTGTTTGTGGTCATTAACTTTTATGGGTTCCCTACCTCTCCCCAATCCACTATAAGTGCCATGCACATATTATTTCTTCAACTTAATCATTCCTTTATCTTAAAATTTGAAATAGCTGTAATGTGTATCCATTAGAAGAATCATTTATAAGAACAGTGTAGTCTTTCATCTCTGGGAATTGTTAAAAATATGGGTTTTAGGGAAAGATAGCATGGTCATCCATGGCTGGATTTAGATGAAGGAGGATTTGGCTTGCAGTTCTTCTTTGGACATAGTAGCTATGTGACAATGGATAAATCCTCTTGTCCTCTATGTGATTCTCCCTTTTCACTTCCTTCCTTTCTCCTCACATTTTATTAGTTTATTAATAATAGAATAATCATTTTAATTTGACAAAATCTATTGTTTATTTTTATTATAGTTCTGATGTTTAAGTTGCTGTAAAGTGTCTGGCTTTTATCTTAAAGATTCTGACAATGGAGACATTAATTATGATTATGTCCATGAATTGTCACTGGAAATGAAGCGCCAAAAGATTCAGAGAGAACTCATGAAGCTAGAACAAGAAAACTTGGAGAAGAGAGAAGAAATAGTCATTAAAAAAGAAGTGAGTTTGTTATCCCAATTTTACAACCACAACAAATAATTATCTTTTAACAAGACTTTCCACAAATTTAATTTAAAACTTGGCAGTTTTTTCATGATTTTGCCATGTAGAAGAATTGCTAAAAAATTTTTTTTTTTTGGTCATCTTAGACTTTAGGTCTTTTTTGCTACAATTCCTCCTAGATTAATTGAAATGTTTAAGAAATAGATGGGTTAGTAGATTCTTCTGTTTCAATTAAGGATTCCTACCTAAGGATTATATAGCATCTTTTACCTAAGTGTTATATAGTATCTTTTTTGGTTGTTTCAATTTTATTAATTGGAAGCATTTTAAAATGTTACTTTCCTGCTTTAGGTAGCATAGAAGATAGTAATTGATTATGCTTTGTGTATTTTGAAAATGGCATTTGTAAAGCATTTCAGTGTTTTATATATTATTATGAAGATTCCTTCTATGGACTTTTATAGTGTAGATAATATTCAAGAGTAGTGTGAATATATGCTAATTCTTTTAAAAAACTAGCATATCCATTGTGCTACTTATTTGTCTCTGTAAAATAACCAGTATATATCGAAAAACCACTTAATCTGACTTAATTCAAATATTATACTCTTTTGGTTATATTGAGGCATTTTATAGGAAAAAAGTTTAAAATGTAAAATATGCTTTTAAGGTTTAAAAAGCATTTTTTTAAAAAAAATTTTGGAAGCTAATTTTTTATGATCTAAAAAGTTTACTCTTAATGTACTAGCATAATCCATTAGCAAAACTTATTGAATTTTATTTTCTTTTTAAAGATTTCTCCAGAGGTGGTTAGATCAAAATTGTCTCCATCTCCTTCTCTAAGAAAGTCTAGTAAATCTCCAAAGCGAAAATCAAGTCCAAAGTCATCCTCTTCAGCTAATAAGAAAGATAAGAAGATAACTGCCGTGTCTTCTCCTCTCTTGGACCAGCAGAGGTCAGTAGGTAAACATGCATTAGAATAAGAGACATAGTTTTTCATGAAAATTTTTAGCTAAAAAACAAAAGTGTTATTTAGCTCCGTCTAGTCCAGGTTTTTTCATCTTAACAGTTTTGTCCTGTGTTTTTATTTCATACTTTATTTCTTATCTAACCTACTTGTTCATATCTTTTTTTGGGGGGGTAAGCATTGTGGGCATAGTCAAAAGAGCATTGACTTGGAGTCAGAAGGTCTGTCTGGGCTTTCATCCTGATTTTATTAACTTCGTGTTCTTTGCAAAGGGTGTGTTTAACTTTTCTGAATACTTCTCAAGAGTAAAATGAACTCATGCTAGACAATTCTAAACATTGAGTCAGAAAATTCATGTAATAAGTGTTTTGTAAATTAATAATTGTTACACTAAGGTAAGATTTAGACAAGATGATGATGGTGGTGATGGTAAATGAGATGTGAAAGGGAGAGGGGAATTCCAGTTAGTCCGCTGTTCCTTCAGAGGCCTGAATCTCTCTCTCTCCCCTTCTCTATCACTGTCTCTCTCTCTCTCTCTCTCTCTCTCTCTCTCTCTCTCTCTCTCTCT
>JAJPUD010001906.1:261324-314157 GCA_023553655.1 Myrmecobius fasciatus
CTCTCTCTCTCTCTCTCTCTCTCTCTCTCTCTCTCTCTCTCTCTCTCACACACACACACACACACACACACACACATAGCACCCGCCCACACCTGAGTATATGCTCTAGATGACTTGATCTCATTCATTTTTGGAATCACTACTCTGGTGCTGTCCTGTTGTAAAAACAGAAATGGCCCACTTTATCTCGTGGCTTATAAGCTACAAGCTCTAGAACCCAAACTCAAATACAATCAAACCAGCCATCCTGTCCATCTGTCTAGTTACCAACAGTGTATTATTTTCTCATTCCAATCTTGATTTCTACCTTTGCTTGGGACTAGTAATCTAACCAGTATTGCCATTGTTTAAAGAAAAGAATGTTTAAATTGCACCACTTCCTTGTGATTTGCATAGTCAGATTTTCCAAATTAAATAGCCTTCTGGCCTCCTTACCCATATAGGTATTAATTCCTCCTATGATATGAGGCGTTTGAAGACAAGAATAGTCTTGTTTTTGTTTTTATATCCCCAGGGCTTGCTTGTCAAATAGCTAGCTCTTAATAGATGCTTTCATTCATTCAATTCCTTCAACTTGTTAATGAAAACATACAACTCAATGGTAAATATCAGACTGGAAGAGTGTAATTAAAAAAAAATTTATTAGTTTTTGACATTTACTTTTATAAGATTTTGATTTCCATTTTTTTTCTCCCTTCCCTCCTCCCTCCCCAAGAAGCAAGCAGTCTGATATCTATTATACATGTACAGTAATATTAAACATTTTCACATTAGTTATGTTGTGAGAGAAGAGTCAAAACAAAAAGAAAAAAAAACACAAAAAAGAAAACAATAAAAAAAGTGAAAACAGTATTCTGACTCCATAGTTCTTTCTGTGGATGTGGAAAGCATTTTCTATTGTGAGTCTTTTAGAATGGTCTTAGAATTATATTTCTGAGAAGGGCAAAAACTATCAAATTTGATTATCCACACATTGTTACTGTTATTGTATACAATGTTCTGGTTCTGCTCACTTCACTCAGGATTGTTTCATAGTCTGCTTTCTTATCATTGCTATAGAATAGTAATTTGACATTACATTCATATACCACAATTTGTTCAGCCATTTCCCAGTTGATGGGCATCCCTTTGATGTCCAATTGTCTGTCGCCACAAGGAGAGCTGCTATAAACATTTTTGTACATGTGGGTCTTTTTCAATTTTTTATGATAAGAATGTAATTTAGGAAGTGAGGTATAGGATTTAAAAGTAACCTTGGGAACACTTTTGTCATCATACAAATGTCATTTATTTTTTATAACCAGATTTTGTTAATTTTATTTGTATAACATCTGGATATAGATAGCTCCTTTTTTTCCCCCCTCTACTAAATACTTAATCCAGATTCTACTAATTGTATCATTGGATTGACTTGTCCTCTTGTCAAAATTCTTCAATATTGATTCCTGATAGCATCTTTTCCTCCCTGCTCTTTATTCATTTCACATACTGTCTCCATGTCTTTACTTTCTGTCTTTCCTTCCTGGAATTATACTTCTCAGTCTCTCTCTTTATGTAAATTCAGATCCCATTTTCTACATGAAGTCTTTCCTGATAACTCTGTTAGTGGTTACCCTCTCAAACTGCCTTGTGTTTAACTACTCTGTGTGTGTGTGTGTGTGTGTGTGTGTGTGTGTGTGTGCGCGCATGCATACCCACAGATTATTATCTGTTAGATATATAATCTTAAAAGTTAATAAGTATTTTCTGCAATGTATTTATTAACTATATGCTCTATTTTTATATGTACTATAATTTATGCAGTGTATTTATATGTACTTGTCTTCTACATTAGCATACAAACTCATTATAGGTAGTTTTTTTATCTTTGTAGTTGTATTTCCAGTTCATAGCACAGTGCCTGGCATGCAATATTTTAATAATTACTTGTTTGATGAAAATCCCTAGTTTCCTTCCAAGATTTTGCTTATATGCCACTTTATATAAAAAGCTTTCTCTCCTTCTGTTGCCTCATTTTTTAGATCCTCCTCCTAAGTTACTCTCATTTTTACATGTTATTATATTTATACAGTGTTTCCAATAGAATGTTAACTCAGATTAGGGATGAATTATTTCACTTTTGTCAATGTATCACCCACCACCTCAGCTCTATACCCACCATGTGGTAGATCCTTAAGATACTTGATTATTGATGCTGCTTGGGATCTCAAACTCCATTCATCTTTTAAAAAATATTGTCTTATGATGTATCTTCTGTTTGATATTTGGTGATTTTTTCCCTTCTCCATCATTTTAAATTTTATCTTACTGTTGCCATGTATTAATATAGCATCTATTACTTTATCAGACTTCTTTAAGGAATCATAGTAATACTTTATATTTCTGTGTCCCATTAGGTTTATAGATCTTTTTCCTCACAGGAGTCCTGTGAGGTAGGTGGTACAAATAATATTATCCTCATTTTACATTTGAGGAAACTGAGACTTAAAAATATTAGACTGTTGTCTTCTGATTCCAAGTCCAAGTTATTTTCATTATGTCTAGCTGATTCTTCATGACTTGTGTTAAGTGTGAAATGCCCAGGTGAGATAAAATACAGGACAGCCAAAATAATTTGATTTAAAGAGCATTTATTAGCTGGCCAGCGACTGAACCCTACAAGTGCAAGACTGGGGGGGGGGGGTCAGTCCTGAGGAGTTTTAGGGACATGTATTTATGGGAGAAAATCACAAGAATGTTTAGAAACATTTATCACACTAAAAATTCCTTTCCAAGGCAGGTGGTGAAGGGTAACAGGGAGGCAGCATTTCTTTAAGTTCTATATTTGTCAAGTAGTCAAGGTCTTTGATTATAGATAAGGATAAGGCAGTATATCTGGAGGTCATTTGGGCCAGCGTTTGGAAATAGGAAACATCACCTGCTTGGGGAATAAAAAACTGGCGACAATTCTTCAGAGTTTACACAGAGATGACATTCTCACAGTCTCATGAGTACTCAGGCAGTTTCAGGGATGGCATCCATTTTACTCACAGTGTCCATTTCAAGTGAATTATCCAAAAAAACTAAACCTTTGCCAAAACGTTAAGAAAGTTTAATGTTTTGAATGATTTTTTCCCCCTAAAATGTAATGTAGGATATTTTGCTGCAATACAAAGCATAATTTAACATTTTCTTTCTGATTCTTAGAAACAGTTATTGTGACAATATAGTAATATCCTAAGGTTCTATTGATATATTCCTATAACATATGATCTGTGCCTGTTCAGCAGATGAATTTTCTTTCCTCACATACTGTCATTAGTCATTTCTCATTTGGTCTTTTCAGCAGCTTGTCTGTTTCTGTTCTCTTGTTCAGCTAAACATAAGAGCAGAACTATGACTATGGGAAATTAGATAAGCTCTCTTATTTTTTAAAAACCAAAAATCACAAATCTGCCCCTAAACATAAAATTAGAAAGAATACCAAATCATAAGGCTACAAATGTGATTAAGTTTTGATTTGATTAATATACAAAACGGGCTGTCTCTATTTTTCTTGGGCTCAAAATTTTTTTCTTAATTTGGATTCTAGGTCTTATACTTTAGGTTACTGAAAATTGGCCCAGAGAAATGGGCTATTTCTGTAGTTTGTTTGAATGATGCTTTATGCTTTCCAAAAAAACCCTCCTCTTTCATATTTATTATCTTGTTTGGGTGTCAGTTGTTTCCTAGTTTCATGTACAAAATGTGACTGTAAAGAAACCCCTATAAAAGTAAAAATTTTGGAATTTAAATAGTTAAAGGACTGTAGTCTCTGTTTAACCTTTTTAGCTACATATCTCAAGAATGTTACTAGTGATCAAATAGTTTCAACTTTTTTGGGGGGGAGGACTATCACTGTGCAGCTTCTTCTGGCTTATTGATGTCAGATATTTATCCTTTGAAAGATGGTTTTGGTTTTGAAAACATCTCAGTGTCATTTTGTCCCTAGGAATCTAAAAATAGGGTAGTTGTTGTTGTTGTTGTTTTTAAAGCTGTGTAACTTTAATACACAAAACAATTATTAACACAAGACAAGGCAGCAAATTCTGAGTGCCAGATGAATAAAACAAATAGCAAATGCCCATTTTTGAGTCGTATGATTTTGGGTACTAGCTAAAAGTCATTATAATCGAAGTCTAGAGATGAAAATGAGTGATGTGATTTTGAGTTAAAACAGAGACATGATAGAAGATCATTTAGTCCTGGAAGTAACAAAACTTTTTTTTTTTTGTGATACATATATAAAATAAGAAAAATTGAAAGTTGCATAGTTGCAAATGAAAATTGGCTATTTTTGCTGTGACAATTGTGACTTCCATTGAACTTTTTACCCAACCATGTCAGTAGAAAGCACATCAGAAGAATAAATAGACTAACTGAGAAATGACTAATGACAGTTTGTGAGGAAGGAGAAAATTAATCTGCCTAACAGGCATAATATTTTCAGATCATATATTATAAGGAGGATATATCAATAGAATATATATATATATATATATATTTGTGTTACATATACATATATTGTATATTGAGTTGCTTTGACTGGGCCTGTGATTCCATTATCAAGTGGCTCCTAGTGAGACTCTCTCAACAATGCAGATCCATTCTTTTCCTGCAAATTGTTTATTTATCTTAATCTCTAACCATTTTTACTTGACCAGAAACTTGGACTCCCTTAGGTCCAACAAATATACTTTTTGCTTCACTTTCCAGTTGTCCCCACCTCAGAAACCTTTGTGTGAATACTCTCTCCTTTCCCTTTCTTCCCCTTTCATCTTGTTGAGTTTCCCCTATCAGAATGTAAGTTCTTTGAGGGCAGGAATTGTCTTGCTTTTTATTTGTACCCTCAGTAATTAGTACAATGTCTGAAATACAGAGTAAGTCCTTAACGTTAAGGGCTTTGTTTTTCATAAAGAGTTGTCTGGGACATTGAGAGGATTAGAATTCTAGTATAATTGTTTCTTGATATCATCTTTAATACATGTTGTACTTTGGTGGTCCTTCATATTGTATTTGCTATTTATATTCTAGTCTAGGTTTTTAGTTTTTTGAATCTGGAAGTCTTTCCTGAGTGCTCCCTCCTTACTACTTACTTCCCTATTGATAACTTAGCTTCCCTTCATATTTCACATTGTACTTATTATGTAATAGTATAAATTAATATGCATATTAGTGGTGTCTTCTCACTTAGGATACTGTATGTTCCTTCTGGTCAGGAACTATGTCTTTTTTAAAGTTTTGTTTCTCTCCTGCTGTCTAGCATAGTGCTCTGCACTCTGAAGAGGGTTCTTACACATGCTTATTGTTCCTTTATAAATACTACTATCATTGAATACTTTGAGTTTGAGTATTCTAGGAGAGAGTGAATTTGTGAAGTGTAGAAAAAAGCTTAAGAATGAAAAAAGTAAGCCAATACTAGTATAGTTTTTTTTTTTTTAAACTGGGGTTTTTGTTTTCAAAGAGTAATCAGTTGGCATAAAGTTTAAAAAATTTTTTTGAATCTACAGATTGAATGAATTTTTGGATTTCTTCAGTTAGCACAACAAAATTTCCAAAATTGTTTAACATGTAGATATTTGTCAACAATCCATCTTTAGAGGAGGAATTGGGCCAGTAAGAAGGAAATTTAATGTTTTAGTGTAATATTAGCTATGGAGAATGCACCTCCAACCTTCATGCTTCTGTCTGGAAAATGTTCTGTTTGATCTTTATAAGCATTGTTAGAGTGGAATAAGCATTTAGTAGGCAGAGTCTATAAATGAACTAGTAGCTGCATATCAGTTTATGGTTCAGACTATATGAAAGGCTTAGGATATATTTAGTAACAAAATGAAATGCAACAACATCTCTGGGTATAACCCATCTTTTCTAGTGTATTCATATCATGAATTCTTATTTCTAGTAAGGACAGGAGTATTGGAAGATAGGACTAACATTGATAGATGAAACAGATTTGATTATTCACCTATCAAACTCCCTGTTTTACCTTGGACAAGACATTTAACTTCTGTGATTTTGTTTTTTCTTCTTTAAAATCAGGAGGTTGTTTTAGATGGCTTTAAAAATCCAACTCTCTATGATCCTATGAGCAAAACTTTTTATCACATAAGTAATAACAATATTAATGGATTGATCCATAAAGATGCAGAATTGGAGATAGGATTGTAATCTGGGTAGTGACCCTAAGTAAGGGTTCATTAAGATTTTAATGACCTTTAAAACTAATTTAAGGTGTTTGACACATGGGAAGTACTTAATGTTTTGTTTGAGTGACCAACTCTTAAAAACTTGTAAGTGAGGAACTTGGAAAGGAAAGGGAAATGTCGAATTTTATTTTATTTTATTTTTTTTAAGTATATAAGAAAAATAGTAGTCTAGGAGAATATGAATTTGGGAAATTGAGAAGAGAAAAGCTTAAGATTAAAAAAAAATAAGGAAATATGTAAAAAAATGTGGCCTTTAAAACTGGACTCCCCCTGAAGTCAGGAGGACCTGAGTTCAAATCTGGTCTCAGACACTTAAACACTTCCTAACTGTGTGACCCTAGGCAAGTCACTTAACCCCAATTGCCTCAGCAAAAACAACAACAACAAAAACCTGGACTTCCTATTTCCAAATTTTTTTAGATTAAGATGTCTTTTTAATATTTGGAGTTATCAAAACTGAAGCCTTCAGAAACAAAGAATGATAAAGCTTAGTAATAAATCTAAGTAAGTAAATGATTAAAAGAAATATGTAAAATTTACCAAACTATTTTAAAAAAATATTTTGAATAAAAATTTGCTAGGAAGTTAGACATTAACTAAACTACATGTAATACGGTGCTATACTACGTGACCATGTAGAAATCAATTGATCACTTGTATTTTAGTTTAAAAATGAACAAATAAAACTTGGTTGTATCAAGCATAATTAGGCAATTGGGGTTAAGTGACTTGCCTAGGGTCACACAGCTAGGAAGTGCTAAATGCCATCAGATTTGAACTCAGGTCCTCCTGACTTCAGGGCTGGTGCTCTATCCACTGCACCACCTAACTGCCCCCAAGCATAATCTTTAAGGATGTGAATAATTTGAATTGTTGATTTCCCTCCCTTGTTTTTCTTTGTGCTATATAAATATCAACAGATGTTTAAGTTATTCTATGATCTTGCATCCTGAATTATGCCTTAGTTTTTAATGGTAGGAGAATAGTTGACATGTGGAGCATAATTCCTCATTTGTCACCAACATTCCTACTATTTCTACTTTTTAAAATATATATAGGCATATTAAAAGGCAGGTAGGTGTTGCAGTGGATAAAGCACCAGCCCGGGAGGCAAGAAGGTCTGTATTCGAATATGGCTCAGATGTTGTCTGTGACTTTGGGCAAGTCACTTAACACTGTTTATCTGTTTCTTCATCTATAAAATTAGCTGGAGAAGGAAATGGCAAATCATACTAGTATTTTTGCCAAGAAAACCCTAAGTGGGGTCATGAAGAATTGGACAGAACTAAACAACAATGACATTTTAGAAATAGGGCAATTCAATTTTTCCATATATGATGCTTTAAATTTTATTAATACTGTTAAAGGAACTTAACTTATAAAATCTCATGATTTATTTTACTGCTCAAAAGACAGATTCTTACTATTCTGGTGTCCTGTCAGTCTGAAATATCCCTTGCTAGCTAGTTAATTTTCTAATTCATATTTTTACACAGTTGAAGTTTTATATATTAGAATTCCTTTGTTCTTGAGGAGAGATTAAGGTATAAATAACTTCTACCAAAGTGATTTTCCTCTGAACTTTTTGTCTCCCAGTAATTTAATCTTTTAAAGATAAACTGATACTTTCTTTTTTTTTTTTGGTGCCTTTAGGAGTTCTAAAAGCAACCAGACTAAAAAGAAAGGACCTCGTACTCCTAGCCCACCTCCTCCTATACAGGAAGAAACTGCCTTGGGGAAAAAACATAAAGAAAAACATAAAGCAAAAGAACGGGTTGAAGAAAAGCCAAGAGAAGGGAAAGATAGAGGAAGGGATATTGAAAGACATAAAGAAAAAAAAGAGAAGCAGAGGTAAGTAGGATTATGTTCTGAATTATGATCTTGTTTTATCCTTTGGATTTTTATTGTTTTATTCATTATTGTTATGTAATGTAGAAAATGAATGTTTGACAAACTTTTTAGCTATAGCAATATTTTAACTACTTGGAAAACTGAATTGTTAGGTAAAAGAATTACCCATCTAAACATTACCACCTTCATCAGGGAGGTGTTTTCATTGAAGGTATATTTGTTTTGAAATAATAAAGGAGAAAGACAGTTTTCTAAGATTTGTCTTATGCTTCCATATTTAGAACTGTGAGCCATCATAGTAAGATGTGTGTTTGAACATTCATTTTAAAGAAGACATTCTTAGATACCTTTCCTACCTTCTTGTGGTTTCAGAAAAACGTTTGATGTGCAAGACTAAAAAATTTGATTTCTTGATTTTTTTTCTTTTCCAAACACATGTACTAATTGGTATTACTTTAAGTAAATCTCACAAATTTTTCATTCGCTGAAGAAAAAGATATATTTTGCTGTCCAAAAGACAGGTTTTTACTATTTTGGTGTCCTGTCAGTCTGAAATATACTTTGCTAGTTGATTAGTTTTCCAACTCGTGTTTTTAACAGTTGAAGTCTTCATACATCAGAGTTCCTTTGTTCTTGAGGAGAGATGAAGGTATAAATAATTTCAACCACAGTTATTTCCATCTGTGGATTTTTTGACTTCCAGGTAATAATTGGCAAATTTCTTTTAGTGATCTGTGCCTTTATGAAGGTACATGGTTTCATAAAGTATATTATTTGAATTTAATTTTAGGGAGTTACAAGAATCACCTTAATTTGTTGCATGAAATCGTGTCATATAGTGCTGTGGGAGAAAGATCTCAACGCTATATGATTAAAAAGTTCAGGATTTATAAATTTCTGAACATTGCCATTTTGGGTCTGTTTCTGAATAAATCTTTTGTCCAATAACAAGTTAATTCAAAATTTTTAGTTATGGGTGTAAGGCAAACATTGGAAGCAGCTATTAGTTTTTGAGGGATATATAAGTAAAAGTGAAACCAAATCATGTGGGTAAATTACTACTCTTTCATTTCTATAGGGCAGAAATGAGGCTGCTTATATAGAACTGAAGCCATTTTCAGTTCACTTAGTAAGCGATTAATAAAAATGGTTGTTGCTTTGCATTCCTCTCTGGCACTTGGTTTCCAGAAGAGAAAGTAACTTGGGTCTGTCTTATTACTCCTAAGTAAATTCCTGATAAAGTGGTATTTTTAAAAGACTGACCAATCCCATTTCCTGAAGATGCTAAATGATAAAAATCTCTTTGTATATATAACCTATTACTCTTTCTATCTCTTTCTATGCAATGGATGTTGTCCTGAAAAGTGACTTCAATTAAATCATAAATGGAATCAAGTTTCAATTAATTTATCCGTTCAGGGCAGTTTTTAATTTTAGTTTGGGATTTTACCTTTTTTTTTTTTTTAATATATATTTTTAGCATTTAGCTTAAGTTTCTCTGCCTTTAAATTCTTGGAGTTGATTTTGTAAATACACTTCATTGTATGAGAGTGGTTATTATTTGGAAGAATCCCATTGTGAATCATTTTGTAATTTGAATAATCACCACTGGGAATGATTATGTATTTTCATGGTTGGGTTTTTTTTTTTTTTTTTAAATGGTGCTTATCCATATCTTAAATTGTACTTTAGAGAAAAGTGCATGATTTTTGCAGCTGCAGGGTACTTACTGTTCCCTAGGGCCTCTGTTCTGGCTCTCTAGCTTCATTGCATTCAATTTAATACTTTAATACTAAAGTATTACTATTAAATTAATATTATTAATATTAAAGTATAATACTAATACTTTAATACTAAAAGATTTATTCAACTTTCAACTTTGCAGCCATCCTCTAACTCTAATTCTAGGGCTCACTTCCTTGTGACTCAAGAGAATCAGGGCTCACAGCTTGGGCTTTGGGAACAAAACCAAGAAAGAACAGTTTAGAAGGCTCTGAAGCTCAGAAGCCAAGTTGAATCCTGTAGTTTCAATTAAGGAAATATTTTATGAAGTTTGCTTTGTACAAGATACGTTGCAATATGCTGGGGATTGAGACAAAAAGGTAATAGTTCTTGTTCTTAAGGAGCTTCCATTTGACTTAGAGGTGTTTATCATGTTGTGGGAGCTTCTAAAAGGACTGGTTTGAGAAAATTTTAGACTTATTTCATGATTCATTACTCTGAATTGTAGAAAATGGATTAAATTTTTAAAAGATAAGTACAGAACCAAGATAGGAAATAATTTTTGTGTATTCTTTATACTGTCTGGGTAACAACTTGTACTTAGTACCCTTAAGGTAAGTAACTTAAAAGTTAGTAAAAGATTTTTAATGTTTATGAAACTTTACTGAATTGTTTTCACAAAAAAATACTTTATTAACAGTGTTGTTAATTAAAAAGAAGCATAAGGTATAAATATTTTATTGTCAGAAACGTCATTATCACAATAAAATTAACACAGGAGCCTCAGGGATTCATTCATTCCAGAGCATACATTTCCTATACTACTCTGCTTGAGTCAGATATTTCTTTCATCCCTCCTTTCTCAGTGAAAGAGGCCCTCTCAGTTTTTGTAGTTATAGACTATCTCTGAATTGTTCCACCTTTAGTGATAACATGATAACAGACGCTTTTCCTGATTTTAGGTCCCTAGTCAGTGTGCACCCAGCCTTTTTGATTATTGATCACATCTAATACCAGAATTTCACCTAACTGTATTTGTGATCCAACCAACTTTGTTAAATAGAGGCCTTGTTTCTAGAGATTTTGTTTATTCTTATAGAACTATGTTGTATCAACAAATGTAGATAATTGATTTGAATTGGAAAATTTGGTGAATACTTTTTTTTTTTCATGTAGGCATTTCTTAATGTAAGTTAACTTGTAGAATACATTCTTTTAATTTATTTATGAAATGAAATTTCCTTGAAAAGAAAATTTCAAGGCTGACCCAGAAATTGATTCTTTTGTATTAATATGACTTGGGGAAATATTTTAAAATACTTAATATTTTGAATAAATGTGTTTCAAATTTAAACCTAAAATTAGTATCTTTCTTTGCTTTTCCAGTATATAAAAATCTGAGTAAAATACTATTACTTTCTGTTTCATTCACTATTTCATTTATTTTGGATAGTGCCAGTTCAAAGATGATTTGGCATTTCTTTTTTTTTTTTTAATTAAAGCTTTTTATTTGCATAACATATGTATAGGTAGTTCTTCAACATTGACCATTACAAAGCTTTCCATTACAAATTTTCCCCCCATTCCCCTTCCCTCCCCTAGATGGCAGGAAATCTATTACATGTTAATTATATTAAAATATTTGACTAGTCGAATATATGTATACGTTTCCATACTTGGCATTTCTTTTAGTAACAGCAGCCTTTCAAAATGTATTTATCATTTCAGTTCTAAATGATTCTCTGAACTTAAGTTGGAATCAAGACCATCAGCTGATTTAGGAATAATTCTAATTCTGTGCTGAGGTTAAACAGGTTTTCCTTTTTTTCCCATTCGTTTTAGAAAGGGTCAAGTTTTCAGTGTTTTGTTTTTTTTTTCTTGTTGTTGTTTTTTAGCCATAAAGTCTACTACTTTAGCTTAAGTCAAATTGTTATTATAAATACATGTAGAATAACAATTATCATTTTCAATTGCCATTTCTTGATCTTTTGAATTAAAAAAATACCCTCACCCCTAGTCTAAAACTTCTAAGGACTTCTCACCAACAGGCATATGTATCTGATGGAAAAATTTAATTTTGAAAAATGCTTTTTACCCTTTTTCACAAGCTTGTCTTCAAACAAGCCCCACAATAATAGAAAATGGTAGATGATCTTACCACTGACTATTTCACCATAATTTTTTACTTGTAGCAAGTTTTGAAGCTTTACTTTTCCTTATTTCTGGAATTCAAAATATGATTCTTTGACATTCTTTGTAGATAGCATTCCAATTACTTGTCTTCATTGTCTCCAGTATGCAATGTCAGAAACAAGTTTTTTTCTTCTTCCTGGTAGAATGACTATTTTTCAGGGTTCTTTTATTGCAACATGTTACCCAGAAGTTAAGATTTTTTACAACTTAATTGAGATTAAATATTATATGGATTTGGAGGTTACATTGACATCTGATTTTTCTTAAACTGGGAATATAGTGTGCATATACATATTTGCACATATGTGTTCTAACAAACACCTCCCCTCCCCCTCCATGCCATCTCTTACCACATGCAAAATTGGAATCTGATACAGGCTCCTCCTTCAAGGTGCTTTGGCTCAGATATTATTTGTTGTTTTATCATTTCTTCTATCATTTGTTTTCATCATGTCTGTTTAACAAGTTACTACTTATATGTTTTCTGAATAGAGATCCTTTGGAAGGTTCCCATAGACAAAAGCGTTCCCCCAGTCCTGCAGATCATTCTGGCAGTAATTCTTCCCCTTCCAGGGAATATTCACCCCCTGCTGCAAAGAGACGACAAGCTTCTCGGGCTCCAACAAAATCATCGACTCAAAAGCATTCTTTTTCTCCATCTCGCAGGTGGGAGAACATAGGCTTATATAGGGAAGTAAGATCTAGGTTCAGAAATATGTCTAATTTAACAAGAAAAATTCTCTTATATAAAGTAAAGGAGCTTGATAGCAACAATGTGGTGCTTTTTGTCATCTATTTATCATCATAGGTAGTATTAAGAAATTTTGGTTGGTCTGTTTCATAATCCATTTATTCAAATTCATACTTTTTACATCATTTGTTTAAAAGGTTAAATTACAACTTAGCTGACATTGCATAAATACTTTCAGAGAAACAATTTGTGGAGGAAGGTTGGTAAGTGTTACCTGCGTTTTGGGGTAAGCAATTTTTTTTTTTATCAAATTGGTTCATCACTTAAGAATTTGCCTTCATGGACAAGAGGAGCTTTTCTCTTTCAGCTTCTCCTTCTGACCTTTTGGGAATTTTCTTTCAAAATAAAACACTCTATAATGAAATGGGACAAAATTTAAAAACAAACAGGCAAATTAGCAACACAATTTTTGATTCGTGTTTGGGCAGGCTAGATCTTAGAGGCTATAAGTTAATATATTCTTATAGTCAACAAATTTGAGTTTGGAAGTACTTAAAAAGACTGTACTTTTTATTTTCACTTTTTTGGTTCAGTAAATCCCCTCTCATTTTCCCTGAAATTTTGACTTCTAGTCCAAATTTTTTTTTTGGTTTTGAATTTGATTATTTTTACTTGAATTAAAAAGAGAATGCAGAGTAACATTTAGAACTCTGTTTTGTAAATGTATCTAATACCATTTCCTTTTAGGCAGGTGGTTGAACCAAGTACAAGCTATATAAACTGTACTTGTGTATGTATCTCTCTTATGTCTCAGTTCTGATCCTAGTGTCTAAGCACAATTTAGCCTCCCTGTGCTTGCTGTTGTTATCTGAGACATGGAATGAATCATAATTTCAAGCTCAGACTGCTCAGATCATTAATGACTGAATTCTCTGGCTGGAGATTTTAAAGTCCTAGTCTCTGTCCTGTAGCAATTGGCTTTCAAATGCTTCACATATCTGTAGAAACAAGTTTTTTGGGGAAATTTGCTGAATTTTACTTAAACCATTTCAAAATTTCATCTATCACTGCTCTCAAAAATTTGATAACTTAAGAGTGATAGATCTTGATTACTAGAACAAAATGTGGGTGTGATTATAGATAGGCACCTAATTTGAACTCATCATTTACACATTGTAATAGTGTAATAAGAATCTTTTTGTTAAATTTGCTTGCATTGATTGTAGCAAGGATGCTTTTATGATGTTCAAATTCATAGCAGTCACTTTTCTGTTTTTGTGCTAGCTTTTATGACAGTGTGGTGGTGTTTTCAATCACTATAAAAATAAGTGACCTTCATTTAGCACAAAGGAAATAAAGATCTATGCAAAGTTAAATGAGACATTGCCCAAACAGAAAGTTAAGGGAATAATGTTTGAAAAATTATTTAAAGTAGTTAAAGGAAGATGTCCTGTCAAAGTACATGGGTCATTGAATTCTTCACCAGATCAACTAAAGTGTTTAAAATGTTTAGAGATTTGATTCCCATAAAGTTTCTGTGAAGATTATGTTTTGAATGCTGAAGAGTAGTCGACTTGATTGTTTTAATCTTTTGAGAAATGCTGCCTAGAGTCAACAAAATGATGTTTTTGAAGAAAATAATAACTGATAATAAAGCACTATCTTTCCTGTATGAACTTGAAACTATAGTATAATATTGTAGTGGGGAAAATAGGACATTGAACAAAACCCAAGAGTGTACATATCAAAATCAAAAGTGAAGGCAAAATGAATGTATTTGAGGTCAGTGGAGTTGTTCTTATGGAACTCATACTACCAGATCTTATGCAACTTTGAAGACCTTGAAAAGATTCTTGGTCCTTGGAATCTTTAAAATGGTCTGGAGAGGGACAGCTAGGTGGCGCAGTAGTTAGAGCACCAGCCCTGAAGTCAGGAGGACCTGAGTTCAAATCTGGTCTCAGACACTTCCTAGCCGTGTGACCCTGGGCAAGTCACTTAACCCCAATTGCCTCAGCAAAAAAAAGAAAAAAAAATGGTCTGGAGAGATAAATGGTTAGTGGTCGTTCTTGGTTTTTTGTTTTTTTTTTTTTTTTTTAACTATGACAGTATGTGATTGATAGATTAGATAGCCTTATGTAGGAACTTTGAAATCCTTGAAAGATTCTTGGTGATAGGCTTCTTTACTGGGATAGCATTCTAGCTCATATACTTTCTATAAAGTATTTTTTGAATAAGACTGTTATTCTCCAGCTGGATCTATTTTCATTATTCATGAGAGAATTGCTCCTTGTTTATTGTAAGCTTTTTTTAAAAACTAAAGTAAACCTCAAAGACAGAAGATTTTGAGCACATTTGAAAGAATATGCTGCAGGCTGTGAAGACAATTTCAGAATTTTTTTGGACTTTCTCAAGGTTTTTGAAATGTGTCCCCTCAAAATAACTACTTTTAAGTGAACAACAAATTATTTGGATATATAAATTCTGATGTTTGTTTAGAAAAACATCAAAAATCTTAATGCTTTATAGTTAACATTATGTATCTGTTTGTTTGGGTCTCAGAGAAACTGTGTAAGGAAGAGTTTTTCAGACAAATATATTTAATTTTAATGGTCTTATAGGGAATTAGTTGGGTTTTTAAAAGTATTTTCATGTAGGAAGTAAAAGTATTTTCATAAAAGGAACAATGGACAATTACTTTCCTTATCAAGGTTATTCATATTACAGTTTGAATCCAAATCAAACATGTAAATAGAATCCCAGGTAAGATGTCCCCAGAAATGAAACAGTTCATCACATTCCTTGATGCCTCCTTACTCTTGTGCTCTCTTGGATGAATCCTGACCATACTGACTTCCCTCCACCCCTGTACCTACTCAGCTAGAGAGAACCCTGTAATCTTTCCTTTTTACTGTTAGGCTCACTCTCTCTTTCCAAATAGTGGGCCACTCCTGGGGCAGACACCTTGATACATCATAAGGATTCCTGGTACTTGCCATCTGCCTTGTAGCTGAAACCCCAGGACCTCCAGCTCTTTCTGTCTATCCTACACCTGAACTCTTCCAGGCATTGGTTCCCCTACTAGGAATGTGAGTTCTTTGAGAGAAAGAGCTGTTTTTTTCCTTAGTCTTTCCAGTGTTTAACTCAATGCTTAATATGTAGTAAGCACTTAATAAGTGCACATTCCTTCCCCATTTTCAATAGGGACAAATCCAGATATTTCAGAATATCTAGGAGTAGGTAGTGAGTCCCTAGTGTGCCTGTTTGTTAGCTATCTGTTAGCAGTGTTAGTATATGCTAATGAAGAAATATATCCAGGAACTAGAGAAGAGCTCATCCTATGCTAACCCAGTGATGGAAGCAGTCAATGTGAAATGTAGACAATCTACACTATTGTTCTTTTCCTAATCAATTCCAGGTAACCTTTATTCTAGTTGTCTTTGCAAAAGTATGGGTAATAAACAACACATATTGTACCTCGATATCATATAGTAACAGTTTTCTCCTCCCCTGGTCTTCCATTAGCTTTTATAGCCTCTTTTTCTTGAGATTGGCTCTTAGCAGTACATACTACACTTATTTATCATATAATTCTATCATTACCACATGTCTTTTATTCCCTGATCTGTACTTGTATCCACTATCATGGATAATCTTAAGCAGGTAGGAAACTCTTGCTTGCAGTTGAGCTTTGTACTCTCACTGGAGAATACCTCTCAGAGTTGTTGAGAAAGTAGATACAGCATTTTCTGCTCTGAGATATCATTTTAAATTGCATTGTAGTCGGTTTCATGATTTTAGAAATCTACTTCATTAATTTTCATATCTCATCTGCTTTTTGTATATTATCAGGTTTTATATTCTTTTAGTGTTTAGTGAAGATTTTTTTATTGCATAGAAAATAAAGTTGTTTTAATACATATACATGCGTATATTCATTTTACTTTCTCTCTCTCTCTCTCTTTCTCTCTCTCTCTCTCTCTTATTGATTTATTTCTTTTCCTTCCTCAATAGGTCTACTTCCCCAACAGGACAACGCCACTCTCCCTTATCTTCCAGGCATCATTCATCTTCATCACAATCAGGGTCATCCATTCAAAGACATTCTCCTTCTCCCCGCCGAAAACGAACTCCTTCCCCAGCCTACCAGAGGACAGCTTCTCCTCCAGTGAGACGCACTCCTTCTCCTTACCCACCACGATCCTCATCTTCTCCTCAGAGAAAGAGAAGTCCGTCACGCCATCGATCTCCAGGACGTGACAAAGGAAGGCATGATCATGAGCGGACCTCACAGTCACATGATCGACGCCATGAAAGGAGGGAGGGTAAGCACGTTTTTAGAGTAGAGGTTTTTTTGGTATGTATTTCCTAGTTTGTAGATGTAAAATTGATTTACAACATATTACCTTCTGAAGGTACCATAGTACCTTCAAATTGCTTTGTGGTAACAATTCTTATACTGTTTGTAGTAGATTTTTTCTAATACATTTGGACTTTTGCTGCTATTATATTGTTTGTGTTGAGAAAGTATTATGTTCACACTATAGCAGATAAGTCCACAGAAATAAATGATTTGTCTCAACAAATTTTTTTGTCTTAGTAAAACTGAACTTCAAACTTAATTTCTTGGACTTTGAATCCAATGTTCTTTTCACAGGTCTTATCATGTAGCTGTAGCCTTTTCTGTTTCTTATTTAGTTTTTTTCTGCCTTTATTTTCTTTTTTCTTCTCAATTTCTTTAAAGTGATTGTATGCCCTCAGGCAGCCAAGTTTTCCCATGTCCTCTTTAAGATTTATCATTATATTTTCCCTGTCATCTTTGCCAATTTGAGAGGTATGAAATGGTACCTCAAGAGATTAAAAGTCTTTGCTAATGTTTTATTTAAAAATTTTGCAACACTATTCAGTAGGGAAATCAGTTTATAATTTTCTTGTTGTATTTTAGTCCTTCTGGTTTAGGTATCAGCCACCATATCAGTGTCATAAAAGGAATTTGATAGGATTCTTTCTTCCTCAAGTAATTCATTTAGTATTGAAATTAATTGCTTTTTAAATGTTTGGTAGAATTCACTTATGAATCTATCTGGTCCTGGAGATATTTTCTTAGGGAGTACATTAATGGCTTTTTCAATTTCTTTTTCTTTTTCTAAAATGGGTTTTTTAAGTAATTTATTTCCTCCATTGTAATTTGGGCAATCTATATTTTTATACATGTTCATTCATTGGCAAAATAGCTCCTAATTATTGCTATAATTTCTTTACTCATTTTTTATATTGGTAATTTGGTGTTCTTTTTTTCCTTTTTCTAATCAAATTAACCAAAGGTTTATCTAATTTTTTTTTCCATAAAGCCAACTCTTAATTTTGTTTATTAGTACTATAGTTTTCTTTCAATTTTATTAATCTCTCCTTTGATTTTTAGAATTTAAAATTTGGTATTTAATTGGGGGTTTTTAATTTGTTCTTTTTCTAGCTTTTTTAGTTGCAAACCCAATTCATTCATCTTTTCTCTCTCTGTTTTATTAATGTAAGCATTTAAATTTCCTCTAAGAACTGCTTTGGCAATATCCCATAAGTTTTGGTATGTTATTTTATTATCGTCATTCTCTTGGATGAAATCATCGATTGTTTCAATGATTTTTTGTTTGAGCCAAGCTGCTCATTCTTTTAGAATTACATTATTTAGTTTCTGATTACTTTTTTGGTCTATTTTTCCTTGGCCTTTTATTACACATAATTTTTATTGCATCATGATCTGAACAGATTACATTTACTATTCCTGTCTTTCTGTATTTGATTGTGAGGTTTTTATGCCTTAATACATGGTCAATTTTTGTGTAGGTGCCATGAAAAAAGGCTGCTGAAAAAAAGGTATAGTCCTTTCTATCCTCATTCAATTTTCTCCAAAGGTCTATCATACCTAACTTTTCTTAAATTCTATTCACCACCCTAACTTCTTTCTTGTATATTTTGTGGTCAGATTTATCTAATTCTGAAACAGGGAGGTTGATATCCCCCACTAATATAATGTTGGTTTTTTTTTGCTGAGGCAATTGGGGTTAAGTGACTTGCCCAGAGTCACACAGCTAGGAAGTGTTAAGTAACCAAGATCAGATTTGAACTCAGGCCCTTCTGACTTCAGGGCTGGTGCTCTATCCACTGTGCCACCTAGCTGACCCCCCCACTAATAAAGTTTTGCTGTCTATTTATTCTTGTGATTCACTTAACTTCTTTAGGAATTTGAATTCCACTTAGTACATATATGTTTAGTATTGATATTACTTCCTTATCTATGGTAATCTTTAGTAAAATATAGTTTCCTTCCTTACCTCTTTTAATTAGGTCTATTTTTGCTTTTGCTTGATCTGAGGTCAGGATCCCTACCCTTGCTTTTTTTACTTGAGCTGAAGTATAATAGTTTCTGCTCCACCCTTTTACCTTTATTTTGTATGTATCTCTGCCTCAGATGTGTTTGTTGTATTGTAGGCTTCTGGCTTTTAATCCACTCTGCTATTCACTTCCATTTATGGGAGAATTCATCCCATTCATATTCAGTCAAGATTGCTAATTCTGTATTTATTTCCATCCTATTTTTCCCAAGTTAAATTTATCTCTCCTTTCACCTTTTTCCTCTCTACCCAGTGTATTGCTTATGACCACTTCCCTCTGTCTGTCCTCCCAGTTTTTCAATGCCTCCCCACCTTCTTATCCTTTTCCGCCTTTGCTTCTGTCTTCTCTTCTATTAGCCTCTCCCTTTCCTTTCCCTTTCTACTACCTATAGGGTAAGACAGATTTCTGTATCAAAGAAAATATGTACCCTCTTTGAACCAAATCTGATGAGTTTATGGTTTTAAAAAATGCTCATCTCCCCTCCTTTTTTTCTAGCAACTATAATAGGTCTTTTGTGCTTCTTCATGTGGCAAAAGTTATCCCATTTTACCTCTTTCCTCTTAGTACAATTCCTTTTCCATCTCTAATTTCTTTTTTACATCATCACATTAAAGTCACCTTGTAATTACACCCTCCAAATATGCCTCTTTAAGTGCCCTGACAAAAATACAGTTTTCAAGATTTATATCTATCTTCTTCCTGTATAGGGATATGAATATCTTAACCTTTAAAAAATATTTTCTTTACTTCTGTTTACCTTTTTGTGCTTCTCTTGAGTCTTGATTTCAAGATCAGATTTTCTGTTCAGCCTGGGTCTTTTCATTAAATATGATTGAAAAGCCCATATTTCATTGAATGTCCATTTTTTCCCTGAGAGATAATGCTTTATTTTGCTGGATCGCTGATTCTTGGTTATAGTCTAAGCTCCTCTGCCTTCTATAATATCAGATTCCAGGTCCTCTTAATGTGGAAGCTGCTAGATCTTGGGTAACTCTAATTTGAATTGTTTCTTTCTGCCTGCTTGTAGTATTTTCTCCTTGATCTGGTAATTCTGGATTTTAATTATGTTATTCTTTGTAGTTTTCATTTTGAGCTCTCTTTCAGGAAGTGATTGGTGGATTCTTTTAATGACTATTTTATCCTCTGGTTCTAGGACATCAGGCTAGTTTTCCTTCATTTCTTGAGAGATATTGTCTAGGCTCTTTTTTTCTTTGTGGTTTTCAGACAATCCAATATTTCTTAGATTGTTTCTTCTGGATCTATTTTCCAGGTCATTTGTTTTTCTGATGAGAAATTTGACATTTTCTTCTTCTTCTTCTTTTTTTTTTTTTTTTTAAGTTTTTAATTTTGTTTGACCTATTCTTGGTTTCTTATTGAGTCATTCACTTCTGTTTGTCCAATTCTGATTTTTAGTGAATTAGTATTAAAAGCTGCCTTTTGAGTAAGCAATATGTACCATTTGTAAAAGTGTATTGTATTTTGAAGTATTGTTATATAGTTTGCTGGAAATGCCTGATAAAATTGAAGGAGTAATTGAATTTGATTTTCAAAATTTCTTTATAGACACTAGAGGCAAAAGGGATAATAGAGAGAAAGAAGCTAGAGAAGAACGGGAGTATGACCAGGATCAGAACTCTTCCAGAGATCACAGAGATGATAGAGAATCTCGAGAGGGCCGAGAGCGGAGAGAAACCCGGGACACCCGAGATCGAAGAGAGCTGAAAGACTCCAGAGATGCCCGAGACTCCAGGGACACGAGAGATTATAATAGAGATAATAAAGACAACCGTGACCAGAGGGACTCGCGCTCTACAAGAGATGCCCATGATTACAGGGACCGGGAGACTCGGGACACTCACCGGAAGGAAGACCTGTATCAAGAAGACTCTCGAAGTTATGGCAGAAATCATGGTAGAGAAGAGAGCTCTCGAACTGAAACAAGGAATGAATCTAGAAATGATTCTCGAAATGAAAGTAGGAGTGACCGGACGGGCAGAAGTAGAGGCAGAGGTCCAGAATTACCTGAAAAGGGTACTGTTTACATCTTATTTTAGCTTATTTAGCTTATTTATTTAACTCTCTTATTTGTTTAAAGATATTTACATTTCATCTAATGTCTTTTCTAAACATGTTTCTTATAAATGCTACATTTTTGTTGTGGTGATTGTCTGATCATTGTAGCATTATACCACTACACTGTATTCTAAAAGAAAATTGAACTGATGTCCTCCCAAAACAAACCAAAAAACATATGAGCTGGAGGGAGAGAAGAGGGTCACTCGATCAGTCCCATTTTATTGTATTCATTAGAAAAGTCTTCAGTCATGATTAGTTTGAAGTATCAAAGGCAATGTCAGGAAGACATGAATGCAAATGTACACATCATATGTACATACAGATGCAGAGGAAATTAAATCTTTAATAGATAAACGAGAAATAACTGGAATTAAAAGTCAGTTGTTAAAGTTGATGTACTAAAGTGAATGAAACAGGAATGGATTGACTGAATTTATCCCTATGTTTATATCTTCTTAAATCATCAAATTTCTCCAACCCTCTGGGCTTTATCTTTCCCAGTCCTGCATCTAATTCCCTCCCTTTCCTTCTGTACTCATTGTTCCCCAGAATCCTCTGTTGAACTCCTGTTTTCCATGTCTTATGACTTGCTAACCTTTTAAAATATTAGATCTGGATTAGTCCATGCCTTCTCTCTCCTGTTGCCCCCCCCCGTTTTTTTTTTTTTTTAAATCACCAAAGGCTCTGCCTTGGGATACTGGCTAACATTGACACACACCTAAATTTTGCATTACCTCTAAACTGTTCCCAAATATGAACTGAAACACTGATATTCAGCTGAATTTGTTTCTTCTCCAGAATTATCTTTCTATATTCACAGTATTCCTTGTACAGAGTGTATGCTTAATAAATCAGCTAATAAAGCGCCTTTTGTTCTGACACTTGCATATTTCTGCTTATATATTTGCTTCTGATTTGAGGACTATTTCTTTTAAGAAATTCCCTCTACCCTTTAACCATTTAGCTAAAGCTCTTTTTTCCCCCTTGCAAAAAAACACATTGCTTTAGGCCAGGAAGGATAGATCAAGATTTCAATGGAACATAGATACAATATTCATACAAATACATGTGTATATTTGTATGTATGTATATATGCATAGAAATATGCAGTTGGAGCTTAAAATTCAATTGAGTTTTGGGATGCAGAATACATTAACTTTTTATTGTTGTGTACAATAATAATAGGAATAATATAGTGCTTTAAGAGTGGTAAATCATTTTATAAATATCTCATTTTATCCTTATGGATCATACAGCTAATAAATATTTGAGGCTGAATTTGAACTTAGGTCTTCCCTGCTCCAGGTTCAGCACTCTAACCTAATTGCTTCTACATCTGTATTCTATTTAATAGCACTTATAATACACATTATACAATTGAAGTTTTATTAATTTGAAACATTAAATATTATTTGGACTTTAAAAACATACATTATTTGTGCATATTATAAATAGTGTATGTTTTTAAAAGACCAAAAATAACTTTGTCAATCAATAAATCCCTCTTGTTCAATGTATATTATGATGTTTAAGATATAGTATAATTGTAGTATTGATTTACATTTTTTATTTAAAAAGTTATTTATACAAGTTTCTGTGCACATTGTAGTTAACTTTACAATCACTGGGTTACTCTTTTTTTAGCCAGTCCTGATTGGGTTTGTTTGTCCATTTACTTTTTGGAAAGTTGCAAGGTTATGTCTTTGGGTTCTCTTTGTCTCTTAGTCTCAGACCTGGCCTCTTTACTCCTTGCTATTCCACATTTTTTTTTTTTTTTTACTTCCTTTTCCATAACATGGACCATGAGTAAAAGAGACTCTCTTATTTCTAGTATTTAAGCTTTCCCAGGATACTACCATCATTGTAAATTCTCTAATTTCTTTTGTTTGTCTGGTTTTCCCAACTAGATTATAAATTAAAGACGTGTTTTTTGGGGGAGGAGAGTATCCTTTATAATGCTTAATATAGTTCTTTTCATAGTAGGTGTAACAATTATAGACTCCTACTGACCATTATTCTTACTTGATTTCTTCATTATTAGAACATAGCAAACAGTATCACATAAGTGTCCAGAATTGTCACAGCCTTAATTTTTTAGATCACTTTGAATTGGAAACAAGTAAAAAAGGCTGCTTAAGAAAAAAACAAAGCAAAACTATGCACTTATCTTTTCATTAAGATTCTTGGCTTAGCGTTGTGCCTAAGGGTGTGATTTTTTAAAAAAGAAGATAAAAAAAATCTAACATCATCTGATTAGCAGTTGTCAAGTGGCTATTCTCAAAGGTATGTTGATTGATTTAAAACATTTTCCAGTTTTTCCTGAGTAACAAATTACAAAAGACTTTAAGGATATGATAGAAATTGACACAGATTCTTGGAAATAAATCTAGAGAAAGTCTGTAAGATGGCCTCATTTCAAAATTTTAGTGTGAAGGGATTTACTGATGACCTTATTCATTGATGTAGTAGAAAGTTAAGTATCTGGTATAGTGCTTTGGACCCAGCTGGCCAATAAATGCTTATGATTAGCTGAAGGTCAACTTAAGAAATATAATTTCCAGTCCTCTGCAAGGGACCAGGAATTCCTTCTAGACTGGTGGGAATTACACTTTAGACCCTTTGTTTTTGAGATATTACTATGCTAGCTTTGCTCTTCCCTCCCCTCCTCACCCCGACGGATTAAGAACATTGAGATACCAACTGAGATTTTCTTTGAAAATGGTGTTTTTGCCAGTATCTTTTTTGAAAGTGTTTTGCAAAGCCCAAGCTACCACATCTCATAAACTTTCCTTGGTTTATTACCAGAAAGTTGTAGATACATTGTTAATAGGATTTTTTTGACACCATTAGGACCTTCTAATATTGCTAGGTTGTACCATCCCTAAGACAAATAAATAGAAGCTATTCTTTCAGAGGAGTGAAGTTTCAGAGAAGTGAAATGAGAAGCCTTTTGGTTTTGGTAAATAGCATGATCACAGTCCATGCATATCTGAAGAGAGATCAGATGGAGAGGAATTGTACTTCCCTAGCAAGTACAGCTATCCAAAAATAGTATGTTAAGGTAGTGATTTCCTTACCTTTGTAGGCTGGATGACTTCTTGTAATGGTGGGAATTAAAGCTTCAAATAGGGATGAATTGATTAATTCTCTTTTGACTAGATTTTTGTGATTTCCTGGGGTGCTTTGTGAGGATTATGTTTTCAAAATCCTGTTTAAACAAAATAACTTACACATTTGTGTATCTTTTGTTCAGGAAGTCGAGGAACAAGAGGATCTCAAGTTGATGGGCATAGTAGTAGTGGAAACTACCATGAAAGCTGGGAATCTCGAAGTGGATATCCTGAGAGAGACCGTTATGATGCCAGAGATCAAGCTAGGGATTCATCCTTTGAAAGAAGACATGGAGAAAGGGACAGACGTGACAACAGAGAAAGAGGTATAAAAATTTGTACATATTAATGCATGCATATTAAATTAGGGTCAGAAGAATTAATGGCAAGTTTTGTTTTTAGTGAAAATTAACTGGCAATTTCTTACTAAATACAGTGACACATGTAGATATATATACATAGAATTTCTCTAGCATTCTTCCAAAATACCTTCTCAGGTTAAAGAGTTCATGATGGAAATAGTTGGCTACTGATAATCCTTAGATTTTTAACAACTCTGGTAGCTTTCCTTCTTTTAAGGAACACTGTTGTCTCTTTTTATTCTTATTCCTAAACCTGCACTTGCTTCCCTCAAGTTTATCAACTCCTCACCATCAGCTCAGGTGGCTTACCTGCTATCTTGCTCTTTTTTTGTCTTCCTCAAAAGATTGAAAGCAGAACAATTCAGATCTCAGTACTTCCCAAGTACTTTTCCAGGTGAGAAAACCAATTGGTTTGATGCCTAAAAGGGTCTTTAGGGCCTACATAACTTTCTAGGGTCTTAGATTGAACATCCTTTCAAAGTGATCCACCATTTATAGTGAGTGGTAATAGTAGTTACTGCCAGAGAGATGGGAATTGAGCAGGAAAAAATTTGCATTTAAAATTTTTCTTTCTAAAATGATACCAGGAAAGAAATAAGCAAGTAGGGGAAATGAGTATTTTTTTCTTCTTTTGAGTATCATGCCTTTTCTTTGGTATATATCAAGTACATAGTCTTTTATTAGTTTAACAGAGATTTGTAAAAAGTTTTCATTGTTTTGAAATTAAATTGGATGCATTTAAGTCCCCCCCTCTCCCAGCAAGCTTATATTGTCGTTCATGTTAATATATTTAAATATTTAATATTTTGCAGAAAAGGTCTGTGTAACCTTGATTGGTTCCTAAAGTAAGGAATGCTATAATGCTGAGGTTAATACAGTATGAAGTTTTGTGGAGCTGGGAATTGAATATGATGTTTTACTGTGATCAGCATCAAATAGGCAATAAATCTTGATATAGGTAATGATGGAGAGGAGAATATAAGTCTATAAGATAGAATTTAGAAGAGAGATTTCATTCCCTTAGCAGAAATAAAGCTAAACTTTGTCTCTGGAGTGCCTTGTCCTATAACTAGTCAGTAGAGTGATTTTAAGCATCACTTCATGAAAATTTTAGTTTTTCATTCAGAGAAATGAACACTAGCTTAAATCAAAAGGGAAAAGGGAAAACAGTAAAAATGTAAATCTTTTTATTTATAAAGATTTTAACATATATAACTGGTAATTATGTTTATAGTTGCTGTCTGATTTTAAATAGGATGTGTTCTGACATTTCTTTTTAAATTTGTAGAAATCTGGTGTCAGTGGCTCAATTTCAGTTCTTTAAGCATTTTTTTTAAATACTAAAAGTTTATTCCCTAACTTCATTGTCACAACATTCCCAGAGTATGTAGAGGATTGGACTCCTTAATTGAAATCCTTTTAGATTGAAAACTTTTTGTGGTGGGCACTGTCTTGTGTGCATTTGTTGAATATAGTCTGATTCTGTAGAAAATGGCTTCCATATGTGCCCTTATGGCCTCAGTACCACCACTATGTGAATAACGTTCAAATTTATATCTCCAGGTCTAATTTATTAATCCAGTTAATGATCATATTTCTTCTTGTTATCTAGCTCCCTAGCTATGGACTTGGCATTCAATGAACAGAGAATTCTTAAGCATTAACGTTCTTTTGAAAGGATACATAGAGATATAAAAGAAATTTAGAAAGATGCTATATATACATGCAAATAACTATTACAAAACAGCATCAAGTATCTTGTCCAAAAATATATGTTTCATTTTGCATCTAGACTGCTACCTTTGCCAGAAAGTGAGAAGCCCAATATGATTGGATCTCTTGACTTGTGGTTGGTGTTTTGCATTGAACAGAATTCTTAAATTTTTGGAAGTTGTTTTTCTTTACAGTGTTGTAGGCTTTGTATAAATTGTTCTCTTGGTTCTGTTTATTGTACTTTGCTTCTGTTCTTATAAGTTTTCCCAGGTTTCTTTAAATCCAACCCTTTCATTATTTATTGTGATACGATAAGAACTGTCATTTGTTTAGCCATTCCCAATTTATAGCCATTTATCTATTGAAGAATGGCTTTTGGTCTTAAATATTTAAGTTCCTTTTGTCAAATTTTTATTGGAGAAAATAACTAAAAAAAATTGTCCCTAGTTAACTATTTCTCTTTTAATTTTAACAATGTTGATTTTGTTTGTGCAAAAGCTTTACAATTTTGTGTAATTGAAGTTATTATTTTTTCTTATACAATTCTCTTTTGTTTGATCAAGAATTCTTTCCTATTCATAGTTGCCAAAAACATCTCCTTCCTTTCTCCTCTAATTTGTTTATGATGTGACCTTTTTACCTGGGGCATGTATATCCATTTTGAAGTTACTTCAGTGTATCAGTATGAGCTGTTTTCCTGGATCTGATTTCTACCAGACCAGTTTTCACTGCAGTTTTTGAATCCACACTCCAGTAGCTGAGATATTTAAATTTATTGAAAACCATGGTAATGTATTTGTGTACCTATTTTGACCCACTGGTCAACTTTTCTATTTTTTTTTTTTAAACAGTACCAAATAGTTTTTATTATTACATTTTTGTAATTTAGTTTGATATCTCACTTGGGAATTTTGATCTTTTGTTTTCTGGATGGAATATTATTTTGGTTGTGTAAATTATTAGTATGGCACCAAATAAATTAATGTAGGTGGTATTGATTTTTTTTTTAATTGAAATAGACACCTATGACCAATTAATATATCAGTAGTTTTTTAGGCTTAGCTGTATTTCTGAAAAGTGTTTTGTGATTGTAGTCATATATGTAACTTTTTTTAGTCTTGGTAGATGTTTCTGAAACAGATATTTTATATTTTGTAATTATTTTGAATGGGGTTTTTTTTTGTCCCTTTTTGCTGCTTGGTGTATTATCAATATAAAGAATTAAAATGACTTATGTGGAATTATTTTATATCCTATTACTTTACTGGAGTTATTGTTTTTCTCTGCTTTTCTCTCTCTACTTTGTCTTTTTCTGGTTTTAGGTATCAAGACCATATTTGTATCATTGAAGGAATTTGGTAGGATCCCATCTTTTCCTATTTTTGCAAACATTTTGTTTAATAGTGGAATTGTTTTAATGAATGTTTGATAGAGTTTACTTATAAATCCATTTGATCTTGTGTTAACCCTCCCACCCTCCCCTTTGGCCAAATAATTATTTTTCAGAATATCTAGCTTCCTTCACTTTAGGAAGAGCCTCATTTGCAACTCCCAGATGTTGTGATTTTTTTTTTTTTTTTTTCTGGTTCATCTTTTTTCTGCCCTCCAACCTGCTAATATGTCAGGATTCTACTCTTTGATTTTCATTTTGTTTTCTCATTAGACCTTTCCTCCCCCACTCCCCACTCCTCTTTTTAAGGAATACTTCATTTCTCCCTTAAAACCTGGAGAGTAGATAGATGTTCCTAGAACTTAGAATCTCTTGGAAGGAGACTAGCCAGAAGTATGAATAGTCACTTCTCAGTGACAAATGTAAATGTCACACATTCTTTGAAAATTGCTGCAAAATTCTTGCTTCCCATAGTTGTTGGAAATGATCTGCATTTTTTTTTTTTTCATTTGTGCTAATTGTTATGCAGGGGTAACAACTGGGACAGACTGTAGAATCCTCATTCAAGGATTTGTGATTCTCCCTCTCTACTCCACCCTATCAGTACCTTAGTTCAGTCTTGCCAGCCTTTCACACATTCATCTTTCTTATCTTGTACAAATTATCTTATCAGTTATGATTTTCTCTCCTTGAATCCTTCTTTTCCTACTATATTTCCTTTTTCTGCTTGAGTTCTCCTGCTTCTCCTGCTCCCCTTTCTTCCCTCCTTTTCTCCCCCACCACCGTTCTTCACTCTTTTAGGTCCTTTATCTTCCATCCTGAATCACCAGTTGCCTCTTGGGCATTTCAAACTGGATGCTTCAGAGGCAGCTTGAATTCAACATATCCCAAACTAAACTCATTTATCTTTCTCTCTTCCTTCCCTAGAACTTCGTTTCTACCAAAACTCCGTTTCTTTTGCAGGCACTGCCGTCCTTCCTGTTGCTCATGTTTGTAATCTTTACATTCTGGATTCCTGTCATTTCTGCCATCACAACATTTCTTATATCCAATTCTTTCCCTCTATTCCTACAGCTCTACCACCTTAGTTGAGGCCCTTATCTTTATTTTAGATTGTTAAAATAGCCTCCTGTTTAGCTTTCCTACCACAAGTCTCTTTTGCCACTCCAGTTTATCCCTGCATGTGCTTGCCAAAGTAATTTTCTGATCGTATGATTACTCAATCAACTCCAGTGGCTTTCTGTTGCTTCCAGGATAAAACATAACCTCCTTTGCTCAGATTTTAGGGCTCTACACAACGTAGCTGCATCTTATCTTTTTAGTCTCATTGGATGTTAATCCTTCTCATGTTCTGCAATCTAGCCACATTGACCTTTTCTTTGCTTTTCACACACTGTACTCCGTTTTCTCTAAGCCTTTTGCATTGGCCATTCTCCATTCTTGGAATGCATCCCCTCCTTAATTCCTGCCTCAGAGAATCCCTCTCTTCCTTTGAGATAAAGTTCATACTCCATATTCTATGTGTGTGTGTGTGTGTGTGTGTGTGTGTGTGTGTGTGTGTGTGTGTGTGTGTGAGAGAGAGAGAGAGAGAGAGAGAAAAAGAGAGAGAGAGAGAGAGAGAGAGAGAGAGTATATGCATGTATGAAGATGAAAATTTCCTGAGTGCCTTTCTCCTAGCATTTTGCTACTTTATGTTGATGCTTCACATATTTCCCATGTTTATTTATTGTCTTCCCCAATTTATTGTTTCCTTCTTTGCTAGCAGGGTCTTTTGTATTCTTTTATACTTTTATCTCTAGAACTAGCACTGTGCCTATGTGTAGTAGGACCTTGAAAAATATTTGATTGATATTGAATCCTTTTCCTTTTTTTAGCTTGGATCTTTTTGTTCCTCTTCCTTTGGAAAGTGTTCTTTTCTCTTATAGTTTGTAAACTCCTTGTGAACAGGGCTTTTCTTTATTTTTCTCTGTGTATTCTCAGCACTTAACATAGTAAATGCTTAGTGCATCGTTTCTTCAAGTCCTCCCAAATTCCTTTACCCCAAATTCAATCTCTAGGACTATTCAAGATTGCATATTCATTCAGTTCACACAGATGATCGATTCCCTATACTGCTTCTTCCCACTGCTGCCAGAAGTGAATTCTAATCCTTTTCCTTATAACTGTATGATTTTATGAAAGTAATTGAACTTTCCTATAAAGTAATTGTATTTTCCTTATTGTTGATATAAAGAGTTTGAATTAAATGATTTTAAGGCTGTTTTTTTAACCTTTAAACTTATATGATCTTCTGCAAGTATAATTATACTTCCTGCATTTAAGTGGGCAGAGGTGGGTGGGTAAGATCTGTGTTAGAAAAAAACAGATTTCATGGGGGTCACATCCTCATTGCTTGAACTCCCCAATTAAAAATTTGTCTATTGCCATTATTGTCAATGCATATATATATGTATATATATATATAATACATATTATTAATATTAATATTTCTTTAATACTTTAAGTTTTATAAAATACTTCCTTCAGGATAAGCTTGTGAGTCAGTTTATTATATCCCCATTTTTTAAATTAGGAAACTGAGTCTCAGGAGCTTGAATGACTTGCCCAGTGTCATACAGCTTATAGGTGTTTGAGCAGAGACTTAAAGCTATCTTCTGACTCTCAGGACCAGTTGACTTCCTAGTGGGTTGATGCATATTTCCCTTTGTTTGCCAGGCTACTGGCTGAGCTGTAATAATGAATTTTTATTTTTAACCAACCATCAGCCCTCTGTTATGAATATAGGAAAATTATAACAGCTTCAGAAATTTTTATTGAACATTTTCTAATGTTATGTTTTATCCTATGACTCTTCAGTCATAAGCTGAACATAGACATTCAGTTCAGCAGTAGGGTAACTTTTAATATTTAGCTTTCTATATAGTAGGGAAATTTTTAACATTGTTTTCTATAAAATAGCTTTTCTTTTTTTTCACACACAGAAGTAAATAGAATTTTCTTCATTACTTTTAGGTTAAAGCAAAAAATAGTTATGTGATCATGACATAGTAATAAGTGTTTATTTTACTTGAAAAATAGCATAATTTAACAATTGTCAATACCCTGACATCTTAGGTAAAAACTTTTTATTTGAGTAATGAGTCAGTTAATAGATTAAGCATTTTAATTACTGGATACTAATTGAAAGCAAAAGCAAAACAATTTTTTGCTTTACTTTTTAATTTTTTTTTTACTGAGGCAATCGGGATTAAGTGACTTGCCCAGGGTCACACAGCTAGGAACTGTTAAGTGTCTGAGACCAGATTTGAACTCAGGATCTCCTGATTTCAGGGTTGGTGCTCTATCTACTGCACCATCCAACTGCCCCTTGCTTTACTTTTTTTTTTTTTCCCCTGAGGCAATTGGGGTTAAGTGACTTGCCCAAGGTCACACAGCTAGGAACTGTTAAGTGTCTGAGACCAGATTTGAACTCAGGTCCTCCTGACTTCAGGACTGGTGCTCTATCCACTGCGCCACCTAGCTGCCCCCTCCCCCCCCTTGCTTTACTTTTGAGTATCATTTCAAGACTACTTAACTTTTGGCATGTAGAAATCCTTAAAACTCTCTAGACTTTGAAATGCATAATTTTATTTTAATGTATTTATTCACCCAAAACCCCCTTGTATTTTTTTTTCCCCTGTTGTGACCAAAAGGTATGGACTTGAATATTGTGTTATTGTTAAAACTTCCCTGAACCTGCCTCCCAGCCCTTTCCTGCTCCCAGTTGCATTTGGTATTTGTTTATCCTTCTGTTCTTTTCCATCTTTGTGAGTGATCTCCTTATATCTTGAGAACATATAGATCATACTTGAATAGAGAGGGGGTAGAAAGTGGAGCAATGTGATGGAACACACCTTTGCACATAAAGAGATGAATGCAGTATGGATTGGAAAACATGGGGGAATTTTTTTCTTTAAAATGTAGCTCTGTTGGGGTGTGTGTGTGTGTGTGTGTATGTATGGCTGGCATATTTGAGATACTGTTATTGAGAACTTTTTAGAAGTTCTAAGGTTATTTTTGGTCTAATCTCTTAGCATACACTGTCTCTTCCCACTCCCCTTTTTGGGCATCTAAATGTTTAACCTATTTAAAAATTGGTACTTTTCCCATTGATACAGTACAATGAAGAGAGCACTGGCCTAGAGTCAGAACCTGGTATCAAAATCCTGCCTTTGATGTGGGTCAATACTTGTGTGACTCTGGGCAAATCATATAACCTCCCTAGCTTATTTCTTTTCTGTAAAATGAGGGGATTCAATTAGCTGACTTCCAAGGTCCCTTTTAATTCTAAATTTGTGCTCTTGTTAATCTATAGGATGAAATTTGAGCTTTTTCATGATGTATTCTGATTTTTTAAAAATGTCAGTCAAATTATTCATTGGTAAAACTACGTTTTTATTGTAGATCCAAGACCAAACTCACCAGTACGCCATCAAGGGAGGAGTGAAGAACTTGAGCGTGATGAACGAAGAGAGGAACGAAGAATAGACAGAACTGATGACAGAAGAGATGAGAGGGCTAGAGAAAGGGAGAGAGAACGAGAAAGGGAGAGGGAGAGAGAGAGGGAAAGGGAACGAGACAGGGAGAGAGAAAAAGAGAGAGAATTAGAACGAGATCGTGCCAGGGAGAGGGAGAGAGAGAGAGAAAGGGAAAAAGACAGAGAACGTGATCGAGAGAGAGATCGAGAACATGATCGAGAGAGGGAACGAGAGAGGGAACGAGAGAGGGAAAAAGAAAGGGAACGGGAGAGGGAAGAACGGGAAAGAGAGAGGGAACGGGAAAGGGAGAGAGAGCGAGAAAGAGAAAGAGGGAGAGAAAGGGATAAAGAACGTGATCGTCAAAGGGATTGGGAAGACAAAGGAAGAGAAGATCGAAGGGAAAAAAGAGAAGATGTTCGAGAAGACAGGAATCCAAGAGATGTTCATGATGAGAGAAAGTCAAAGTAAGAATGATTTATGAATCAACTTATTAGTGTATTAGTCTGGAGTTTAAAAGTTTTAACTCTTATTCATACCCATCATCTTGTTCTTTATCAGTGAGTCCTCACAGAACCTTGAAAAATGCATCAGTAGTAGCATTTTTAGAATTTTTTTTCCAAATGTGAGCTTTACCTACCTTTGCTTTAAGTTGATATTATTTTCAGTTTATTCTGTCTTCTAATAATCTAATCCACATTCCTTCCTGTCTTTCTCTGATTTTATAATTTAATTTATTTGATTTATAATTTAATAATATTTATTAAAAGTTCTGTGTTTGGTGTATTTTGAATTTTTCAGAAGAAAGATAAATAATTTTTTCTTGCATGTTCCTTGGGACAAAAGTAGATAATTCAGCTCTCTTTATTTAAAGGCCTTTTTGGATATCTGAACCATTACATTTGAAGGGGAATCTCAAACATCATCTTGTTGAATTGTAATATGTTTTCTAGTAAGGGTTAACCTGAAGATGATAATTTCAACAAGATAGTTCCTACTATCATGAATTTGGAGCACAAGGGTTCTTTCTGAACTCTGTTTTGATAATTAATTTGCTTAAGTTAAACTACAGGATATAAAATTATCACAGTCCCATGTCAGTGTCCGCATTTTAAATTAATTTGTTTAAGTGTATTGTTTCATTTATATACTATATCTTTTCCTTTAAATTTGATCTCTGACAATTTCATGGTCTGAATGAATACAGATAGACTGAGACAAAACTCCTACATCAATAATAAGTTTGCCTTTTTGCAATAGAATAGTGTTTTGTTGTCCTTTATTTAGTACATGCCATGTGTAGTGCCTTCTATTTTTTTTTTTTTTTAAAGCAAGTGTTGGTAATGTGGATTCCTGAGGCTTCTGTGTAACTAACCTACAATGCCTCGACTTCTCTCATTTCTTTTTAAACTGTTTTCCCAAATTGCTCCTCATTCTTAACTTTTCTGCTGAGTTTCAAGAGTACACATTGATTTGAAATGCAAGTTCTTATCAAATTCTTCATAGATTTTTTCTATCAATCCATCCATAGTAAATGTTGGTGTGTAAGCCGCAATTTTTTTTAATGCTGTTTTTGCAAATACTTATATATCATGGTCTCTAATACAAATAATACTATTTCTTGTCCTCTTTGGGCATACAACAAAACTCACTCCACCATTTTACTGACTTTGAGCCATCATTCCATTTGATAACAACTGTTTTTTGTTCTCATTTATAGCAAGAACATCAAGATCTCTATGATAGCATATGTCTACGATAGCAGCATGCCCACTTGTTGGTCATTGGACAAGTTTTTAGAAGATAGACAGTCAAATTAAAGTTTGATAGTCTAAAACCTATGATTTTTAGTACTCTTTGCCCCTGTTCTCTACACTCTTGCTATTGTCCCTGTAGAAGCAGAAAGTGCTCTTATAGGATTTAGGACATTTTATAGTTTTAATAATTGATTTTTCAACATTTTATTGTATAATTTCCATTTAAATGATTAAGGAAAAATGATCTTGAGAATTATTTTGCTAGGGAGCTAATATTTCATTAAAATTGTAGATTTCATGTGTGGGACAGATATTTTATAATAAAACTATAACACTCCTAGTTCTAATAATCATTGAAGTATGGAACTTTTTAATTTTGTCTGGTTTTGCTAAATTGAAATTACTCTGACAATTTAGGAAGCGCCATAGAACTGAAAGCAGTCCTAGTCCTCGACAGTCACCCAAACGGCGACGTGAACATTCTCCTGATAGTGACACCTATAATAGTGGAGATGATAAGAGTAAGTATAATTTAATTAACTTTACTACAGTATTTGGGCCCACTCATAACTAAATTTTTTGACACTAAGAGCTGTTGACTTAATAGGAGATGATTAATTACCTGCTTGCTTGCTTATTTATTCATACCTATACATATACACGTATACATGCCATCATGTATACATATATACACACATATGCATATGTGTGCATTCCTACACACATATATGTATACTCACCTTCATTTAGGCACACATTTGCTTTAGAATAAAAGTGTTTATGATTAAAGATCTTCCTTAACATATGTTTTACAGAAGATAGAGTTTAATTGTTGTCATTTGTGACACGTAATGCTTTATTCTTTTCTCTTTTTAAATAGATGAAAAACATAGACTGTTGAGCCAGGTTGTGCGACCTCAAGAATCTCGTTCACTTAGCCCCTCGCACGTGGCAGAAGACAGGCAGAACCGATGGAAAGAAGAGGACCGAAAGCCAGAAAGAAAGGAGAGCTCTAGGCGCTATGAAGATCAAGAGCTTAAAGAGAGAGTCTCTTCTGGAGAGAAGCAAAGGGGGGAGCAACCTGAAGCAGCAGAAAGCTCAAGAACACGTGCACAAGAAAGTGTTGGACACCACCCGCCTGAAGAGCGAGATGGGTCTGATCGAGCTCATGAGGATAACAAGAAAAAGTCCAAAATACCAAAAAGGACCACTAAGAGAAAGAAAGAGGATGATGTCGGCATAGAAAGATATAGCACTGAGTCAGCAACAGAGGACGGTCAAGTATTTTCACCTAAGAAAGGACAGAAGAAGAAAAATGTTGAAAAGAAACGAAAAAGATCAAAAGGAGATTCTGATATTTCTGATGAAGAACTAGTTCAACAGAATAAAAGAAAAAAAGGCCCAAGGACTCCCCCTGCAACCACAAAAGAAGAGTTGGTTGAGGTGTCAAATGAGAAAAATGGAACAACTGGAGAGGTTTCCCAGAAAAGAGAAGATACGACATTTAGTGACTGGTCTGATGAAGATGTTCCTGACCGTGGAGATGTGATTATACCTGAACGTACAACTGAAGAATCTCATAGAAAGTGTCACCGAACCAGAGTGGAGAAAATAGAAGCACCTCATGTTACCATAGAAGATGCACCGCATCGTAAGCCGATTGATCAAAAACGGAGTAGCAGCTTGGGGAGCAATCGGAGCAATCGGAGCCATACTTCTAGTCGCCTGCGATCACCTTCCAATGATTCTGCTCATCGCAGTGGAGATGATTTGGCTGGTCGAAAGAGAGTCCTGCACAGTAGCTCCAGAGATAGAGAAAAAACAAAAAGCTTAGAAATTCCAGGAGAGAGAAAATCTAGGATTGATCAGTTGAAACGTGGGGAACCCAGTCGCAGCACTTCTTCAGGTAATTAAGTGGAGTCCATGTATTTAGGTTACTTTGGTTTAAAAAAATCAACCTGGTCTACCATTTGCATATGTTATTAGCTTTGGATGATAATGAAATTGTGCATATTGTAGAATAACAGCATTGAGATAGGACTTAAAAGCCTTTTCTCCTTCATAGAATGTTTAATGACTTTATATAGCTAATAGGTAAAGCAGCTCTATGAACTACTTCTGTTAAGCAGTGTATCTGAATGCAAAACATTTTGCCTACAAAAAGAAACTATCATATAAATTAAAGTCTTTTGGAATGTGGTATATATAAAAGTTTTTGGCTTTTACCATTATACTTTACATTTATAGCGTTAAAGGTAGTCACACTCCTGCTGGTAGAAAACTTGTTAGGTAACTAAACAAAGACCTGCACAATGTAATAGCTTTTCAAATTATGAAAACAACCTATGTCTTCTGTGTTCGTAAAACATTTGAAAAAATGTAAATTAATTAGAATAATTAGCTAGGTATTTTTTGGTAATGTTTTAAAGTCTCTTAATCTTGGACATAAGCTTTGAAAGTTATACCCCTAAATAATTAAATAAACAATCCCCATCCTTTTTTAATACTGAATACCAGTGTTATAAGAACAGTAATTCCAGTCATGCCAGTCATCTTTAAGTTGAGATAATATAAGAGTAATTAGTACTTAATTGATAAAACTTTATGGGGTTGATTAAATTATTGAGGACTTCATATCGAACTTAGAAATTATATGGAACAAGGTAGAATTGAAATGCCAAAGTAATATTTATGTCCTTCTGTTGGAGCAATGAAATAATCTTACCAGGTTTCATAATTACTGCAACCTCATTTTTTTTCATCTACTATTTTTTCCCTATACACTGAACATAATACTCCTGATGTGGTCAGAGTATGGCTGGACTCTGACCTTCCTAGTCTTAGATCTTATTCCTCTTAATGTAGCCGACACTTGTATTACCTTTTTGGCTGCCATATTTGTTGATATTGTGCATAAAGTTTACCATTTGGCCTCCTCTGGATCTTTTTCCCATTAACTTTTGTGTTTTTGATACTTTTTGAGGGGAACAGTATCCAAATGTAAGACTTTACATTTATCACTATTAAATTAAATTTGGCCCCAAGTTCTAACATGTTAAGAACTTTTGAAATCCTGACTATGATTAACTAGTATGTTAGGTATCCTTCCCAGTTTTGTGTGTTCTGTAAATTAGGTGACCATAACTTCTTTTGACTTGGAGTTATTAATAAAGATGTTTAACAGCACAGGACCAAGAACAGAATCTGGGGACATTCCAGTAGAGAGCTCATTCCAAATTATCAAACAAGTAATTAATGTTTTTTGAGTCTGACAATTTAGTTAAGTCTCATCCAATTGTAGTATTATCTAGCTTTTTCCTTTGCATTTTTTCCACAAGACTAGCATGAAGTATAATTTGTGTAGTGCTTTGTTGAAATCCATGTAAATTTAACAGAAACATTTCCCTTATTGCAAAAGGAATTGAGCTTAGTCTGGCATAGTCTATTTATGATAAAGCCATGATGCCTCCCTGGGATCATAGTTTTCTTTTTTTGTTTTTGTTTTTGTTTTTTTACTTTGTGTTTAGAATTTTATCAAGGAGGAAATCCAGACTTACTGACTTAAGAGTTTACACATGGCCTTTTCTTGCTTTTTCTGAAAATTAAGGCATTTTTCTTCTCTCAAATTCATGTAATACCTTTTCCAGTTTTTGTGATCTTTAAAAAAAAATCATCAAAAATGTTCAACTAGTTTTCACATTAGTTCTTTTGCTATCCAAGGTTGAAAGATACAATTCATCTTGTTTGGTGATTTGAACTTGTCAGGGCCCTCCAGTTAAATTCTAAATAACTTTTACTCATCTAGGGTGTCAACTTATTTCCTTTTTTTTTCTCCCTTTCTTTTCCAATATAAAAATCTGTCTTTAGAAGAGAGAACAGAAATAAAATTTGAGCACATTTATCTTTTCATTGATTATCATTGCAACTCTTCTTTTCAATATAAATTTTATAAATTGTTATTGTTTTCCTTTCTGTTATTTGAATCTCAGCTCACTTTCAGACAATTTAACTTTCCTGATACTGCATTTATAAAATTGTGCAGAACTTTTGTATTCATTCTGTTTTTTATTCTATCTGTGTTAGTTGCTGGGGTCCTTATGTGTCCACATTAGTCTTTTTTAATAAACTTTCTCTTCCCTCCCCCAAATTTCTTTTTATGTCTTCAGAATTTTTTTCTTGAGTTTTCTTCCCTTCTTGATCAACTTCCCTTACTTAAGCTTGTCCTATCCCTTTGATTTCTGATCTGAAATCTAGGATTTATATCAATTATGCTTGGCTTTTCTATCTGCCATTCTCATGAATTGTAAGATGGTCACTTCTCCCTAAGGTTCTTTTATTTTTTTAATAGCAACCAATTTATTCTTAATGAGAATCAATTTAGTCCAATTCATTAAACATTTGTTAAGCATCTGTTATATGCCAGACATTGTGCTAAGAGCTGGAGATACAAATAAAAAGAAAGCTAGCCCCCACCTTTAAGGAGCTTATAATCTTATTGGGGAAGACAGTTCCTAAAAGGAAGCTGAAAAAAAGAGAGGTCACTAGGGAATACACAGCACATAAGCACAGTATTCTTTGTAGTCAAGACCATGTAGAAGTGCTAATAGAAAAATAATTACCTGGAAGGAAGTTTTGGGGAGGAGATTAATGTTTTACCTACTATTCCTCTAGAGGGGAGAGGCAAGTGAGGGAGTTGAAGCTGTTGAGTATCAGTTGCTGAGTTGTTTTACATGGTGATGAGATTTCAGGTGATCAGGGAGAAGTGATTCCCTGATGGAAATTAGAATCAGGTCCAAAATACCATTATTGACAGCTTCTTTGGATTCCTGAGAATATCTTGGTATTCCTACTCGGCTCTTCACATACATTGCCAAGATGTTGTCAGATTTTATTTTTGTCTTCATGGTTTCTCATACATTCCCTTTTCTTTACTTAACACAGCTGCTATCCTCATACGGGCTCTCTTATTACTTCTTGTTTTCATCTCATCAATTCAATGGAACATGAATTATCTGCTATTTGAAGGCAGTTTATGAATTCCTTGGTCTCAAAGAGTTTACATTAGGGAAAAACAGCACATAAATAGATAATACTTTGAGTATATTTTATATTTAATTGATTCCTAGTGGGATCAGAAATGATTGTGTGTAAGCCAGACATTAAAAAGAACTGGGGATTCTAAGAAGTGGAGATGAGGAAAGATAGTAAAATTTTGCTCATGGGCAAAATCAAGGAGGCAGGAAATGAAATGGCGTATATGGAGAACAGTATGTAGGTGGATTATTTTTCCTGGAATGCATAGTATGTGAGGGACAGTGTGTAGTATACCTAGGTAAGTTGGAGCCAGATTGTGAGCGGCTTTAAATGCCAAAAAGGAGTTTGTATTTAATCTTTGAGGTGCAAAGGAAGGGTCCTTTTTTGAGTAGGGGAGTGACATAGCCAGAACTGTGCCTTTAGAAATAAATTTAGTAACAGTGTTGAGGCCATATTAGGAGACTTGAGGCATAGAGAGCAGTAACTAAATTTTGTAGAAATTCCACCAAGAGTTGTTGAAGATCTGAATAGGGCGGTTGTAATTGTAACTTCAGGTGAAGAGAAGGGAATGATTAAGAGTTGAGATAGAATTTACAAGACTTGGCAATGATTTATTCTGGGAGGGTAAAAGTGAACAATCAGGATGAATGGTAGTTTACTTGTGAGAAGGAGCAAATATTTTAGGGGAAAGATAATAATTGACTTTCTTTTGGTTGTGCTTTAGTTTAAAATGCTTGTGTGATATCCAGCCAGGCAGTTGATGTTGCTATATTGGAACATAGGGGAGAAACGAGGACTGGATATATAGATTTTTTTAGTAGTTAATTGCCACAAATAACTTTTTCCTTTTCAGTTTATCAACCTTTTGCCTTCTCAATTTATCTTGTCAGCTTACTTTTCTTCTCTTGGATTTTTATCCTTCTCAGGCTCTTTTCTCTCTTTTCTTGTTTTCTTCATCTTCAAACTCCCATCCTTTTTCTCTGAACTCTCCTTCCTTTTCCTTAAGCTATTCTCTTACTCAGATTTTCCTCTTCCTTTTCAACTTATTTCTTTTTGAATCCAATGTTACCACCCAATTCTCTTGTTTTCTTTTTGCAGAGATGGTCCTCTAATCTTTGTTATTCTGAAAAGAATCTTCTAATCCTCCAAGAACTTAAGTAAAAAGAATCACATATTCTTATTAGGCTCTTGTGGATAGAATTTTCTGAAGGGACAGAGTTTGGGAGTAAGAGTCATTTCTTGAACTTAAACTTATGCCTGAACAAGGCAAGTTCTTAAGGAAGTAATATGTACAAATATGGTGGTATGAGAAGAGAACATGAACCTCATGTATTAGGCTAAATTTATTTTTCTTTAGAGGATCACTCTTCTTAATAACAAAGGGGCATTTTAAAAGCAAAGCCCTTTTAATATATGTTTCCTTTTATATTATAAGTTGAATGCATAACATAGATGTATTTATAATATTTATTTTAGATCGTCAAGATTCAAGAAGTCACAGTTCTAGAAGAAGTTCCCCTGAGTCAGATCGCCAGGTTCATTCAAGATCTGGGTCTTTTGATAGCCGAGAAAGGCTTCAGGAACGAGATCGACATGAACATGATAGAGAACGGGAAAGGGAAAGGAGAGAAACAAGGCAGAGAGAATGGGACCGAGATACTGATAAAGATTGGCCAAGAAACAGAGACCGACTCCGGGAACGAGAGAGAGAGCGAGACAAAAGGAGAGACTTGGACAGGGAAAGAGAGAGGCAAAATCCTGATTCTAGTGAAAGAGATAGAGACAGAACCCTTGATATTTCTTCGCACATAGAGTCTTCAAAACGCAGTGAAACAAAACTGGATGAGCATGAGAAAGACTTTGAGGGAATTTGCAGAGACTCTGTAGCTTTGGACAAAGAAAGAATAGAAAAAGACCTGGGATCTTTGCATGGATTTGATGATGTAAATGAAGCTGAGAAAACTGAGAGCTTAGAAGGTAAGCTCTACAATAGTCTGCAAATTACTCTTTCTTTACTTTTGAAAACAAAATACTTTCACTTGTAAAGTCTTCCTTATAATAAAAAAATTTTTGTAGGGAAAACAGATCTAGTGAAGGGAAAAAAGCCTAGTGAATTTTGTTTTACCATGTAAGTCCTTTCAAGGCAGTTCAAAGAAGGATAAAGGAGATAGATTGCTTAGAGTAAATCTTAATGGAGCATACAAAAATTGTTTTCTCCTCTATTGCCCTATTAGCTTTTTCCTTAGGCAGATATCTTAGATGTGACAAAAATAAAGCAGGTCAAGCTAATTGTCACAGACACCATGAAGCAGAAGTAAAGGGAGATAGTTTAATACATTCAGAGCTTATAGTCTAGTTGGGAGAGAAGCAGGCCTTACATACATGAAAAGTTAAATAATACGGAAAGTCCCTGAGCTCTAGTACACAGATTCTTAGTAATATTAAGTAACTGGAATAGCAGTAATAATAGTTAAAAATAATTACGGGGTGAAATGAGGATTTTTTTTTTAATCTTTTTTTCTCTTTTTTGGTCAAATGGATGGTATGACAGAGTACTTATGAGTTTATAGCAGGGGAGAAATCACAGTGACCAAGAGAGATCTGGAAAGGTTTCATGGAAGGAGGAGAGAATTGGCAGGTAGGGTGAATTTAGAAGGTGGAGCAGAAAGGAAAGACAGTACTCGTTTGTCTAAAAAAAGTCCATCATGCAGTTCTTTTAAGAGACTTTCATTCCTATCTTTGTAGCTCATGGGATTATAGACTTAGAACTAGAAGGGACCTTCAAAGTCATCTAATCTTACCTTCTCATTCTTTATATAAGATAACTGAATTCTACCGGTTTAATGGCTTTCTTAAAATCATACAGACAATATATGATGTGGAATTCCATTAAAAAATATACTTTCTAAGTGTTTTTATAAAGACTGATAGGGAGGTTTTTATTCTTAGCGTCTTGCTTTATAAATTAATTGTGGTGAGTCCTGCTGCTCTTAACTTTTATGTTCATATTTTAGATTTTAGGAAATGTGTGTTAATCATAAGTGAAAAATATAGTAGAGTTACTTCTGGTGATCTCAGTCTTGCAATCTTATTCTTCCATATGCCATAAGATCTTTTATACCATACCAATTTAAACTCATTAAATTGTCTTCTCAGTCTTCCATTTGAAAACAGGCTTTATTTTCTTTTTTTTTCTTCTGCCACAACTACCTCTTTAATTTGGTCTATCTGATGTGTTGGGGTGAGAATATTGGAAGAGAGGGAAACATTAGGCAGATTTGTAGTGCAGAATGATAGGTTTATAGAGCACTTAACCGGATAAATACTGTACCAAATGCTGGGAATACAAATATAAGCAAAAATAAAGGCACTCATTACCCTCAAAAGGCTTACATTTTTTAACAGGTAAATACTACACATATAAAAGGGAGCTGAGGGACTGTAGAGGGAACAACAGAAGTAGAAAAGTATAGAGAGAATGGAAAAGTATGGAAAGAAGTGAATATGGCTAGTCTGGCTACTCTTAAATGAGAATTCAGTGCTATTTAAAGTTTTTGTACTTATGAATTAATTTTTTATGCAGGAATACTGTGTTAACTGCAAAAAACTTAGATCAAGAATAAACCTCTCCCATATCTTAGAAGACATTGTAGGAGGCAGAATCTTATGTTGTAATAATAGTATATATTCTATACACACACACATAAACTACTTGTAGTCTAAACAATATTAGTAGCGCTCATGATTAGAATTAATTTTCACCTTGTGGAATTAAATATATTGAGAAAAAGGATCATTTTGAATAATTTTTAGGTAAAAATATTAGTTTGGGCAGGTGGGTGGTGCAGTAGAGTGCTGGGCTTGGCATCACAAATATTTGGAATTCAAATCTGGCTTTTACGTGTTAATATTACCCTAGACAAGTCACTTAACCCTGTTTGCCTCAGTTTCTTCTTCTGTGAATTGGGCTTGAGAATGAAATGGCAAACCACTCCAGTATCTTTGCCCAAATAGGGTCATGAAAAATTAGACATGACTGAAAAAAGACTGAACAACAGAAGCATTGTAGTTTAAATGGTCCATTGAAAGTTTAAAACATTTTAAATTTCTGTATTTTTCAAGAACCATATGTTTCAAAAGGACTTAATTGATGTAAAATCTAATTCAGAATAATATGGTATAGTGATGGCCCTCCTGAAGTTAATAACAAATCAGAATTACTCTCCCCCCAAAAAAAGTTTAAAAGCATTATTTTTAATTAAGCTTAAATTATAAATAGGAAATATAAAGTGAAATAAACTATTAGAATTATAATAGGCTCATGTTATATGTGCTACATTTATGATCTATATCTTTCATTGTAAATACTTTCAGAAATACTTAATTTTGGGATTTGATAATATACTAAAAATTTTTAAAGGACAAATAGTTAAAATTTTTGGTGGTTGTGTCAGTATATCATATCTAGATTATGGTTTCAGGAATTGTGTGATTTTACTGTATATCTAAAGAATTCACATGTATGACTTTGGGAATTAGTTTTTAAGCTAAATAAAATTTATGGGCGATTAGAAATATTAACTATACCCTGTAGTTTCTGTGTTGTATAAATTCATATTAAATTTGTGGACCCTTTACCTTTGATTTCTGGAGTGTAACATTTAAAATTTGTACCAATATATAAGAATGTATATCTGTGCTAAAAGACAAAATTTGGCCTACCCTATTAAGAATAGCTAAAATTGGATTTGACAAGAAATGGAGCCTCCATTTGTGGTACTGATCTAAAGGTAAAAGAATTAACGAAAGGGGCAGCTAGGTGGTGCAGTGGATAGAGCACCAGCACTGAAGTCAGGAGAACCGGAGTTCAAATTTGGCCTCAGACACTTAACACTTCCTAGCTGTGTGATCCTGGGAAAGTCACTTAACCCCAATTGCCTCAGCAAAAAAAAAAAAAAAAGAATTAAGGAAGATGTAACCAGCTTCCTTACCTTCTTAATGTTTGTTCTGAACTCATCATAGAGTTCTGATGTTATGAATAAACTAGGCAATAAAAAATCCAGTATTGAAAAAATTGGGATTAAGTAAATATGGAGAAAATTACAATTTTAGATCTGATTATACTCGTGTAAAATATATAAGATGAATTTTCATAGTGTGTTAAAAGCATTAAATTGGAATAATTACGGTAGTGACACAAAAAACCTTTTGTCTTTTTGAGTAGACATCTGGATCATTCTGATACACTCTGTGAACTCAATTCAAGCAAGGGCCAATCAATTTTTTATCAATTGACTGAGAATTCAAATTGGAAATGTGGCTGGAAAATGAAAGAAGAGTTATTTCTTCTCAAATTATGGCCTCTTCTCATATATTCAAGGGCTTTAGAATGTTGATCTGAATATAAGCTCCACTTATATATAAAACTTGATTATAGCCCTTGATTGGTTTTTGTGTATTACATTTGCATGAATGTGTGTTTTACTTTTTTTGAAAAGGGAGTAATCTTTGTTTGGACCATTACTATATTTTTATCTTTTGTCATCATAGTCAGTTTGGGACAAAACAATTTTTTTCCATTATTTGATTCTGGAACCCTTCAATAATTGAACTGTGCAAAGAAAATGAAAATTGTTTATGCCCTTGGTATTTCATGACTTGAACAGTCCTCACCTTATTTAGTTGCTTCAATAGAATCTTATATCAGGCTCTTCATTAGTTTAAAAAAAAGTCATCTTTTAATGAAATTCATTTGTCTTCTTAGCAGGAGATGATGAAACAAAGTTAGATGATGCACAGTCATTAGGATCTGGTGCTGGAGAAGGATATGAGCCAATCAGTGATGATGAACTTGATGAAATTCTGGCAGGTGATGCTGAAAAGAGGGAAGACCAACAAGATGATGAGAAGATGCCAGGTATCTTTATTTATTTTTTAAATTTAAATTAGTCCCCCCCCCCCCCGCCTGAGTTTTACAAATATCAGATAAAATTTGCATTTACTCCCCCTCCCCCTTCCCTTCCCTTTCCCTTCCTCTCTCCCTCCCCTTCCCCTCCTCGTCCTTTTTCCTCTTCCTCTCTTCCTCCCCCCCCCCTTCTCTCTCTCTGTCTCTCTCTCACACACACCCACACACACAGTAGAACAGGAGAGAATTATACACTGAAACTCTGAATCCCCATTCTGTAGGTGTTTTTTTTTTTCCTTTTTAAGTATATGATAAATTCATATATTAAGTTTCAAAGCTGTCCTGCTTGTTTGCTTTTTTATGACTTTCTTGGTTTTTTTTCCTTTTTGTGGGTGAGGAAAGGTTATGGTATATTTCTTATTATATACCTTGTTCTTATGGTTCTGCTTAATGCACTTTGTATAATTTCATACCATAATTCTTTGCAGATAACTCTAAAATTGTCCCCTTTGTTATTTCTCATAAGAAGATTCCATTACTCTAATGTACCATTAATTTGTTCAGCCATTCCTTAATTATTGAATACCTCCTTAATTTTCAGTTGTTTACCAGCACAAGCCATTTGATTTATCCTGTCATCTAGATAAGTCATACTCTTGAGTGATTATAGATGATCAACAAGAAACATCTTATGTTTTCCATGTTTTTTCAGTTAGATGCATGTTGGTGAAGAAGTGGTCTGTTGTACTATAGCATTTTAAAATGCCTACCTTTTCCTAATACCTTCTTCAAAAGATGCCCTTCAATATATATATGTAGCTTATTCTTGTAAAAAAATTTTTTAGATAAGTGAGAAAGCTGGCATATTATTAGCCAGAAGTAGTTAATGCTCTCTCAGTTAACATTGTTGATAGTAATGAATTTCGGTAAATTTTTTCTGCTACCTTTTGGTACCCTTTAGGTATCAGTTTTTCAATATTTTGCAGTTCTGTTTCCTGCAACAAAAACTGTGTATGCTTATCTAGTGGAACAGATTTTTTCCTATCCTCTTTTCATTGCTTTTTCTATTTCTGTAAGCACTTTAGAATCCAGATGTGATGATTGTACTTTAATGATGGTGAAAAGTTTACTTTAAAAATCTTGCCTGAATTTTTCAATCTTCCATCTTTTTGTCTTTTCCAGCTTTGTACTTTAAATACTTTTAGAATAATTGCTTAATTGTGTCTCTTGCCAAACTTGTTAAAAACTGGTTTTACTTTCTATTGCTTTTTTTGGTTTTATAATGATATTATACTTAATCTGATACTATTCTTCTCTGTAAAGAGTTAATAAATAAGCAAATCAGTATCCTGGGCTGTTATATACAAACACTTGACAAGTAAGTCAAGAATGTGCCAGATAAGGCAGTTTTCAGGCCCTTTTGGACTCATTCATGTGGCAATTCGTTTACCTTGTTTAAACCTCTTTAAGAACCTGTTTCCATTATGGCATCAGTGACTTATTTTAATAGGTTAACTGGTGTTCTAATTGCATGCTATCTTTTTTCCTCGGTTTTACTTCTAGCCTTATATTAATTTTGATTACATAACTAGTTGGTGTTCAGACATACATAGATAGTCCAATTCAGATATAACTTCCAATAACATTAATGAGTTGTTTCCTGTCAAAATAGGTTTTATTTTTCAAATATTAGTTGGTCCACTGTCTTTTTATTCTTTTCTGAAAGAAAATGTTTATGATGTAGAGATATGAAGCTTTTATGTAATCTGCATTACTTTGACTTTTTGAATTTTTAGGCTTGAACCATATTTTACAAAATTTTTATTATCCGTGCAGCCATCTTTGTGTTGAAGTCATCAAGAATTAAAGCATATATTAATTCAGAAGGTGTCAACAAAATCTTTAAAGAACTAATTTTCATTGATTTCACAGTTGTTGCTGGCTAAGCTGCATTCATTGTTGTTTTTTTGCAAATATTTAATCATGAACCCTGCAGGATAGGATGACCAAATGTTCCATGAAATATGATGTGCCTTCTTTTCATTTGGATACACAATAAAACCAATTCTGCTTCTCTAAAGAGAACCTAAGCCATTCTTCCATTTAACTCTATTTTTCTTTTTCTGGTTCTGTATATTATGAGCTATAACTTAGTTTTTCCAGTAGTATGTTCAATTTTTGAGAATGGAACAAAAGATTTCACATTTATAGGTTCTAATAATTATTTTAACATTTATATAGATGGTTTAAAAATTGTATTTCTTGTCACTCTGCCCTTTTTTGCTACTCAGCCATTGTCACTGAAGAAGCAGAACTGTAGAGCATTTTGTATATACGTATGTTTCATGGGTTTCATTTTCATCACCAAGTGTTCTGCCTACTGATTGTCAACTTTGAAAGCATACAGATTTTTGCTAAGGCCATTTTAACCTATATTTCTAGACAGACAAGTCACTAAATAGGTACAGAAAATTTTATATGTGTGTGTGTGTGTGTATATATATATGTGTGTGTGTGTGTGTGTGTGTGTGTGTGTGTATATATATATTTGAATATTACTGTAAGTATTAGTGTAAATACAAGTAAATATTGTGAAATATTTTTTCAAAAGAACAACAGTTTAACTACTATGACCAATACAATACTTTGCAGATCTTCATGAATTGCTACTGAAAAAGGAGATAATTTCTTTGAGGGCTGACCTATAATGAGCTTCTAAACTTGACTGGCCATCTCATATTAGCTGCTTACTCTCACTGGGCTCATATCCTAAGCTATGTCAGAGCTTGCATTTCATTGATAAAAACACTTAAAAGAAATCTGAAGTTACCTCCATGCCATAATGGAATCTTTGAAGTTGAAGTTTATGGAGAAACATCATAGGAAAGCTGGTCTTACCTTTATACAGACTTTGATTATAACATTGTTTTATAAATTTTTAATTGACAAGTATGCGTCTTGTAATGTTTATATAACTAAAAATAAAATATGCATTGACTCTATTAAGAATATTTACTATAGCATAAATTTGATTTAAACTAATTTTCTAGCCATGATATAAAGTAATAAAAAGGCTTATTTATCCTCATAATCTTTTTCCAGTATGATATTCCTGATTTGAAAAATCTATATTCCTATTCACTTTTGCAGATCCTTTAGATGTAATAGACGTGGACTGGTCTGGTCTTATGCCAAAGCATCCTAAAGAACCAAGAGAACCTGGAGCTGCTCTCTTAAAATTCACACCTGGAGCTGTTATGCTAAGAGTTGGAATTTCTAAAAAGTTGGCAGGTTCTGAACTATTTTCTAAAGTTAAAGAAACATGCCAGAGGCTTTTAGAAAAGCCCAAAGGTAATTCTTTGATTTTGTTTATATAATTCCTTCCTGTGCCTATTCAGTTCTTTGAATAGAACTGAATAGAATCTTGTTTTGCATTGATATAGCACATTTTGCCGGAGAAATTATTATTTTAGCTTTTATTTTTTTATAGTCCATATTACTTTAACTGTAAAAGGAATAAGCTAAAATCTAAAACTGCTAAATGCTTTGCACAATATCATTGAGAGAAGTAGAAACTTCTAAGATAGGCTAGAATATAGTTAGGTAGGTGCAGTATACTAGATAAATACAGTTCTCTTTCTACATCTCAGAAAGCTGGTGGTTTTATCCCCCCTTGTCCATGGGAAACTATAAGATAAGGAGCTTTAATACATGAATTAGTTTGGGCTGGAATCTCTTATCTGTAGATCTACTTGGCCTGAACCTTCAACATTTTGTAACACTAATTTATAGAATTTTAAGTTTCCAAGATCATATTTCAGTTATTTTTTTGGTACTACAAGACTAAATGTTGTGCATGCCAGGGTTTACTAGAATTGAGAATAAAATAGTTGATTCTGTCATTTAAGAGAGAGAAAGAACCTCCTCTATAATATAATACAACCCCCTCATTTTACAGATGAGGAAGATTGAAGTGATTTACTTTTTAAAAGCAGCTAAGTTAATAGAACTAACTGGAACAAGGACCACAATTTCCTGGTTCTTAGTCTACTGTTCTTTTAAGTATATCATGCTGTTTGTAAAATTAATTTTCATGAGAATGCTACCTAAATTTAGTGTGGTGCCTTCTCTTAGTGTAGCTAGTACACTAGACCATTGTAATGTTGTCAGCTAGGTGACAAGAGTGGGTAGAGAATTGGACCTGGAGTTATGAAAATCAGAGTTCAAATCCAACCTCAGACACTTACTTACTGTGTGACAGCCTGTCTGCTTTGGAGAAATGCAGATAAGAGTAGTAACTACCTCTCTGGGTTACTGTCTACATAAAATGAGATGTTGTATAGTATATTGCAAATCTTAAAGCACTTTCCAGTTTTTTCAGGAATTCTCTCACCTCCCCTAATTTGTATTCTGTTGCCCATTACCTTGGGTGGCTTGGTATCAACCATTCCGGGTTGACATCTACTTTTATTAAAGCAAATGAGTGAAAGATAAAAAATGCATTAAAATTCAGTTTGGTTTACTTGATAGTTGACAATATTTTGAAGTTAGTAGATGTAATGAAGAAAATGAAAATTTGAGCTAATACAGGAAATTTAAGAACTGTTTATAGTTTGTCAGCTCCTGAACTATTTACCACACATACTATATCTTATATATAATTAGGTATATTTTTTGGAATATTCTACTTAACAATTAATTTCTTTTTTCTTTAAACTGCATTATTTTTATTGGTAGATGCAGAAAATCTTTTTGAACATGAATTGGGAGCCCTAAACATGGCAGCACTGCTACGTAAAGAAGAGAGAGCTGGTCTTCTCAGTAATCTTGGACCATGTTGTAAAGCGTTATGTTTTAGGCGGGATTCTGCAATTCGGAAACAGCTAGTGAAAAATGAAAAGGTAGCCTTGGATTATATTTAAAGTATATTAACCAGTATGATTGGTATGTTTTCATTTGGTATTTCAGTTAAGATTATGCTTGCATAATTTTTTAAATTATTTTTTAAAAGAATTTTTTAAAAGTATTAAGTATCCCTTTAGTGCGGTCACTATGGTGAGTACTAAACAAACTTTCCCTTCCATGATTATGATTATTCCTTATCCATGTTAATGGATAATTTTGTATAAAATAATCAAGATGAATGACTGCTAGTGTGATTAATATGCAGATATCATGGTGTGTGTGTGTGTGTGTGTATGTGTAAATAAAGGTCCTACATGTAATACCAAATTAGTTCTCTAAGGCTAGATAGAGGATATCCTGATTTAGTATTAATGACAATATAAGATCTGGACCTTTTAGTGTACTTCAGGCTCAGTATAAGTTCTTTAGTATGGGTGGCCAACAAAGCCAGCATGATCATAATAGCCTGAGTATTGAGTCCAAACAAGATGAATAAGAAGACCATTGTTCTGCACTGATTAGGCCACAGATAAAATGGGACATGTCATGGAATGATCAATGAAAGGTTTAGAAGCCATGACATATGACCAGTAATTCTTTGAAGACATTGGAGGGGGTTAGCTTAGAGAGGAGAACATAGAATTACTGGGAACTTCATGTAAGAAAGGTTGTATTTTACCTGGTTTGGCTCAGTAGGAAGCCTCAGTAGGAAGTTGGAACTTATTGGAACTGCAAAAATTTTACAACAGCTATTCATTGATGGAAAGGGCTTCCTTATCAGGTGGTTAAGTTCTCTGTTGCTCAGAGTTAAGCAGAAATGTGATTTCAGTTTGACTATGATATTGAGGAGAAATTTCTGCATTGGTAGGATTTGAAGCTGGGCTGGATGAATTCTGAGAGGTATAAGTCATTGACATTTGTGAAAATAATTCTTTATAGGACTTTGTCAGGCCTTATAAACAAAACAGTACATTCTCTGCAATCAGAAACTGAGAGAGCTCAGCCACAGTTCTTTAGCCCTTTGTTTAGCATCCTATTTCCTTCACTCTTAATTATTTGTACCCCATTTTATTTTCAGGGCACCTTGAAGCAAACATACACAAATACTCCAGTGGTAGACAATGAATTGCTGCGGCTAAGTTTGCGATTGTTTAAGCGCAAGACAACTTGCCATGGATCTGGGCAGGAAAAGACAGAAGAGAGTAATAAACTTTCACAACCTAGTATCCAGCCGGAAGTATGTGTGTCGTAACACCAAAATTCATTTTTCCCTTCAGAGTATCTTCTTAGAGAAGAGCATATTCTGTTCAAAAGTTGTTTGGTTTGGCAAGCCTCCTAATAGAACAAGACAAAAGACTTGTCCACTCTCCTAATTGGGGGAGGCACAACAACTTTTATTTGAATTATAGCAGTTGGAGGTTTTTGGGGAGGGTAGGGGAGGAGGGTAGAGGGGGATTCCGATTTTACATTTATTTTTACACAGTCCTTGATCCACAAGTGTAATGATGTGAGGACATCTAGATTTAGTAGTTTATTGCAGCAGTTGGCAAAACTGAAGGAGGGCATTTGTATATCTTTTTCCAATCTAAACATATATTTTTCATGATTTGGAACTACTGACATCTATTAATGGGATCTTCATTATAAAAATGTTGATTTTAATCAAAAACGTGTCCATCAAACCAAATTGAGTGCTTTCAATTAACTGTGTATAATAGTGTTACATAAAGCATTTAGTGCTTTTCTAGCATTGTAAGTATATACAGGCAGGTGTTCAGCTATCTGTCATAGAATTAAAGCCAAATTATTACACCATAGCACCCCTTCCCCAACTTATAAAAACAATAAAATCTAACTTGCTGGGTCTTTTTTGTTTAAAAAAAAATGTGGGTTGATACAATGTATAATATGTATTTGGATTTTCAAAATTATATATATACATACACCTTTTTTAAACTTGGAAACTGTGTCCTTAGTCTTTATTTTTAATAAACACTCCTCTCCTTTTCTCTTTCTGATTTTTGACTTCTCTTGGTTCTCCAACCCTCTTCTGTATATTCTAAGAGTTTAAAGGTTAACATTACATCTTTACACTTGGACGAATTCATTTGTTTCTTTGTTGGTAGAGTAGTTTTGAGCTGTATTCTGAATTTGAAAGAGATTCTTGTGTGTATATTCCAGGAGCATTAAAAGCTCATCCAATAATTCTACATGTGAGTTGAATGTTTTCAATTATTGCAAACAGTTATATTAAAGCCTGTTTGTCCTTCACATTATAGAAGAGTTTGTATCCAGAATTTCTTTGTTGCATGCCTGCAGTTTAAAAAGTTTGCCAACATATCTTCTCAAACCACCTGTAGAGGCCCATGTACTTTTACTTTTTTTTTTTTTACCCCCATTGGATGAAGTTAAGAAATTGAAAACAATTAGAGAACAAAAGCCATAGTCTTTTAAATGTGCTACCTCGTGAAGGAAACTGATGGAAATTCTCACGTGGTCATTTGTTCCTTAAATGTTTTTGAAAATTCAAATTCAAATTCTGTCCTTGCTAGGGGTAGAGTATTACACTCTTAAATCTTTACTTCATGTAACTTTAAAAGAACACAACAGAGACTGATTGGTTTACTATATGTTATTGCATAAAGGAATCATTTAACTCAATGTCTTAATTGAATGGCCATAATTTTGAGAAAACATTAAACCTGCAACACCTCTGAGGTATTGGAATTTCACTTCTTAACAAAATATCACAGAGTCAGACACAACTGAAATGACAGAATAAGAAGAATAAAATGAAATAGTGTTTTGCAAATGTTTGCAAATCATAAAGCCCTATATAAGTGATAGTTATTAGCTAAAGGCTAGCTTCTTCCTGCTTGTAGGGGACTCTTCATACCTGCAGGAGACAGAGTGCATTGGTCTTCCAAATTGGCTTCGTCCTTACAAGGCACCCTTCCTTACTGTGAGAGATTGAGAGATGCGTTTTTTTTTTTTTT
>JAJPUD010001906.1:314257-360408 GCA_023553655.1 Myrmecobius fasciatus
CCTAGATGACAGGTAATCTAATACATGCTAGATAGGATAAATTATATGACAAATACAATACATGTATACATATCTATACAGTTATCTTACTGCACAAGAAACATCAGATCTAGAAAGAGAAGAAGAAAAAAACAACCTAATAAGGAAAACAAAATGCATGGAAATATTCACAGAAAGCGTTAAAATGCTGTGTTGTGGTTCACTCTCAGTTCCCACAGGCCTCTCTCTGGACGTATATGACTATCTTCGTTGCTTAACAACTGGAACTGGTTTGAATCACATCATTGCTGAAGAGAGCCATGTCCATCAGAATTGATCATCGTATGGTCTTGTTGCTGTGTATAATGTTCTCCTGGTTCTGCTGATTTCACTCAGCATCAGTTCATGGAGAGATGCGTTTTTGCCTGTGAGAGAAAGCTGTTTCATCATACTCCCTCCATTCTGGCCTGGCCTGGCCTACCTTTAGGGAAAGGAGAGAAATGCCATTTCATTTTATACCTTCCCCTTATCCCCCTATTGGTATCCCTCACTTGAGCTGCCTATCACTCTGAGAGGATGCCACAAGGAGGACAAGCCACAAGGAGGACAAACCCCTAGGGATGTTGGCAACCCATCTCAGCTCATTAGTCAATGATTAATAACTTCTTATCCAGTCACACCCTCCCCATCCCAGAAATTTTGGTTTCCCATCTTTTATTTAGACCCCATTCATTACCTGTTCCCCATTGTTCTCAGTGTCTTACTAGCTGTCCCCTATGCCTGAATTACTCTTACTTTTTCACCAATATTTATTTAAAACTAAATACAAAATAAGAAAAAACAAAATAGAAAAGGAAAGACAGAAAAAGGAAAATAAAACATTGTCATATGCACAGCAGAACATCAGGGAGGTTTCAAAATATGTAACAATAAATGTGTTTTCAAGAAAGGATATATAATAATAAAAGATTATATTCATAGACTGTCCATCTTTGCTTCCTTGTAGGTTATTCTTATTTGCTGCTGTGTACTTTTTATTTTATTCTTTTTTATCCCTTCCCCCAAACAGGCTACAGTTAAGCACAGACATTTTTATATGTGCAAACATATACATGTCTACATATATGTGCAAATGTGTTTTGTGTGTATATATGCATGCAGATTGTGAATTCACATACCTACATGTGTGCATATCTACATTTATATATACACATTTACATATCTATGGACATCTAAAATAATATGAGTATGGCTGACACATGATAGATTTCTCTCTTGATTTTATCTTTTTTGTCACAAAGCCAGCAACTTTAACATCTCTTATGAGTACCTTGCACATAGTAGGCACTTAATAAATGCTTATTGACTCTACATATTTTTTTGTTACCTATTTTGTTGTATTTTTTTATATCCTATTACATTTCGAAAATCTTAGGAGAAGCTCATTTATATTATGTCAAGGGAATACTACTGAATACTGTATTTGATTCCATAGATTTTCATTGTCTCAGTTCCTTGAGCTACTTTTAAAATTTACTGATATTCCTTTTTTTTCCCCTAATAGTCATTTCTCTCCACCATTCTACATTGAGCTCTTCACATGTGGAAAAGGAAAATGAAAAAAAAAAAATCTAATTTAGACATCAATCAGACATTTAGGCTGACTCTCAGCCTGTCCTAGTTGTCTTCCATTTTTGCTGTGAAGGAGAAATTAATGCTTTATTTCTTTTTTGTGACATTGGATGATTTTTCCTTTCCTCTCTTGTTATGTCTTCTTTTGGTTCTATTGCTATGCATCAATTCATATAAATCTTAAAGTTTCTCTGAATATCAGTTTATACCTCAGCAGTATGTTCATATGTAAGGTCTTGCAGCCGTGACTTGTGAATGGGCATCTACTTTGTTTCCAGTTTTTTGCTACCACAAGTAGTCCCATAAAGATTTTGGTACAGATAAACAAGGGTTCTATGTTTTTATTTTTGATAACTGTCTTTCATATTAAGTGTTAGTATTAAATTTTCTGTGCTTTATTGTTTTTTTTTTTAATTGTATATCACTCAGGGTTAGATCTACTATTGCAAAGATAGCTTTTATGTATTATTTGTACCTATGAAACTTGAAAAAGTATAAAAGTACGTTTTTTTTTTTTATAAAATGAATTTGCTAAAGAAATTCAGCTTGTTGGATAATCAAAGTACCTTTGAACTGTCTTATCTTTAAGCATTGTAGTTTTTAATTATTTAGAAATGGAGGTAAATCATACTCTAGGGTGTAACAGAACCAGAAAGACAACAAAAGCTATGTGACTTAATCACTTTGAATCTGTGTCCTTTCTAAAGTGAAAGATTTGGATTAGTACTGTTTTTAAGGTTTTATCTAACTATAATATGATTAATTCAAAGTTACCTATCCCCCATCCTTTGCCTCCATTCATATGAATATCTTAATCATCCATGACAAATGGTTATGGGTTTTTTGGTTAAATTCAAATGTTTCTGGTCTTGGAATTTTAGCTGCCTATTTTAATTTTAAAATTGATTGACATACTCAATATCCATATACTTTCACTTAGTCCATTACATTGTGTATGTAAATTCATACTGTTCTTCATTTCTAAAATCCTGTATTTATCATAGTCTCCAAATGCTGAATATCCAGTTTTACAGTTGATGGCTCACACTTAAATTCTGTAGTCTTGTCTTTTGTATAGCCCAGGAAGATGGCTACAGTTACAGGATTGCTCAGATTTCCTATATTAGTCCCTGTTCTTCATACCATGATAATGGTAGACTGGAGAGCAGTAGTGCTAACCAACTTTTGTTGTTCCCTAAATCAGATTTTAGAAAAGAAAAAAAAATAACCTTTTTAAAATCAGAAAGGTCATTCTACATATTTTATGATTCAGTGATTCATCCAGCAAATATTTTTGTAGTGTTTTATTAATGTTTTTTTGTTTTCATATCTGTCATTTCCTGATATTATTTTCATTCCCCTCCTCAAACCCTTCTTTGCAACAAAGTAAAATAAGAGAAATTACTCATGAAGAGACTGATAGGTCTATTCATCATTTTACCCCATAGTTGGGAACTTTTGGTTTAGAAATTGGTAGCATTTGCGTATTGGCAAAACTTAATGATCTTAAAAAGTTACCTGGGTCATCGAGAGAGTAAATCAGAATTTAAAAGTTGGAAGGGATTTCAGTGGCCATAAATTCCAATCCATACTCAAAAGGAATCCCCACTATGACAGCATACACAGCAAGTGATTCCCCATATTCTACTTGAGGAATTCTTACGAGAAGATATTTTTCCTCACATCTACCTAGGTCCTGGTTCTGATTTCTAGGGCCAGAGTCTTAATTCTTCGACATAACTCTTCAAGGTAGTTAGGTTTCCTTGAGTCTTCTCCAGGCTGAACACCTCCAATTCCTCGTATCATATGGATTCCTCATGATTCTGGCTACCTCCCTCTAACACCACTTTGTTTATCAGTATCAATAAATGTGACAATGGCACCCCAAACTGAACACAGCTCTCCAGATGAGGGACAGACTACCACTTACTGAGCTTCTCTTAATGCAGCCTGAGGTGTTATTATTGGTTGCCATTAGTTTATACCTCAGAAAGGATGTGAAATATCCCAAGAATAAAATTCTTGAGCTGACTCCTTGAACTTTTAGTTCACTAAAATCCTCAGATCTTTTTCACAAAATTTTTTAAATTTATTCTTCCATGTTGTACTTGTAACATTTAATTTTTATACTTAAGTATTAGGAGTTTCCATTTAAACCCATTGAATTTTGTCTTAATAGTTTTAACCCAATGCCCGCCTTTTCAGATTATTTTGAATACTGTCCATCCATAGGATTTTAGACTTGGAGCTTAGAGATTATTAAATTCAACCCTCTCTTTCTCTTTTTCTTTGTTTTCTCTCTCTCTTTTTTTTTAAACTTTCTTTTTCTTTTCTTTTTTTTTTCTGAGATAATTGGGATTAAGTGACTTTGCTCAGGGTCACACAGCCAGAAAGCGTTGTGTCTGAAGCCAGATTTGATCAACCCTCTCATTTTACAGGGAAATGAGGCAGAGAAATTAGATTACTTATCCAAAGTTGCACCACTAGTGTTAAGGAAAAGATTTGACTTCAGTTAAAGGGCCTTATATACTATGCCACAGTGCCACCTCATGTTACTTATCTCAAGTTAGTATCCTCTGCAAACTTGATGCATGTGCCATTTGGTTTAAAAAAAAAAAAAAAAAGCACAGATCCTTGAGAGACTATACTGGAATCTTCTTGCCATTGACATCAAACCATTAAGGGACACTTGAATCCAGCTATCTAATCAGTTCTGAATTTATCTAGTTAGATTATGACATGACCCCATCTTTTTTTGAAAAAAAAAAGTAATATACTTTATTAGAAGTTTTATAAAAGTATTGTTAAGCTATACACTTTTCCTATAGTTTCCAAAAAAAACAAAGTGCTATAGAAAAGGATAGATTCAACTATATTTCCTCCTATGCTTTCATGTTAATTCAGTAACCATGGCAAAAAATAAATAAATAAAAGGACAGTGAGACTTATCTAACATTACCTGCTTTGATGAAGACTTTTTTGAGTCTTATTTTCTAGATGCCCACTAAACATCTCTTTAATGATCAGCTCTAAGAATTTTTTTAAGGAGTTCGCTTACTGGTCTACAGCTTGTAAAGTAGACTCTCCTCTTTGGAAAAATAGGTCATCTGCCTTCTCTAATCTTTTGGTATCCCTCCTGTCAGCCATTACATCTTATAGTTCCTTGTTCAAAGATGCAAATCATGTCAGGTAGGTGACTTGAATTCATCAAAGACAGCTATGCATTATCTTACTGTCTCCTTACTTATCTTGAGCATCAACTCCTTGTTAGTCATTTTGGTGTGTCATTTACAATGCATTTAGTGTTGTCCTTGGTGGAGAAAACAAACAAAATAATAATTGAGCAGCTTTGCCTTCTGTGATCAGATATTGTCTCATCCACCCCCAAGTAAAAGTCTTAGGCCTTTTTCTTCCAATATAACTCCCCTAATATCTTTTTCTGGGATTTCTTATGTTTATGTCTAGCTTCCCTTTATGTCTTTCTGTATTTAACTTCCCTTCTCAGTCTTAGCTCATTTTGAGCTTTAGTATTTCATGTAACTATTTTTTAGAGGACCATATCACAACTTTCTACTCATCCTGGATTACCAGGTTGTTTTTATCTTTTTACATTAAAAAAAAAAATCTAAGTGAGTTATTAACTATCCACTATTCCATAACAATTTCCATCCTTCTTCCTCCCCACATTGTAATTGTTTTCTGTGCTTCCAGAATTCATTCTTGGGGTATTTCACATCCTTTCTGGGTTGACTTTCTCATACTGTCAGTCATTTATCAACATTCTTGGTTATGTATCATCTGAATCCATACAAGCAAACTCAAAATCTCTTATCCTAAAATCTCTCTTGTAATCCCATTTCCATTTCAACCTTTTGGGCTTTATTGTACCCAAGAATCCTGGTTCCTGACCTGGCTAAACCATTGGTTTACATTTTTATCAGTATCTTGTTTTTATATCACTTAAATTTTCAACTATATCTCCTATCCTTTACCCCAACATCCAGCAGAGAACTATCTCTTTTAATGAATAATAAAAAAGGGGGGAGGGGGAAACAACTCAACAAAACTAACAAACATAGCAACTGAATTTAACAGTCTATATAAAATTCTGTATCCGTAGTTTCTAAAAACAGAGGGAGGAGCATTTCTCCTCTCTCTTTTTCCATTTGAGTATGCATCAGTCCCTTCCAAGTAGCACATGTGGCTGCTTCAGAGAAGACTTTTCTGATGCCCTCTAGTTGCTGCTTGTTAATTATTGTTCAGTTGTGCAGTTGTGTCCAACTCTTTCCAGGCCATTCATTCTATATTTCACTATTCCTCTAGGTCTGTTCAGTTTAATGATCATTGTTTCCATGATACCTTGTATCCATCTCATCCTCTGCTATCCCCTTTTCCTTTTGCCCTCAGTCTTTTCCAGCAAGTGTCTTTCCATTGAGTCTCATCATGCATTTATGTGGTCAGTATTTAAGCTTCAGTATTTAACCTTCCAGTGAATAGTTTGGATTAATTTCTTTAAGTATTATTAGTGCCATCTCCATCCTCCTCAAATTGTCATTTATTTATAAAAAACCCTTATTTACGTAATCTTATCTATTTACTTATACACATACCCTCACTCACATAAGTAACACATATATTCACCTAATTGAATATATAAACTTGAATCCAGGGACTAGGTCAATTTAGCCCCAGAATCTATGCACACAGACACTTAAAGGCTAATTAGATTAAATTTTTGCCTCCCAAGACAAAATGATGGTATAAAACAACCATACATATGCTTTTACAAGGCAGTCTATGAGATGCAGACAATGAATGCTAAGGTCGAGAAGAAAGAAAAACAGCATGATTCAGTATAAAGGATGCTGGAACTGGTGTCAGGACTCCTGGTCTTGTCATTAATTTATTATTCATGTGATTTTGGGGAAGTTTTGTAATCTCAGTAAATAGGCTTAAACTTGGTGACCTTTGGGGTTTCCTTCTAACCTCTAAAACCTAAGGTCCTGTGAACTGAATAGTCTCCTATTTTTTGAAGTAATTTTAGCTTTAGGAGTTCTACCTCAGAAGTTTTGGTGACCAGATTTAATGATTACTGATTTAATGGGCATAAATTCTACTTCTGAAATTAAAGAAAAATAACAGTGTATTCAATGGTTTGGGATAGATGTCCCTTATTTGTGAATATATTGAAAGAAATGGTTTTTTTTTCTAGTATACATGCAATATATATACCATAGGAAATACTGCTTTGCCATTTGTATTCACTGATAGGGAAACATTCAATTTAAGGCTATATTTGAGTATATATTTAAAGAAAATTCCAAGAAGAAAAAAAGTCATTTAATATTGCTCATATACCATGATTGCATTAAATGCAACAATAACACCTCAAATTAATGAAGCCTTGAAGAAAGGAAAAAGCCTCAAATACCCCCTTCCATCGCCTTGCATGTATACTTTCACATTTTTATTTTTTAATAATGTACATATATCAGTTTCAATACCCTATCAGCAGTGTACTTCTGAATGAAGAGTAATGCAATAATCACATTTTTGAACAGGAAATATAATTCTAATTTTCACCTGCATAAAACAGACTGAACTGTGAAGAGAATGACATGATTAAATTGATATACTCTTGGAGTGATAAATCTAATATCTGGAAAGATATGTTGCTTCTTTGCTTGCTTTTGAACTGAAGAAATTGGTTTTTAGTATTTTATACTTTAAAAGTAAGGAAGCAGGCTTTTAGTTCCTTGTCATAGATATCTTGTGGAACTGGAAAAAAAAGGGGGGGGGAAAGAAGGAAAAAACCCCATAACTACCTTATATAAGAGCAACTACTCAGTGTTGTATTGATTTGTCTGTCACAGAAAAGCAAGTGCAATAGTTAAACAACAGCATCTTTTTGCTTTTGTTGTGGTCCATGATTACCACCATGGGATTTCTCTTCTGCAGGAAAGTAAAGATTTCTGAAGTATAAGTGTGTCTGACTGTGACCAGCACATTAAAAGGGAACAGGGAAACATCTGTGCTCAACTTACACTAATTTGAATCATCGAGCTTTTGTAATCACACACCCTCAACAAATTGATTCTGAAGTGTTCTCAGTACTCGTTGTGATTGTGGTTCAAAGAGAAATCAGACTAAAATGGGGCAGCTCCTACTGTTACCACTTTGTAATAGTGGATACCACATGCTGGCACATGTGTCTGCAGATTGGGCTCTGATCTTATTGTCCTTTCTAAGATGGAGGTAGCTTCTAGAATTTGGGAGCAACAGTGCCTAGACTGTTCTGTTTATTAAGGATACACTTCTAAGTGGAAAGGTAGCAGTATTTATTGACTTAATGTCAATGAAGCCCCAGCACTTGGGAAAAAAGTTACAAAAAGTAACTTTAAAACCTTTTTTAAGTGGTTTATTAAAAAATTAAAAAATGCTTTTTTTTCAATGAATAGATTAAAAAACCAATTGGGCATCCTTTATTATTTTCTTTAGTATTTTACTAGTATTGTGTGAAGTAATGGTGATACAAATCCAAAAAACAAAAAATCTCTTTTACTCTTAAGAAGCTTATGTTTTAATAGGAGAGGACAACATACATAGAGGAGTATGTTAATGATAATTACTAGTATTTTATAGTACTTTAAGGTTTGCAAGGGGCTTTACAAATATCTCATTTTTTTTTCTTACAACTGTCCTGGGAAATAGATGCTGTTATCTTCATTTTTCAGATGAGAAAACTGAGGCAAATAGAAGCTAAATGATTTGCCCTGTTTCATGCATATGAAGCTGGATTTGAACTTGATTCTTCCTGACATCATGTTCAATACTATCCACAGATTTACCTAGCTTCCTAGGTGGCCTCATAGGGCCAGGGAAGAGTGTTTTGGTAAGGCATTCTGAGTGGAGTCATAGGGAAATTGAATGGTAATGTTACTTTGATGATTGTTCCCAGAGTTGTAGGCAAAAACAAAGGGGGAAGGAAGACCTGGTATATTCAAGGTGTCATGGGGTTAAACACAGCTGGGGAGCAGTGGGTCTAGATCAGTCTGGATATAGTGAGTTCTCTCCAACCAAAGTTCTGGTTTCAAAAAAATCATGGGTAAAAGCCATTGATTCTGTTGATTAGCTCACAACTAATGTAAAATTCAATGAAATTCTCACATTCCTATGCCCTTGGCTCTGAATGTCATCTTATTTTGGCTTCTTTTGAAAGCCAAGGAGATTTTATAGGGAGAAGGGAATAAGCAAGTAGAAAAGGAGTGACTGAACAATCAGGAAAGGGAGGAATCACAGGAATAAGGTCCTTGAGGATATTTATGAAAGGTATTCTATTGCATATCCATTCTGTTTTGTCATATTCAGTTTAAACAATCCCAAGATCACAGAACTAGTCTTATAAGGGACCTCAAAGGCCATCTTTCCATCTCAGATTCCTAACCTTATTTTTTATAGATAAAAAAAACTGCGGTCCAAGGTAAGTGACCTTGCCCAAAATCACATAGGTAGTTTCACAGCAGGATTTCAACCAGCCTTTCCTCTGTACTACTAGTTACATTTCATAGAAATTAATTTATGGAAAATAAATAGCAGTTACTGATCCAAAGATAGGGAAAGTTGTCAAGAATCCACAGCAAATTCACCCCATTTGCTAATCAAATATTTCTGAGAGATCTTATGTTAACAAAGAAGAGTGTTGCATAAGAGAGATCACTTTAGATCGATCAGCTAAATGTGTAGACTGTTAGAGAATATCCTTTCAGAATAAAGAACTGGAAACAAAAATAGTTCAAGCAAAATCTGTGGTGCATTTTCTTTTCCTTGAATCCATTTCTTATAGAATAGTTCCTAGTCTTCCATTATAAGTTTCATAATGATATTTATAATTTATTTTTGCATTGTTGTTCCACTGGAAAATTATTTTTCTCTAAAGAGTCTTTCAACAGGTTTACAACTTTCAGTATTTTGTTACTTTGTTTAAAATATCTAGGGACTAGATCACTAGGATCACAATTTTGGTCTTAAAAATGGAGTGTAAATAGTATTTGATTTACAGAAATTTGTTTTACAGGCAACTTTTTGGGCCCTCATCCATTTTGTAAAGTAAGATATTTTTGAATTAGCCTCTGTAGAGGAATTACAAAAGAAGCTATCCTTACTCTTCAAAGGATATTTATGGCAAAGAATATTGGCTATTAGTATGTTGGTGAAAGAGGGCAAATAATTCTTACTTGCTTCTCAGAAAAGCTAGGTGTTGTTCAGGAGGTCTATTTCTGCCTCTAGCCATACGATTTTCACAAGATTAAGTCCCTAGATAAATCAAAGCTATAGTTAATTATTCCATTCCTTTTCACTCTAGAATTATAATCAGTATGGAGTGTCAGGACTTTGTCTCATTGTATGAACACTTCGAGGGTTGAGATTGTGCAAGTGTTCTTTCTTCCTGTGGTGATGCCCCATGCTTGTACCTTGTCTTATGGTCTCATGGTTTCTCACTGGCAATCACCACATATTTCTCCATGGTCTGATTCCCTCCCCAGCCCCTGCCAGGGCATCGGATGTGCATTTTGCCCTTTCCTCCACATCCAAAGAGATTCCCTATGAGACTCTGCCCTGCCTATGCATATGGTTTTGTCAGGGCTGAATGCCAAGGTGGTTGTGGCTTAGGTATTAATATTGATTCTCCTTGTCTCACTCCTTCCTCTTTAGGATTCTCTGAGGTTCTATTCACTAAGAAATCCACAAAATATTGTAAAATGCTTTTTGAATCAAATTCTCTAAAAGCCATGGGCACCTGGACTTTAAATGAGAGGCTGGTCTTTATTTCTTTTAATCTGTAGAATCCTGTTTCAGAGAAACAGTACTGGGGTGTTCCAGTAAGGGAGTCCTGGAAAATATCAAAGTTGAAGACTTTTTATTCAGGGAGAGGGAATGAGGACCAGATGAGACTTGAACTATCTCCTTAAAGTTTTAGTTGAATACGATGAGCATTCTACATTGTCATATGCAAACATGTAATATATGTAATTATGCTTACCTTTAATTTCTAATTGACTAGTGGTCAGGATTCATTCCTAATTACAAATTAATTTTGGAGGCATCAGCTGTATGCCATGACTAAACCTTTTTGTAGTTGAACACACTATATAGATTTTTCTCTCTGATGTCTCTAGCAGTAATGAACTGGTGGTCAGAAGAATGGGGGCAAAATCCACCATATTCCATGGCGGTGTCTATGCAGCACCAGCTTTCTGCCTGGAAGTTTTCAAGGAAGAGGGGAGAAGAGCGATCAGGATGAGAATGATGACCCTTAGTTGCTGAATCTCACTTTCCCATTTCTTTTTCTCACGCTACAAAGCCTCCTTAAAAACCATATGTGATCCTAATCATTATTTACCTGCTGCTGGTCTTAGAATATTCTTCTTGTCCCTGGATGTTCCAACCATGCTTTGCTCCCTTTGCCTTCCTCAAAATGAATTCAGGTCGATTGCTTGCAAGGCAGTTACTCTCACAATTATATCAGGAGAAAAATAAGCATGGAACCTCTAAAGAACAATACAAGACAATAGTAACATTCTGGAACTTCTACATCCAAAGGTGCTAACTCCTTTAAGGTAGTTATCTTGGAAGGCTCTATATTAGTCCTAGGATTGTTGCTGCTGTGTGTGGTCGTCTTGTTAGAATTGCCTGCAGAATCTACAGCACTATAATGTTGATTTTGATGAAAATCATAACAAAGGAGAGAAAAGAAGGAAATATGCATTTATTTAATGCCTACTGTGTGCTAGACACTGTGCTAAGCTCTTTATGAATGTTACCTTATTTAATTCTCATTACAATCCAGATAGTTCTAATATTATCCTCATTTTATAGTTGAGTATATTGAGGCAGGTAAAGGTTAAGTGACTTGTCTGGGATCATACAGCTAATAAATGTCTGAGGCTGGATTTGAATTGAGGTCTCCCTGCCTTCAGGCATAGAACTTTATCCATTATGCTATGTTATTATTGTTGTTCTCAATGATGGCAAACCAGCCTTTGGAGACACACAGGATAAATTTACTCTCTTTCCATAAAAATGGGTCTTCAAATACCTGAAGATACCTATCATATTCATCTCCATGCATCAAAACCAAAAGTTTTTTGGTTTTTTAAAACAGCGAAATAGGGGGAGGATTCTAGGAAGATGACCGGGTAGGTCAATAAATTTCAAGCTCTCCAGATTTCTCCCACAAACAGAACAAATTTGTGCCTCAAAGTGAACATAGACGTGAAAAATCAAAAGGACTTGGGACAGAACAAGGTACTTAGAACAACTCAAGAAGATCTGAAGAAAGCCCCTAGGCTGGGATTTCTGTGTAAAGTACAAACACCTCTGAGTTAGCTCCCCGGAAATACCAAGTGGGGAGTCCTGGGATGAGCTGGGCTTGGCTGGAGCCTCAGCAGGAACCACAGAGACTTTCTCCTCCTGGATTGTTTGTGGAGTCGGGGTCTGAGTCCTAGACAATTGAGGGAATCTTGGCTGCTTAGGAATGCTGGGCCCAGCTATGCAGCTCTTGGAGAGAAGGAACCAGCACATCAGGAGTGCAGACACAGTAGGGCAGGGGCACTGCTGGCTGCGGGCAGTTGCAAAAGGGTGGAGCTCTCTTGGTTTGGAGTTCCAGGTCAGAAGGGAGAGCAGGAGAAGCACCATTGTCCCAACCTATGATTAGAGATACTAACACTAATACTTCTCCTTAAAAAAAAAAAAAAATCCAATCATGCAAACTTATATTGAGAATAGGGAAGACTGGGGTTCTTCAGAGGAAGACACTGAAGTAAAAAGAACTTCTACCCCCAAAAGTAATGATAAGTGGCTCCCTGGCTAGAATTTATTGAAGAACTTAAAAGAGAATTTAAAAATCAAATGAGAGAGAGACATTGAGGAAAAAATAAAATAATAGAAATAAGTCATCCAAGAAAAACAGGACAATTATTAAAAAAAAAAAAAGTTAACCAACTAGAAAAGAAGCTACTGAATCTTAAAGATCTGAAAATTAGAATTGGGCAGGAGGAAGCCAGTGAAGCTATAAGAGACAAAGAAATAATAAAATAGAATACAAAGAATGAAAAAATAGAATAGAATGTGAAACATCTTTATAAGAAAAACAACATTTCTGGAAAACAGACCAAAAAAGAGAAAATATAAGAATAATTGGACTACTTGAGAACTGTGAGCAAAAAAAGAACCTTGACATAATAATGCAAGAAAAAAATCCAAGAAAATTGTCCTAGAGTGAAAGATCATGAGGGAAAAGTAAAAATAGAAAAAAGTCCACTGATCACCACCTCCAAGAGATCCTTTGTGGAAAACACATAGGAATATTATTGCCAAATTTTGAAACCCTCAGATCAGAGGAAAATTTGCAAGAAACAAGAAAAAAGCAATTCAAATATGCTGGAGCTACAATTAGAATTGCACAGGACTTAGCAACAGCTATAATAAAAGACCTCAGGTCCTGGAAGCTCATATACCAGCAATCAAAAGAACTAGGCCTATGGCCAAAAATATCATATCCAGAAAGATTATCCAAAATATTTAATCGAAAAAAGATGGACATTTAGCTAACTTGCAGATTTTCACAATTTTCTATCAACCAAACCAGAAATCAGTAGAAAATTTAACATATAAGAACTAATATCCAAGCTTAATTTTAAGGAACGTGACATGGACAAATCATTTATGTTTTCTATGTGGAAATATGTATCATATGTTTATGATTGACATCAGGAATTGGATAGCTCAAAAGAAAGATTTATACAAATGAGGTGCAAAGGAAGAATAGAAACAGAGGCATTAGAGGGTGGAGTAGGGTTTTTAGTTCTGAAAAACCACACACATCACGAATGGGTTAAATAGGCAGTATCACATATGTACCATGAAGGGTATAACATCCTCCAAAATATTAAAGAAATGAAGGAGGAAAAGGAAGAAAAAAGGTGGAGGGAAAGGAAGGGATCCATGAGTGGGGGGGAAGTAACAGCAAGACAAGTTAGGGAGCAGAATTAAAGTAGAGTTAGTAGAGACAGGAAAGAAGAGATGTGCATAAACACTACAACATAGATCAGGAGTCGAATTTGTTAGAAAAAAAAAGTACAGCTAATAGTCATTGATTTTAGACAGTCAAGCTTGAAGGTTCAATTGAGAAATTTACATTATGTAAGCCATGCTAAAACTGTTTTAGATTCATGTTTATATATAGGTAAATGCATGTGTATGTTTGAGTATGTGCAGATATGTTTGCATGTTGCTCTATGTATATGTGTATATAGATATATGTATATGTGCATCTGTGGGTGGTTGTGAATGTATATTATACATATGTATGTATATGTCTGTGTAGATATCTATTAAATATAGCTGTGCTTAACTGTAGCCTGCTTGGAGCAGGTAGGAGGGATGGAAGGGGGAAAAAAAGAACAAAGTAAAAAATAGTGTGCAGTGGACAACAAAAGAACAACCTACAAGGAAGTAAAGAAAAGATGGACACTCATGAATATAATTTCTTTTACTAGTATATATACTTTCTTGAATTGGAAATTCATTGTTATATTTTGAATCCTCCCTGACATTCTATTGGGCACATGACAGTGTTCTGCTTCGTTTTCTTTTTCTTTTGTCTTTCTAGTTCTATTAAATTAAAAAAAAAATTAAAAAAGTTGTAAAAAAAGGTAGAAATAATAGAGATATCTCTATCACAATATAATAAAATTATATTCAATAAAGAACCTTTGAAGAAAAAAAAACAGTCAAATAGCATTTGCTACTTACTAGGGAATAAGGTAGTACATCAAGCTGGGTATCTGATCCAGTCATGGATACTTTGGGAGATAGGAGAAAAGACACAGTTTCTTTCTTTGGGGAGACAGGACAAACAAACACAAAATAATTTGTAATCCAGGATAGTATGAGCTAGACATTTTTTCCAAAGTTGCATGTTTATATTTATCTTTGACTAGCCACCTCAACTGCTGAATTAATAAACTATATTAATAGATAATCTAGATTAATAGTTTCATAGAGCTAGAGTTAGAAAGGACCTTAGAGATAATCTAAATCGATTTTCATTTTATAGGTGATGAAGCTGAGGGCCAGAGTATCTCTAAGTGATTTGCTCAAAGTTATACAGTAAACTTAGAATTAAGGCTAGACCTCCCACTTTCCATTTCTCCATCTGTCTGAATCTTGATTCAATGCATTTGCTATAACAGAATCCTTAACTCATTGCAGCCCCTTCCTTAAAGATAGTAGTATCCTTTTATTTAATCTCTGAAAGTCTGCTCCTTTTCAATTGCTATTGATTCCAAAGACCCCTCAGAGGCACTAGAGATAAATCAATTCAGTCCTGTGGACTGTAAGAGATAGGTTTAGCATGATATAAGCCTTAATGCATGGGAATGAATATGATATATATCTTCAGGTATTTGAAGATCTATTTTGTGGAAAGAGAGTAAACTTATTCTGTAGGATTCCAAAAGATAGAACAATGGGTGAAACTTATAGAGAGCCTTCTAAAAATGGAATGGATGTTGACTTATGAGATGGCAAGTTCTCCCTCACAGAAGATATCTAAGCAATGGCTGGATAATCACTCATCAGAGATATTGTAATAGGGATTCAAGCTTCAGGTAAGGAAGAGTTTGACAAGTGACTTCTGACACTATATATATATATATACACACACACACACATATATATATCTATGTATATCTATATATGTGTACATATATCTATCTATCTATCTATCTATCTATCTATCTATCTATCTATATATACATACATACACACACACACTAAATCTTGCCTGGCTCTGAAAATCTGTGGTTCTATGGGTAACAATCTTGTTCAAAAACAAGGTGTGATTTATCTGTTTTGCTTAATTGTACTTTGTTATATATCTCTTTGATCTGGAGGTAAGCCTTTGTTTGGAACTTTGATTATAGCTTAATATGAAGGGTGTCAATATGACCATTGATAATCACATTGAAAGGTTAGGGAACAGCTACTCTGGAATGGCAGTTATATTTCATAAATTGTTCCTGATGGAACCTATTATCTTTTCCCTCCAAACCTTCTTCCTTTCCAAATTTTTGAGGTTACCATAATCCACCCATTAAATCAGATTTGAAATGTGTTATTCTTGATTCCTCATTAACTTTCCCTGTCCATATCCAATCTGTTATGTCCTGTTGTTTCTACATTGGTAGCATTTCTCAATATATACCTTTTTTTTTTTTTTCCTCTGATACTATCACTACCCAGGTGCAGGTCCACATCACCTCCCACCTGGACAGTAGCCTACTAGTTATTTTCCCTGCCTCAGGCCTCTCTTGTTGTGGAATGGAGTTTAGCCTGTAATTAAAAACACTAAGAGTGGGACAGCTAGATGGCCCAGTGGATAGAGCACCAGCCCAGAAGTCAGGAGGATCTGAATTCAAATCTGATCTCAGACACTTAATACTTCCTAGTTGTGTGACCTTAGGGAAGTCACTTAACCCCAACTGCCTCAGGCAAAAAAAAACAAAAACAAACACTAAGAGCATCAAGAAGAAGTATATGTGTTTATAGGAGGTAGTCAAGAAGCTAACTGCAGAATCAGCCCTTTCAGATGAATTTCTGAGAGGGTTGAATACAGAACAAAGCAGGAGAGCTAAGAGCAAATTTGAGTCAGGAGGGATCATACTTGTTTGTGTGTGTGTGTTCATATTCATATATTTGCACAAGTCTTCGAAAAAATGACCTGCTGTTAAGGTATATGGTCATGGTTCATTTGGAGAAGTATGACTTAAATTCACTTAGTTTAAAAGGATCTTTTTAAAATGAGATGACATTTTAGAAGGTACTTTGTGTTCCGTCTGGGGTAAGAGATCATGAGCAGCAATCTATAGAAAGAGAACAGTATGGATGATATGAGACCAGGATATGGCCATTGCTCTCCATCAACAAGCACTTATTAAGCACATTGATTATGTGCCAGGTCCTGCGCGAAGTATAAAATGAGGATATAGATCGATGGAATTTAGGAGTCTGAAGAACGAGAACAGAATGTTTGCTAGGACAGTAGATTATGTTTTGAATTTCCTAAATCCAACAGAAGAAATTGGGTGGAAAGAAAATCTATTGCTCATTCTTCATTTTCAAAGAGGACCAATGACATCACAGGTGATGAATTGACTTGCCCATCAATCGGATTCAAGTGAGGCAGAATTTTACAGAGTCATCAGCCTTGCTCTCTCTTCCAAAACCATGGAAGTCCAGTAGCCAAGCAAAAGTCAGGATCACTGGCAACAGTCCAGATTGCAGTGGCAGATCTTGGTGTCCGATGTCCGACCAAGCTCTGAGCATTGCATGGTGACTGCTTTAACCACTTTCTTGGCTGCTGGAACAAATTATTCTTAGTTGTTCATTCCACCATGTCACATGCTTGGGGTAGATATCTCCCCTAGACCTAGGGTTTGAGGTCTATTAGTTACCCTCAGCCTAGTTTAGCCCATCTGCTAAGAAAGTTTTTCTGTACGTGCTACCACTTCTTAGAGCCATTCTTAGAGAATTAAATGACAGATAGACAGCAAAGATGGACAAACAGCCCCGAAAGGGGCTTGGCAAGCCCTCATACCAGAGGTATTAGTCCTCCCTGAGAACCCAGGAAGTCTATTTGTTATGTACTTTATTCCTTAACAAAGGAGAGAGAATGACCTTGGAATTAAAATCTGGATAAGATGATATAGAGTGCTATAGAGTGAACCTCACAGAAAAAAATGTTGCTGTGCATTCAATATAGCAATAAAGCATTTATTTATTAAGAGCCTTTTATGGGTCAGGAACTGTGCCAGATACTTGTGCCAAGCAATTTTGATGCCTGGGGCAAGCTTCATCTAACCTGTCCTGGACATGCCTCAAATCAACTTTTTACAAGAAATTAATTTGGGGATAAGGAGTAGAGATCCCTGGGACAACCCCAAAGCCTTGCTTAGAAGGAAGCTGCTGGATCATCACTGAGAGCATCTCCCCTCCCAACAAGACTCATTGAGTGCTGGCAGCCTCACACAGAAAATACCCAAAGTCAAGAGGAAATTGGGGGACACAGGGAGTAAAGCCCTGGACCTACAGTGAGAAAAATGAGTTTAAATTGGCTTTAGACACTTATTAGCTATCTGACTCTAAGCTAGCCACTTAATTTCTGGTGACCTTAGTTTCCTCATCTGTAAAATGAGGATAGTAGTAATAATACCACCTTTCCAGAGCTGTGTAAATCAAATAAGACAATGTTTATGAAGTGCCTTAAAGTCCAACATAAATTCTATTATTATTATTATTAAGAAAATTTGGAGACTTCCAAGTCATGTGAGCAATAAGATGGCAGACTAGACAACATCTCAGATCTCTGTGACCTCTCAAACCTTTCCACAACACAAATTGTGTGCTAAAAGTAAATTAGTGTTAGCTGTCTCCATGGCCTATGATGCTCAGAATCCAAATTAACTAACCCTCTGTGCATCGCCCTAGTCCCTGCCCCTACCCCAGGATTCTGAGCTCACTTAGCATCATTCCTCTACCTCCCTCCACAGCAAAGATGCTTTAGCAGACCCAAGAACATGATACAGGCTATACAAAAACCCATTCCAATATCCTGGTTATTCTTCCCTCTCTCCAGTGCTGTAGAGACCCAGCTTCAGGCTGCTGAAATTTGCTTGGGAATTGACAGCCAGGTTGGCCACAGTCCTTCAGAACAAAAGACTACTATGGACTGCAACCCAGAAGTACCAGAGACACAAACCTCTGAATTGCTAATCTAAGGGAAAATGGGTTCTGAACTGCTGGCATTAGGTCAGAGAATTCAGAATCAGAAAGAATGGGACAGATCATCGGAACAGGACATTGTGCATATGGGGATTGTGCAGAACTCCACCAAGCCTGAGGAATTGGGCATAATATCCATTTAGGATCAGTTTTTACCAACCAAAAATCACCTAGGGCAGAGACATAGACTTCTGAACTGGGAATTGCTCATCATGGGAGGAGACTGAGACACTTCCAGGCAGTCCTCAAGAAAATTTGAGGTATTTAATCCACTCCCTCCTTCCAGTTTATTTATTACTCACTTCCTGACTAGGTAAATAGGTAAATCAATAGGAAAACCAGTAAAAGCCAAAGAAAAGGTGATCTCCAGATCTAGTAAACTAGTTCAAATATTTATGAATAAAAACTGCAAAAAAATTTTAAAAAGAGAAAGAAAACCAAAAAAAAAAAGAAAGAAAGAAAATAATCCAACACTTGATGAGAGAGGACCATATGAAACTTATGGAGGACATGGAACTACTATATACTATTCCCAAGTGATGTAAAAGAGAAATGAGAATTATGAGAGCAGAATTTATGTCCTGCATAGCAAAAATAATGAACAGAATAAAAAACTTGAATCTGCAATGGCAAACTTTACCAAAAAACAAAAGAGAGAATCACAGATTGGGAATGCAAATATAGAGAAGTGAAGGACAATCTCAAAGAAGAAAAGCAAAAACCAGTAACATTAAAATTAAACATGCTCACTAAGCAAGCAGAACATATGAACTGAAAGAAAGGATGCAGAGAGACAATCTAAGGATTATAAATCTCCTAGAAGAATATAGTCCAAAAACCTAACCACTATAATGAAGGAAATAATAGAAGACAACTGCCCAGAACTTCTAAAAACCTTGACACTATAATGAAGGAAATAATAGAATACAACTGCCCAGAACTCCTACACATAGAAAATGAAATTCCAAGAGAAAGAATTCACAGATTGCTTCCAGGAAAAACAAACAAACAAACAAAAAACAAAAAAAAACCAAAACAACAAAAAAACTTCAAGGCTGCAAACTCTTAAGACACATAATTGTTAATATTTAACCTTTCAATTCAGAAATAAGAAGTTGTGCAGTGAAGGAAAAAGACCTTTAAGTACAAAGAAAAGGGCATTTGAATAATGCAAGACTATTCTGGTACATACTAAGAAAATGAGGAGGGAATGGAATAATGTGTCCCTAAGAGCAGTGGAGCTCAGGATGCAGCCCTAGCCTGTAAATCTGGACTTAACCATCCAGAACAAAAGATGGACAGTCAATAACAAAGAAGAGCTTAAAACATTTTTCAAAAGAGGAGTAGAATTGAAGAGATTATTTGCCTCTTGAACACCCCAAACAACAGAAATGCGGAAGGAATGAATAAATGCAGCAGACAAGACCAATAAAAGCAACAGAGACCAGTAAGAGACTTTTTTTTTAATATGTACACAAGGAGATATGGATAAAGATAGAAATTACATAGAAAGTACATACATACACAGTGAAGAAGTAAACAGAGAATATTATGAACAAAAGCTGGCAATACCCTGCCTATAGGTGAATGCTTCTTTTGTAAGACTACATTATAGTATGGAACGGTACACAAAAAGAAGAGAGAAGGGAAGAAGATAGAAAAGAAAGCATGATACATAGTAGTCAAATCAAGGGCAAGCAATAAGGGGAAAGTAATTTTTCTGGTCTCATAAAGAGAAGAGGCTACAGGAGAATAAGGATAGAGGAAATAGTGAAAAAAGGGATGGGGGAAGGCTTTTGTAAGTGGGAGAGTATTCTACTGATAAATGCTCCTATGATTGAAGAGAGATGATTACTGAAAGGAGATAAAGATATTACATTGGATAAGCCCTGGGAGATTTGGTGTTTGAAAAGTCTAGTTTTCTTTGGATAGAGGAGATTTGGAACCTCTGAGAATAACTGGTACACGGAAGAGTGGGTGAACATAGACACAAGGAAATTTCTAGTCAAATGTAAGGGAGAAAAAGATCAAAAAGAGAGGGCTGCATAATCAAAGTCATGTTAGGAAAGGAGTCCTACTATGGGGTTGTGTCCTCTCTTTCAACTGCAATAATTGGTGTGGTTCTAGAAATGAAACAATGGAAAGGGGGAATCCATGGGGCAAACCCTATGAGGCAGTGGCAAAAAATACCTTAAAAAAGCCTAGAACAGGTATCTTGGAAAATCTACTGCATGATAAATATGAGGAAAAGAAAGAGACCAGATAATTATAGGAATCATGAATCAGAGAGTGAGAGTCTAGAATAAATAGAAAGAGATTATGGATAAAGAAGAGAGTCAAAGATCCTTTTTGGAAAGGAATGGAAAAAAAATTAAAAACTAAGAAAGTGGGGTAGCTGAAAAAAGGAAAGAAGGAATATCAAATGAGGAGAAGGGCTTAGGGGTGATGGGAAGAGAGCCAAAGAGAAAAGGTCCATTTTAACAAAGATTAAGTAACTGAAAGAAAAGATTAAGGGAAGGAAAAATACTTATAGCAAGAAGGAACTTGAAACTGAAAAACTTTTGCACAGTCAACATTAATGCATCTAAAATAAGAAGGAAAATGGTTGAATAGGGAAAAAAATCTTTGTATCAAATTTTTTTGTAAAGATTTGGTATCTAAAACAAATAAATTGCTAATCAAATATAATGACTAGTATTATAATGCCAGAGAAACTGAGGCAAGTGAGAGATTAGGTTTTTAATATTTTAATAGTGGAGAATTTGGGCTAGTGAAAACTAGCTGGCTGAATTGGACTCTTATCTCAAAGCATCCCAGCCCTCAGCAAGTAATTCCAGAGACTTTTTTTTTTTTTTTCTGAGGCAATTGAGGTTAAATAACTTGCCTAGGATCACACAGCTAGGAAGTGTTAAGTGTCTGAGTCCAGATTTGAACTCAGGTTCTCCTGACTTCAGGGCTGGTGCTCTATATATATCTAGCTGCCCCTCCAGAGATTTTTATAGAGCTCTATCTATCAGAGAAACAAAGACAAGGGGGGCAGAACAATGGGTGAGTGGAAATTCCAGGAAGGACCATAACTTAGTCCTGACAAATTGGGAGTCAAGATAAGGGGGTGGAACAGCAGACATAAGTCTGAGACAGGAACTACACAAGCTTTTGAGATAAGCCACCTGGAGTTTTATGACTCTTTGGAATGTGAGAGTGGCCAGAGCTTCAAGGCTCCAATTCTCTCAGTCCTAATGGCCAGGAAGGAGGAGTGGCCATAATATTTTATTTAGGGTATAATACCTCAGGGAAACTAAGGTATTACAATTCAGAAAAACTGAGGTAGAGAAACTGAGATATTACAGTATCCATTACCAAATGGATTAATGGTCAAAAGATATAACCAAAGTTCTAAAAGAACTATAAAATATTCACAACCACATGAAAAATTTGCTCCAAATCCCTGATACAAGAGAAATACAAATCAATATAACTCATAAGTTTTACCTCATTGCCTGCAAATTGGCAGAAAGATAAAATATAACAATAGTCAATATTGGAAGGGTGATAGAAAGACAGGCACATTAATACTTTGGACACGGGGGTGGGGAGTTTAACCCCCAAAATATTTTGGAGTTTGGACCAGCATTGGGAGTGTCTTGAAAGAATTTGTAGGCTTAGACCATCTCCAAATTAAAGAGGCAAAGATTTTATTACATGGTTAGCAATGGGTTAGGTTTCAAAAGGGGGTTTAACAATTAACAAGGGGAAAGATATGGGCTAAATTCCTTAGCAGAACTCACTATTAACAAGGGAAAAGATGCCATAGTGTGGGCCTAAATTCCTGATGAATCTGTTCTTATGATACTTCTTAAGCTGGCTAAGTTCCTAAAAGGAATTAGTAAAAAAAAATAGGGTACCTGCAGGTTCTTTTATAGGAGAAAAATAACCTTGGAGGTTGATGTCTATAGCTAGACCTTCTGATTGGATATAGTAACTGTGGGGTCATAATAAGTTTGTCAAGGAATTCAGTTCGGGCCTACTACAACAACTGATACTGAAAAAAATAAACAAAGCCAAAAGTTAATGTACAAAATAACAATAACAATGAAAATGGAAAGAATAACATCAAAAACAAAATTATAAACATAAATGGAATTCAAATAAAGAGATATAAGAAAAGATCCCCCCAACTAAATCCTTCATAGAGATGTAAGAAACAGAAAATATTGATACAAATTTATTTTTTTAAAAGAGTAATATTAAAAAAGAAGCCCATAAGCAATGAATATAATAATTCTTTTTTCCATCTAATTAAGCCCCTATATAGTCCACAGATTTATAAGATTATTCTGTGGTATAGATTTTTCTTGGAAGAAAACACAATCCTAGAATTTTTATGAAGACAACTCCCTTTCTCCTTCTCCTCACACTATTCTCTTTATCCTCACTACAAAGACTGATTCAGACAATTCTTTCACACTGTAACTTTTAAAAGAGTTGATTTTCCACAAAGGGACTTCCCCACATTAATGAAATCCTAGATCCAGATACTACCCTACCTTCTCCCCTGGAGTCCCAAGTATAATTTTGTATTTTTTCTCATACAAATTCAATTAATACTAGAGTTATTCTATTGATATAATGTTATCTAAGGAAGTTTTAAATCAGAACACAAAGCTCTTTTGTATTGTATGCATCAATCATGTTTTTCCTGATGATTCTTCATGGAACAATTCTATGAATATTATGATGCAAGTAGAACTGATCTATTGCATCATTTGGAGGGAGGGGAAATGAGGAAATTATCCTAATATGTTCCTTGACATCTAAGTAATTTTACAAATGGAATCAATAAATTCTATAAGATTATAGTTATAAGAGTGTAGCTAGAATGACAGTAAAATATAAGGTAGCCACAGGTCTTTTGGGCAGTAAGGTTTTTTATAGGTCTTAAATAGTTTAAAAACCTCATTAACTTCACCTTTTCTTCCAGTTGAACTCCTTCATTTTTTTTTCCCCCCTAGACAATTGTGGTTTCTTTCATGGAAGTGAAAAGACAATGGTCAAAATGGCAGAACAGCATTATAAAACCATTAAAATTATTATTATTTTTAACACAAAAACACAGTCTATTCTGTTTTACGGTCGGAGTATGTCTTAAACTGATTTTTCCTCAATCTGTACTACTGTTTCTTTGCACTTTGGATATAAATATTTAAGATCCATTGGGACTGTTACAAATCACAATGATCCATGCCAAAATTGTTCCTCTAGTTAACTAGTTGCTTCATATTTTCACCAATCTGGCCTCAGGGAGTTAACCAACAACTTTTTGTTAACCATTGGTGAGCAATTTGGAAGAGATTATTGCTTAATTAATCTTTGTATTGTGCTAATAAGGATGTTAAATGAGTTCATCCTTGAATTTGATTGTTAATGCAGAATGTGAATTCCCTAAGGGAGAAATGTGAATAGATTTGATATGAAAGTTAGCCACCCAACCAAGAAGCTATTTTAATCATTTTCAAGAAGAGAAGCTAGTGGATAATTTCATTAATATGTTGGATAATAGTCTGGTATCTACATGTAAGTTATTATGAATCCCTGCCCATTCCTTTGGAAAAGAAACTTATATTAGAATACTTAAATTGAGATCATATGAGTTTTTTTTTAATTAATGAAGTTTTCTCTCTGTGTGGCATAAATTAAGCCAGTCACACTTATCTTGAACAAACAGACTATGGGATGGGTCTCACACAAGTCAATTGTGAGGCCATTCAGTCAGGAATCTATTTAACCTTCAATTTAAAGAAATCTCCTCAAAATCTAGGATCACATTTTGTTTTCTCTAAGTAAATAGGAGAGAAATCATATTGGATGGCTTTTTAACAGCAGAGTTGGACACAGTCTGGAATATGATATCTATTTTGTGCTAGACGTCCTTTCATTCTATCATGGCCTTAATCTTTATATTTGTCAATGTCTGTCACTGCTTAATACTAGGTCTTATACAAGAACCTAAGGTTCTTGTAGATTATCCCTGGTAAATATTTTATCCCACAAATAATATCCCACACAGAAGACGTTAAATTATCCTTTCTTGTTTCCTCCATCAGCAGGAACATCCCCTTCCCTAACCCTCCTCTGTTGCATTAAGCTCAGAAAATGCAAAACATTTTAAATATTTATAAAACAAGTTAAAATAGTGAATCTAACCAAAATTAAGTATCGGATATGTATTTTTTGGAACACAGATTCTTGTATTTCAAATGGCTTATAGATAACTATGGAGAACCAGAGTAAAAAAAAAATGCCATTAAAGAGAGAGAAGCAAAAAAGATGAATTGATTCTGTGGTGAGACTGAGGGATAATACTGTATATGCTTGCCAGTATGATAATAAGAGAAATCAAGGAAGGAAAAATGTTGGGTTGGCCTCCTGGAACAAATGAATGGAAATACATGGATGAGCATCATGAGTGAGCTGTGATCAACATCTTTGAAGGGTGATGAGATCATATGCCCATTTCTATATTTAAATTAACAACAAAAATCTCCTTTGAATAAAGCATGGTCCTGAAAAGCCAGAGTTACATCTTGTCTTTATTATCTCTCTTTTTCTCTATTTGTCTGTTTGTGTCTCTCTCTTTCTCTTTCTGTTCAGGGATAGAAAAATTCACTATTTATGAAGCATAAGAGGTAGGCAGGAGGCATTTCCTTTTCCTGAATGTACTTTGTACACCTAAATTGAAAATAGCTTCAATTATGAAAATAATTTTTTCTGCTTTTGGTTCGTAATGTAGAACAAGCCCTTTTGGTATTTTAACAGTGAAAGACTACTTAAATATTGAGACTTGAAAGGCACCTACTGAGCATAAATAATAACTGATTTTAATGACTTTTTAACATTGAATTCATAAAATACACTAAATAAATATTTATGGAATCAGCTCACTAAATGTTAATATATACATGTTTATCTGGTAGATTTATTCATCTTAAGAGTTATCCAGTTGGAAATGTGTGATTTGTTTGTGTTCTGAACTCCTGGTTCCCTGAACTTCCATCAATAAAGACTGGTAACTTGAAATTCTAAAGATTTGCCTGGGGTTAGTGAGATATTAAGTGACTTACCTCAGTAAGGTTGCATAGCTAGTGAATGAGAGAAAATTGGAAACAATTCTCAGGTTCTTTACTTATTGGATCACACTAAATCACATGAATTAGTTTTTTTTTAAATTAGCTTTTAAATGTTGCAAATTCAGAATTGTAGAAGGAAAAAACATAAAGCAAAATAATATTAATCTAATCTTATCCAAAACATGGACAGAAATATAATTTTGATTTGAATTAAAATGGCCTGTTTTCAAAGACTTTTTGAACAAAAAAAGTAAAATATAATTCACCAAATATTTCCTTTTAGTTTTCTAAGGTCCTCTCTACATATCTCACTCAAAGGAAAACCAATAAACAAAAACATTTGGTCTTACATTGTTTGGTTTCAAATGCCCACAGTGCTCTCCAGCTATCTCCAAACCTGGATCCACTCAGGTCATCACTTCTACCCCCCTCCTCCACTGGAAAAATGAATTCTAATGTGGTTGAACCTCTCATTTAATGGTCTAATCATTTACCTCCCTCAGTAGACTTCTGTCCAAACACATATGTTCTGTCTGAACTTTCTTTTTTTTTCCAGTGGCACATTTCCCCTCATGTATGCTCTCTCCATCCCAATATCCTAAGCCTTCCAATTGCCAAACTGGTATTTCCCATTCTCAACTGCCTTTCTCTTGTTCCCCTTGCCTCCACCTCCCAAATGTTGCCTTCTAAATCTTCCATTGTTTTCTGTGGAATCCCTTTTCCATAATGAACAAACTTGCTTTCCTTTCAATCCTTTCCTTTTTCTCTTCCTCACTCCTTACCTGAAGGATTTCAACAGTTTAATCAGTTTCCTACTCTTTCATCTCTCCCATAATGAAGCTATCTTCCACACAGCTGCCACATAGTATTCCTAAAACACACATCTAACTGTCAGTCTTTCACTTGAAAATCTCTAATGGTTTTCCACTGTCTTTAGGACGAAATACAAACTTCTTTGACATTTAAAGTCCTTCATTGTTTGAGGACTGCTCTTCCAGGTTTTCTATTCATTCTGAGAAGTGAAGATGAATCAGAAATACCTCTAAAATTATTATTTTAAGCTAATGGCTAAATAATAAATGAAATCCAACTTATATAAATCCTCCAGGCATAAATATATTATTTCTGCTACTTCTATTACTGCCCTTCCTATTTATGCCACCATCTTAACTCTTTGACCATGACATTGTTAACTAAAAGTTGTTGCCTAGAAATAACAAGATGGTTGTATGCTCTGAAGAAAAATACTAATGTTTTTGAACTTTAATAATCATTTTTGAATGAATATATGCTTTTCCTTTTGATCACTGCCCTGCTCTATACCTAGGAAAAGCATCTTAATTAGCCCAACTCCTTAAGATCTTTAAGTAATGCTGGTCCAATAATCTATATAACCTGAATTGGTCTGTTAGATAGAGCTATTAAATAATTAAAATACCCTTTTATCATGTGGAATTGTCCAATAAGGACAAAGAATCTTTGCCCTAGATTCTATTTTCCTATGACTGTTTCTTACTATTTACCTACTGCTCTATCAGAAGCTTTAACCAGATGTACCTGACATTTCAGTTTAAGCAGTGGGCTGCTGCCTTTGAATTGTTTGGAAAGCACCTAATAACTATCATTGACAAAATTTTTCTAACATTTTTCACTACCTTTGTCAGAGGTACATTGATTCATCAGAATTGTGTTTTGGAAGAAACAAAAAGCTAGAAAATTTAGGAGAAAGGGTTTAATCCCTGATAGATAGGTCAGCGTTTCCTTCTCTCATTCCATTTTTCTTTCTCTCTTTCAGCTGATCTTTTCTTGTCCTCTCTGAAGATAATCTTGTATAAAAGTAGCACATTGGTACAAGTCTCTGCTTACAGATAATTAATATTGTAGGATTGCCTTTTCTCAGTTATTAATTCCTGGGGGCCATGAAGAGAGTTAAGAGACAAACCTCCAGCCTGAGAGAAGTGCTCAAGGAGACAGACCTGGGTTTCCTGAAAGAGAGAACCTTTATACTGTGTAATTTCTGATTATTCAAAGTGCAGCAGCGCCATCCTTTCTGTTTACTCTTCAAACACATATTTGCCCTATGTTTTATATGCTCAGTTAAAGGTTAAGCAGAAAATTTGCATGTTTTCTTTGCTTGTCAAACGGTACTTTTGACATTAAGGAAACACTGCAAAGGATTCATCTAGCTAAAGTGGGATAAATCACTGTTGACATTAGCAACCTTTTTTTCTAATGCTTTCCCCAGGCACTCAGGGTTATTGTAGAATCCACACTAGTTACTCTACTAGACTTTTTGCTTTTATACATTCTAAAATGCCAGGAAACATTTCCTGGCCTTTTTCTTAATCTCTAACTATAACCCAAATCTTTATGGAATTCTCATCAGTTCTCTTAATGTTTACTCCCTTCCTACCATTTGTGGGAATCACCAAGACTTCCCAATTAAAATAGTGATGATGATGATGGCAGCAACAAAGACCTTTTAAATGATGTATGCCTTTTTACAGTAACTCCTTCAAAGGGAATAACTAAGCTGCCGGTGAAAATACAAGGATATCTTCTTTGAGTGGGAATTCCACATTTCCACTCCAGGGAGAGGAGGAAAGATGAAATGAGGTCGAGAAACAGGATAAGATGGTTCTTGTTAGAAAGAACAAGTTGGTACATTAAAAGACAGGCGATTTCAGGGAAGGTAAAGTGCTTTCAGTACATGATAATAATTGGAATATTATTGCGTCATAAGAGATGGCAACTATGAAACATTCATTGTATGCACTAATGCAGAGCAAAATGGGAAGAACCAGGAGAACACTTTATATCAGGATAACAATGATTAAAGAAAAAAATTTTTTTTGATATTTCGGAAATCTGGGCATTGTAGCAATTAGTCATGACTTTGGAAGACTGATGATAAAATGTAGTTACTACCTTGTGGAAGAAAAAGGGAAAGGATCAAGATGCAGAATGAGACATGCACTTCCAGACATGGTCAATGTATTGATTTGTATTGTTTGACTGTTAAAATTTATTATCAGGGAGGTTTCCATTGAGGAAGGGATCGAGCTAGTGGTAAGTGAGATGGATGCAAAAAAGAAGGCATATCAAAACATTAAAAAAATACAGAAGGAGCTACAAATGGGAATTTTGTTGCTACTTTGCTAAACCAAATATTTCTTTTTAATGACATGAGACAGAAATTCATAGTTATATATGCTATCTTCTTTTTTGTTCTGTGTATATGGGCATGTTTGACTTCAATCAACCAATAAACAGTTATTCAGCACTTACTATGTGTCAGGCACTGTTTGTTAATGATTGTTGTGATGGGTGCAATGTCCTAACACCTCCTCTTAAGCAAATTAATTTGGTTTTTTCCTAAAATGTATTAAAACCCTCGTTGATTCTTGAGTGGCTTGGAGCCTCAAGCTATTGGTATCACTTTCTGGTCACCTGAGAACAAAATAATTAGGAGAAGCTCCAGGGGTTCCATGATCCACTGATGGATCTCGATGGACAACTCAAACAAGGGAACTTTGCTCAGATGAATCAATTCAGGGTATCCCCAAACACATTCCACAATGGGCATCATTTTCCTGTTATATCAAAGAAAATCTCCTTTTGGACTTGGGAGGAGTCTTAAGAGTCACGAAGAACATTTATAAGTTGTATGATTTTAGGAAGGTGATTTAGTCTCTCTGATCTTCAGTTTCCTCTTCTGTAAAACGGTAATAGTAATACTGGAGTGTATGGATTGTTCAGGGAACCCTTTGATATAAGGGCTTGCTTGCTGAGATCTTTCCAGGGCTTCTCATGTCTTTAGTGTCTATCTGTCACCCAGCTCTCACCTACGGCTCCAAGAAGCAATAGAATAGAATGACTTTACCCCAGTAAAACCCATCTCAGCAGAAGGCTAAGCTAGGTTGAGAGTAATTGAGAAGCCTCAAACATGTTGGTGAGGTAGGGGGGTGTCTATCTTAAGCATGGGAAGACTTTCTCCAGTGGAATGGGCAGATAGATGAGAACAGCTTGTTGCTATGGCCATGGAGGAGGCTGAAACAGGCGATGTGGAGTGCTTAGAACTTAGACATCAAAGACACCAAGGTCATCCACTGCATCCTGGACCATCATTAGTCATTCTGAATTATATCTCACCAGTGGACTTTGATGGCTCTGGAAGAAAGAGTGAGGCTGACAACTTTGTGTACCTCTGTCTCACTTAGATTCAATTCATATGTTAAGTCAAGACATCATCCTGTGATCTCATCGGTTTTTGAAATAAAAGATAAACAATAAAACAACAATAGTAATACTTGCATTAGCTGCTTCTCAAGGCTGCTGTGGGGAAAGCACTCTCTAAACCTTATATACATATATATATATATATATATGTTCTGGGGGTATTATTGTTATGCACAAGATGTTCATAACTTGGAAGAAAGTCTGGCATGATCAGTTAATTGGTTCCCATTAATTAAGGGCTTGCTATTTTACCCAAGCACTATGCAAAGAGCTAAAGATACAAAAATTTTTTTTTAAAAAGGTAAAAATAGCCCATGCTTTCAAGAGTTCATCTTAATGGTGAAAATAACATGAAAATAACAATGTATGTAGCATATACATATATATATGTGAATATCTACTACATAGGAATATATAAAATATGACAAATGGAAAGTTTGTTACATATTTAATACCCTGAACGTGAATATTATATAAAAATATTCCTATATTTAAATAAATGTATTAAAATTAATTATTAAACTTTTAAATACATATAATTATATAAAATTCAAATTATTTAAATAAATTTATTATATATTAGGTAAGATAAGTGAAAATATTGTTATAGAATATAATAAATATAGAAATATAAAATAATATTTACACAAAATGATAAATATAGACTTAATATAAAATACTAAATATAGACTTATAAAACTTTGACAACTAATAGTATAACACAATTACATAGATGTATATATATATATATATGTATTAAGGCAATCTCAGAAGGAGAAACTCCTCAGAAGATGGGGTTTTATCTGAGCCTTGAGGGAAGCTAAAAAAGGCAGGAAGTAGAGGTAAAGAAGGGGAGCATCCAGCCATAGGGGCAGCCAGAGAAAAGGACTAAAATAGGGAGATCATGTCAGAGGTATAGCAAGAAGACTAGCCCTGGATTATTGAGTAGATGGATGAAATTAAAATGTAAGAAAAGTAAAACAAATAGTTTTTGAGGTTACTTCCAGACCTAAATACTATGATTCTTTGTAGAATGAATAAGCAAAAGGATATAACAGAAAAATGACTAAGCAACAACATTAGAAATTACTAATTTACAAAGAGTAAAGCACAGAAGAAAAAGAGGGAACATGGAGTACATGCTCCTCCTGGGTAGGGGCATGGAAATAATTAAGGACAAAAGTTTCTAGATTGACCACCAGGTGGTGGTCTTGACCTAGTACAGCTTGGTTACATTGGGTAATGGCAGGATATTAGGGCAGATTTGGGGGAGAAGAAAGAGCTGGTGCAAAGTATGGAAAATTCCTAAATGGAATATTTGTATTTGGGAGGAGTACTTGTATTATTAATTGCTGGTTGAATGTTCGTCCTTCCAGGACTTTGTAAAGAAAAAAAAACTGGTAGGAAAAAAAAGTAAAAAATTTAATGGCCTATAATTTTATCTGTATGGGTGCTGAAGTACAAACTTCTTGCTTTCTCATCTTGTGTAGATTTTTTATCCTCCCTCTGTTCTATGACTCAGGAGAAAGAGAAATGGTAGGTCTTAGGACCCAGAGACATTATGAAAGCATAGGCTGACTGCGGGTGGGCAGGGGAGGTGTGTACAAAATGACCAGGGAGTCAAATGCCAAATTAGACTTGTCTCCTTATTTTTGTCTGAGGGCATCAAGGCCATTGACATTTTTCTCTTTTAAACAAGGAGAATGATAAATCATTCAATGCTTTCTTAAACCATTCAATGCTTTACTTCTGTGATTGAAACTGTGTTTATAGTACAAAAATACTGGCAAAATGTCATCATTTTTCTTCACAAAAATTGCCTGAAATCTTAGCCCCAAACTAGGCCACTTCAGAAAATAGTTTTAAGAAATAGAACCAGAGCAGAAATCCTTAAATCAAAAATGATTTAGTGGTAAAGAGAGACAAAAAGCCAGGCAGATAGACTATCTCTGATATTATTCAGTTGGTTTTGGCTGTTATTTCCAATCTTGGGATATCAATGGTCATTGTCTCTGAGCATTGTCTCTTCCAAATGTGCCTTGTTATATTTGCAGGTGCTGGATCCTAGCCTTTCTCTGAATCTTTTGAAATATGTTCTCTTAACATTTGAATCATTTGGCCATGGCTGTTTTTTCTTCTCTTCTGTGTCACAGATTTAAGATGGAGGAATAATTACCCAAAAGTTCTACATAAACAACGTTATGAGTAAACAATTAGCCAAATAATGTTTTGGTTGGGTTTTGTGATTTTCTGGTGAAAGTTCAATTTATTTTTTATTTTTTAAATTTTTTAAATTTTTTGCTTTTTGCTGAGGCAATTGAGGTTAAGTGACTTGCCCAGCTAGGAAGTGTTAAGTGTCTGAGACCAGATTTAAACTCAGGTCCTCCTGAGTTCAGGGCTGGTGCTCTATCCACTGTGCCACCTAGCTGTCCCGAAAGTTCAATTTATTATAAGTTTGTGAAATGGTATAGAATAGTACAACTTGATTCTAGGGTGTGCCTATATGCAATTGGGGTATAAAATGAAGGCCATCTCAAATAAATAAACTTTATAAGTAGGAATTTCTGAAAAATACTTAATTTGCTATGAAATTTCTCTGAAATCTTTGAAAATACTTGTTATCCAAATCACTGGTTGGGCATTGTCTCAGCCAAACTGAGACTTTAGCTTAAAAAGGCAAGGTCCCCCATTTCATCCAGGACAGTCTCTAAATTATCCTGTTCTAAATCTGACCTTTGGACCCAGATGGTTCTGTAGGGGAAATCAAGGCAGGAGATTTACAAAGCCCTCCCTCACTTAAATCCAATTCACTTGCATATCATGACATCACCTCTCTGATATCATGGCCCTCTTTGAGAATGAAGGGCAATGTATTTGTACATATTTTTATTAGATGGCCTAATGGGATGAGGTTAGGCAGGTTCACTGGGGGGGGAAGGGAGAACATCACTAACCAATGTTCCCTGGGCTATTATGTTATATTTGAGAACCTCTACTGGGCCCTTAGGAGGTCTTTGAGATTTACTTTTTCTTTTCATCATTTTCTGCCTTTGTATTTTGAAGTATACTAAAAACATATTAACTGGTATCCCCATCTTATGAAATCTCTCTCCATTAATATAAAAATGTCATTGAGAATTGTTAAGTATAAAATTCCTACCTCACACCAAGGAAAAGTAGAGATTGTGAACTTTAAATGAGTCCAGAGATCAAATTAAACCAATGAATAAAGATGAAACTTACAAATACCTTTTTTCTTCCCTAGGTAAAATACTCCTCAAACAAAGCAATCAAAGAGTATGTTGTGGCTGCATGTCAAAAGACCAACTGGTATCTTAAAATCAAAATTCAATGAGAATTCATTTAAAGCAATGATTACCCTGTGCAATACCAATCTTTAACATTCACTTTTGGAAATGTAAAAAGTATTCTAATCAAAAATTGCACAAAACAAAGTTAATGAAACAAAGAATCCATCACTCTCAGGCAGCAATGGAAAGATTAATACTTCCTCATCAAGAAGGAAGAAAGATATTGATAAATATATTCAGAGAATATGAATGCTTTTGTAAAAATAATAATAGCTATTACTTATGTAGCCCTTTAAGATTTAAAAAGTGCTTTACAAATATAATCTTATTTTATTTCTATAATAATTCTGGGAAATAGGTCCTTTCCCTATTTCATGGATGAGGAAATTGAGGAACAGAGAGGTTAAGACAAAATTGCACAGTGGGTGACTAATGCATTTCTTCTTAACTCTATGGTTAATACCCTATCCAACGTGCCACCCACTTACTACTGCTTCAATGAGCAATGTGAAGGCTGATAATAGGCCTTTGGAATGTAATTTAAAGTAGATAGAGTCCATGAACCATCTAATATTGTGAGGAAAAGGAGAGTATTGCATTAGATGGTATTGAATCTCCTTTCTAGTTCTAAAGCAGTGGGTCTGTGATTCTATGAGACAGGAGTATGGTTTGATACAAGTTAATTGAAAGGTAGAGTGGACACAGGAGTGTTACATCAAATAAGGATCTAGATTCCAAGATTTAAGACCAGGAGGTCTTAAATAGAGAATCATTGAAGATTTTTGAGGAAACATGGTCAAATCTGCATATTAGGAAAATCACTTTGGCAGCTCTATGAATCAAAAAACCAGAATTAAGATTGCTAGGAGAAATTTTAGCCATCTCAGATATGTAGACATTAACACTCTGAAGTAGAAAGTGAAGAGAAATTAAGAAATCTCTTGAAGGTAAAAGAGAAGAGCAAAAGCTGTCTTGAAGCTTAATATTCAAAAAGAAAAAAAAAAAACCCTAACATCTTGGGAACTGATCCCATCACTTCCTGGCAAAGAGGGAGAAGAAATGGAAGCAGAATCGGATTTTATATTCTTGGGTTCAAAGATCACTGCAGATGGTGACTGCAGCTATGAAATTAAAAGATGCTTGTTCCTTGGAAGGAAAGCTTTGACAAATATGGGCAGCATACTAAAAAAGCATCACCTTGGTGACAAATATCTATATAAGTCAAAGCTATGGCTTTTCCAGCAGCAATATATGTGAGAGTTGGACTATAAGGAAAGTTAAGTGTCACAGAATCATCATTTTTGAAGTGTGATGCTGGAGAAGACTTGTGAGATTCTGTTGGGCAGAAAGGAGATCAAATCAGTCAATGCTTAAAGAAATACATTCAGGCTATTCACTGGAAGGTCAAATACCTGAAGCTGTAGCTTAAATACTTTGGTCATGTAATGAGAAGACAGGATTCATTGGAAAAGACTCTGATGTGCATTCTCCACTTCCCCTGGTCTGTCCCCCTTTCTGTTAGTTCCTCCTTCCTCTCCATTTACTTAATTTCCTTCCCTCCTTCTTCCCTATCAGGTAAGATAGATTTCTATATTCAACTGATTGTGTATATTATTTCCTCTTTGAGTCAATACTGATGAGAGTAACATTCAATTCAATTCTCCCATCACTGTAAAAGATCTTTTGCACCTCTTCATGTGAAATAATTTAGCCTATTCTATCTTTCCCTTCCTTCTGAACCTAGTATATTCTTCCCCCCCATACCTCAATTAATTTTTGTTATTGACTCAAATTCACCTTAAATCCGTACCTTCTATCTATTAATGTTCCCTCTAGCTATATTACTAGTGATACAGTTTTTAAGAATTACAAGTATCATCTTCTCATATAAGGCTGTAAATAGTTTAGCTATGGAATCCCTTATTTATGCTTTTCTTGGGTCTTGATATTCAAATTTTTAGCTTAATTCTGGATGTCTCCTTACAAAAGCTTTGAAATCCCTCTCTTTTATTGAATGACCATTTCTCCCCTCTTTGATGTATTATGGTTAATTTTACCTGGTAAGTGATTTTTGGTTATAGTCCTGGCTCCTTTGCCTTCTGAAATATCCTGTTCCATGACCTCTGATCTAATGTAGCAGCTGCTAAATCCTGTATAATCTTAATTGTGGCTCTTCAATATTTGAATTTTTTTCTGGCCACTTTCAGTATTTTTTTCTTGACCTGGTAATTGACTATTAATTAACTATAATGTTTTTTATTTTGGGATCTCTTTCTTGAGGTGGTCAGTGAATTCTTTCAGTGGCTATTTTTCCCCCGGGTCCCAAGATATCAGGGCAGTTTTCTTTGATAATTTCCTGAAAGATGCTGCTTAGGCCCTTCTTTTGATTATGGCTTTCAGATAGTCCCATGATTCTGATATTGTCTTTCCTAGATCTATTTTCCATGTCACTTGTTTTTCCCATGAGGTATTTTACATTTTTCTTCTATTTTTTCATTATTTTGAGTTTGTTTGATTGATTCTTCTTGTCTCATAGAGCAGTTAGCTTCCACTTAACCAATTCTAGCTTTTAAGGATTGTTTTCCTCAATTAGCATTTGCACTTCAACTTATCCCCTGAGACTGGAGCAAAAGAGAAGCTGGAAAGGATCTCAGAAACTATTTCACTTAACCCCCTTCATGCTATAGATGAGAAAATGGAGCCTAGAGAAGGTAAGTGATTTTTTTAAGACAATGTAGATAAAAGTGGCAGAGCTGGGATTTGAGCTCAGTTCCCATGATACCCATTTTAGCACTCTTTCCATTTTTCTGTGGCATTACCTGATGGTGCTCTGCCCAAAGGAATGTGAATTTTGGTTGTGGAAACCTCATGAGATATCTTTGGGTTTACTAGTGACGACCATACTTTAAACCAAATCACTCCAGGTCTCATGTATGGACCAACAGATGGTCCCAGACCTATCACCACTTGGTTATTGTTTGGGTCTTGATTGGCTCAGAATGAATATAAATAGCAACTGTTTCTGTTTTGGCCAAAAACCTTGACAGTCTTCCCCTCTCAGAATGATTTTTTTATTTTTTTTTGATTAGGTAAAGGAGGCCATTTTCTGCCTCATTTCTTACCTTGCCTTAATCTGATTGAGCATTGATTGCCTCAGTTAAAATGAGACCTATCAAAGACATTAGCTTTAAAAGGCCAAGGTCTTCCATTCCATCCAGGACCATCTCCAGTCCTCTTGATCTATATCTAGTCATTGGATCCAGATGTCTCTGGAGGAGAAAGTTAGGCAGGTGACCTTACACAGTCTTTCCTCACATAAATCCAATTCACTTGCATGTCATGGTCTTCTTTGAAAATGAAGGATAAACAACAGGAAGAACAGCTGCCTCCCACAAAAATGTGCCTCATGAATAAGTAAGGCTCCTTACTACTTTTCCACTTTTTTTTTTTGCATTCTCTCTGCTCTAAACACCCAGATTTTGAGCGACCTTCAGATTTGATATATAGAATGTCCCTCAAGGATACTTTTCTCTGACACTGAGCTTGCTGTAGTGTAGAGCTCAGCAATAAAAAGAAGAAATTATCAGGCATTTAAATTCCAAAATTAATGACAACAAGTCTAAGTCTTCCGAACATCTGTTTCCAGTGTTTTCTAGTGGGGGTGATGGTGGTGATAGTATTCAATCAGCCATAGAGTCCTTAGCTTTTAACTGTGAATTAAGGAAGCCCTTTGGCTTGGAGGCTGAAGCTGGGCTTGAGAAAGAAGTGGACTCAACATACTCACATTCTAGTGAACATAGAGTTGTCTAGCACTTTGCTAAGGCATGCACCTAGGAAATCTTATTTTTATTGTTTTCTTAAAGGGGATAATACTGAGTATTCAATCATAAACTATGATTTTTTTCTTCATCATACAAATTAAAACAAAACACTCTCAAATGTTCTGCTTCCCAGTTTCTCAACCCACTTATTTCCCTTCCTTTCTTCCTATTTAGTTGAGCTAAACATGAGACAGCTATTCCCTTGATCTTGTCATCCTCCATGAATGTTCTATTTCTATATTTATGAACTCCAAAATTACCTTGCCAAAATTACCCATTCTTTAATTGCTACCACCATCCACTGCCTTTGCTCTTGGTTTTTTTTTTTAATATTTTATTTCCCCTGATTACATGTAAAAACAAATTTTAACATTCATTTTTAAAAAAGTTATGCATTCCAAATTCTATCCCTCCTTCATTCCCTTCCCTGTTTCCCTGAAACAAGTATTTAATATTTATATAGAGTTTATACATGTGCAATCATGTAAAACATTTGTGCAAAAAGATTTGGACAAAGAAAGGAAAAAATAAAGTGAAAAGTAGTATGCTTCAGTTTATATTTAAACAACATCAGTTCTTTCATTGGAAGTGGATAGTGTTTTTCATCGTAAGTCCTTTGGGTATTTTTTTGGATCACTGTATTGCTGAGAATAGCTAAATCATTTACAATTCTACATTGTACAATAATGCTGTTACTATGTTATATACTATGTTACTACTTCTCCTGGTTCTGCTCACTTTGTATCAGTTCTTAGAAGTCTTTCCAAGTTTTTCTGAAATCATCCTGCTTATCTGCTGTTGCCCATGTTGCTGAATGGAACTAGTAAAAATCATGACACCATCCCGATTGGGTCCACTACCAATTTATGTTACATAATCTCAATTGAGTGCTCACTGCACCAGAACAATCCTTTCACATCTCCCTGGCAGATCGTAAGTACTTAATAAATGCTTGTCCACTGAGAGACTGACAACCTCCCTTTAGGCTGAATCACAACTTAATCTCCAGGGAAGAAAATGTCTCAATCTCCCAGGCATCCAGTTTTAGAATTTTCCTTTTTATCCATAAGAAGGATGCTCCTTATATTTCACTTAAACCTTTGAACTCATGTGACATTTTAAGCCTGTTACATTCTCTGTTATCGGCAGGAAAGAGATATAGTCATTGCTTCCTCTTTGTAAAAACCAAGGTTGCTGTAGGCAAAACTGGAAAAAATAAGTCATCTTTGGGTTCCTTGCTTCCTCCCCTAGCACTGACATGCCAGTGTTCTTATGCAGGATCCCCTCTTATCTATTCCCTCCTTCCCCTTTATGTCAAGAAAGTATTAGAAACTTTTGGAAGAAACTATTGAAGAAACTTATTTAGACTATGAGACTAAAAAGTATATGCCATAAGTGCCAGAAATACTATCATTTTAAAAGGAGAGGGAGAGTATAGAGAGGGCAATGGACAGCATGAAATAATGCATATACAATGTAAAGGTTTTGGGGGGGACTGTCATAGAACAAAATCTATTCATCTTAGTAGGTCATATTTAATTTACTAAAAGTTTTATTAAACATTTATTTGCTCAATTGGAGAGAACCACTTTCTTTATGAACCACATGCTCAATGACATCTGCAAATAGGAAGAGAAAGCCTTATGTATAAGGGAGTTTGGAATACCTGCTAGATCTCCTAGAGACCATGGGCCTGACTCTGCCTAAATTTTTCACACAGTCTAGGCATCCAATCATGAAACACAGGCAATTACTTGGAAGAGGCCATTAACCTTTCTTTCTTCCTTTATTTGTTCAAGTCTTTTTGCACAAAATGACTAAATATAGAAATGTTTTACATGATTGCACATGTATAACACACACACATACACACATAATTCCTAAAACTCTAAAAGTCACTGAAATTAGGTTGACTTTGATAGTTGGACAGCATCTTCCTGAACATGGGATTATTTGAGGAAATAGGGGTCAAAGTTTTACAGTCCTTTGGAGGAAAGTTTTAAATTTTCTTGAGAATGATTGGACCAGTTCACTACCAGTTCATTAGTACACCTATTTTTCTTTCATCTCCTCCAGCCTTTGTCAATTCTAATAGATGTGAGGTGGTACTGCAAAGTTGTTTAAATGTGCATTTCCCTAATCAATAGTGACAATTAGGTGTGAATGGAAAATTTGATATTTCTTCAAAGGACAAATTATGAATTAACTAAGCCATGGGATCAGATTACTATTTTCCCTTGCCTTTCCTCATTGGCAAATAGTTCCCAGGATATAGGGAGGGGGAGAAGGTCAGGGAGGATGTGGAGTGGACTGATCCAACCCTTATCTCACATATGTTGAAAGCACATGTCTCAGGGTCAGTAAAAGGAATGTCTTTGTTTAAATTTGAATCTATGGGTTGCTTCCCCATTTCTGTAGTTTTCATGCTTAGAATGTAAGGTTACATTCTCAATAAATGAGGATGAGCCAGTGGGAAGGGTCACTATTGAGTCAAAGAAATTACATGGTACTCCTATCTGTGCTTGGTGCCCTCATTTTCATCTCTCCATATGGTGAGAGTGACTGCCCGCTTTTCAAGAGAATTGAATAAACCTTCTCCTTACACCTTGAGAGATCTCTGAGATTTATTGGGTGAGTTGCATACTACACAGGTGGAACAATGGATAGTATGCTGGATCTGGGGTCAGGAAGATCTGAATTCAAAACCAGCCTCACACTGGGCAAGTCACTTAACCCTTTTTGCTTCAGTTTCCTCATCTGTAAAATGAGCTAGAGAATAGCAACTTGCCCCAACATTTTTGTAAATCCCCCAAACAAAACCCAAATGGGGTCATTCCAGTCACATCCAGAGTCAGATGTGACTGGAATAACTGAACAATAACATTTAGCATAATGATAAAAATTATAATGCTAGTTTCCATTTAGCATTTTCCAATTTGCAAAATGCGTTAATGTACATTATCTTATTTGATCTTTACAGCAGTCTTATGAGGCAGGTGCTTTAATGTCTAAACAGATTGTTGGTTTTGAAGCCAGGAATACTGATCAGGTGAGTAATTTACTATCTCAGTGGTCTCAGCAACTTTTTAAGATTAGAAGTTGCAGAAAAGATTGGTAGAGGGAGTTTCTACATTGATAGAGGGAGTTTCTATATTGACAAAGGGAGTTTATGCATTAAAGGGAATTTATGCATTGGTAAAGGAAATATTTTGATTTGGGGAATTCTCTGTGCCAATGAAATCATGGGTCTCATCTCCATCCCTGTTTTATAGATAAGAAAATGAGGGTTCAGAGAAATTAACAAACTTTCCCAGAGTAACAAAGCTAGTAAATATCTGAAGCAGGATTTAAACTCAGATTGTTCTGATTTTGAGTCCAGTTGCTCTATTCCTCTGGTGGTGTATAGACTCATGATATTCTAACAATTTTCATATTTATAGCATAACCACATTTTTGGTTTCTGATTCAAACAAACCACTTAATGAAAAATTTAAAAATCTTCTTTAGTAATTCATCAAAAGAAATGTCTTTTCTTCCTCATCATTCATTTTAGGGAACATTTTTTTTCTGATGGGAATGAGGAAGTCTAAGCAATATTGTGGATGATTTTATCAAGACACAAAGTTTTTTGTGACCTGGGAAATAAACAGCCATGGACTGAAGTCCCTTTTGGTATCCAATGAGATGAATTTTCCCACTGAGTAGAAAGGAGTCCTTTAGATCGTGATGGATAATTTTGAGGAAGAGGAGGTTTGGAAGAGATGACTCTGGTTGGTTGATGAGTGACATAGACTCAGGGGACAAGGCAGTGGAGCTTGCTGAGGATAATCAACTCTGGAAAGATTGGGTAGTAGTCCTTCTCTAGAAGACCTGTAAACTTCCATATAGAGATTTTGGAAATCTTAGTAGAAAAGGCCTTTGGGTCATGATAGATATGTATGCTAGTGCATGTGTATGTGTGTGCACTTTGAAGGCATTATCTCATCAGTTCTATGTAATAAGAACTTAGATGCCATTTCCCCCATTTCTTAGATAAAAATGACTGATTGAATGAATGATTGATTAACAGAATTGGGAGGACTCTTAGGAGATTGTAGCCAGAATCTCAGAGCTAGAACAACTTTAAGCTCTGGAACATGCAATATCAGAGCTGGGGAAGGGCCATCAGAGCTTGGAAGCTGTATGGGTGTAGATATGTGGGTGTGCATGGTCAATGTTCTGAGATCTTGATTTTTTTCCCTCAGTTGCATTATTGATGACCAAGAACTTTACTAGGAAGCAAAAGGTTTTTAAGAAATCACTTAGTATGATGAGGTCAGAGATGTGCAGAGTCTGAGCAATGACTGAGGAATACATGTGCGTCTGGCGCCAGTGGTTCTCACCTTAGGCATATGGAACCTGGAAGATTGCCTGTCTTTTCAAAGTCAAATGGTTCTCTACCATCAGTATTTTCCATCACTCAGAAAAAAAGAGGTCCATTTGTAACTTTATGTAGACTTTAAATAATTTAAATGTTGGATTATTTGAGGTCCTCAAATGTTTTTAATGTATCTAAAGAAGGGGGAAGGCTTCATTTGAAAAGGAATGGGTGTCTTGTGGAGTCACAGATATGGCTTAAGTAGGGCAAGAAACAATAGAGTTCAAACCCCATTTCTATCAAAACAAATATCTAGATTATTGAAGCTTCCCCAATGTGACCTGAGGCCTTAAGTCTCTGGGAATTTGCTTTCTAATTTGTAAAATGAAAGAGTTGGATTGTGAAAGTTTCTTAAGATCTTGGCACTGCTACAGAACTACACAATTTCATTGTTGGCTCACACCTCTGCAAAAGGGAATATCATAAGATGCAGAGCCAAGGAGGGGTATTATGGACCATCTAATTCTGGTCCAACCCCAGCATTTTATTATGAGGAAATTGAGTCTCCAAGAAGTGAAGTTTCTTGTTCAAGGTCACATAGAAAGTAAGAAGCAGAGTTTGGGGATCAAATTCATATCCCCTTACTCTATGCTCTGACATCCAATGCTCCTTCTTGGAACTTGGCACCATTAGCTCAGCAGATGGTTTAGTTTTTTTGGCTAATTATTCTATCCTTTCCCAAGGGGCTTTTTTTTTGTCATCCTGATCCAACAAACTTACCAATTCTCAGAGACAGAGACTGGGAGAGGTTCTGGTGCTACTATCACCCCATCTGAATACAACTTTCTTTCTCTTGTAAGGAAAGAATTGGGAAATATATTGTACTTATGCTCACTGTTGGACAAAATGCTAATTTGACTTAAAGAAGCTAGATTCCATCTTATTGTTCCCCTTAATTATATTGGGATTGCATTCCTTATTAATCAATTTTGTAATAGTCTTCCCAATCCAAAGATCAAGTTTTAATTTTTTTTAAGTAACAAAAATCTGTTTTTTTTCTTTTCTAACTCCCTTCCTATTGCCGAAAAAGAAAAACAATAAACAATGATTACAATATAAATAGAAAACAACAACAAAATAATAGAACCTGAATGCAATGAATTGATACCCCCCAAAATGTACATGAGAAGGCACTTCCTCCTTCTTCTTTTTGTAGAGGTGGGGAAGGACAAGAGTCATTTTTCCAGTCCAGGGAGGCTGGAAGGCAGAAAAAGGAGTCAGATAAAGAGGTCTTCTGACACTGAGAGATGTGTCTGGCCAGGAAGATGGATGATAGAGATCGTTCCAGGGTTCACGGACCAAACAAGGGCAAAGAAAGGGAAGTAGAGCAGGAAACTCTGTGGCAGAAAGAGATCTTAGGGGACATTTAACTAATACAAGGTCTATAAGTAGGTATCATCTCATATCTCTCTCACCCACTACCCAGTTCCAGGTGAACACAGGTCCTAGATGTTTATGAGCAAGAAACAAGTTTCAGAAATATAGCTATGTGGTTCTGATCCCAGGGGCAGAGCAATGACTCAGATCTAACCTTTAGATCAGTGAGTAAGCCTGCAGTGAAATAAATAACCAGCCAGGAGTTCCAAACCAAAGGGGAGTTGGTAGCTCAGTCTCTTTGAATCTGCAGTCTTCTGGTAGGCCAACAGGGGCAGAGTCCAGTAGCAGTCTACTTCCAAATAAAGTGGAGCTGACAGACCCAAACCTGGATCAGGAACTTGCAGAACCTAGACCTGGAAAGCAGTAAACAGATTGTACTCATATCAGGCCACTTGGGGAGTGCTGAAAGTGTAAGGGTTCCAGTGAGAGAAGGATGTGAAAAGATAGAAGTTCAAGCCAGGCATCCCTCTCTCCCCTGAGAACTGCATAAACATAAAGACCAGAATCAAGAAAAAGCCTGGGAAAATGAGCAAAAAAAAGAATCTCACCACAAAGAGTTATTATGATAGGAAAGCTTGACACAACCCCAAAAAAGAATAACTTGAAAATATTTGTAATCAAAGGTTCAAATCAAAATGCATCTTGGATGCAAATTTTAAGAATTTCTAGGAGCATTAAAGAGTTTAAAAATAAAAAAAGGACCTACAAAATGATATTAAAAGTAAGAGCTAAAGAAGAAAGATATGAAAATAGATTTAATGACTTGGAAAAAAAGGTATAAAACCTTACAGAAGGAAAGTAGTGTTGCAAAATAAACCAAGTACATTGAAATATAGTTATAAAATATTAAAAAAATATCAACTTTATGTTTCTCAGGTTAAGAACCTCTGAATTAGTTGTGAGTTGCTGCTGCCTTAGAAGGGCTCCAAAAATAGTTTAACTCTGGAGAATGGGAGGAGTTTTGAGAAATGAGCTGCATCTGTGGGTAGGAATACTCTACAAGGGGGAGGATCCAGGATCAGAGATAAGGGGAAAAACCAGGTTGTCTATTGTGAGATCTTCCTGATAGACTAGTTGGGAAAAGGATTCTTTGTGTCTGTAGACAGGGGCATAGCTCTGGAGATTTATGGGTTGAGATGATGCATTTACACAGACAGGCAGTGAGTAGAGAGTTTGGTGATAGAAACATTTGAGGACTATTTTATCAACTCCTCAGGTACAAAGACACCCACTCTGTCCTGTTTCTTCTAATCATCTCCCTATTTCTCAGTTCAGAGTATTTTAGCTTCCTTTCCAGGAAGATATCAAATCACAGAACATCTTCAGAGGAATTTTGGAATGCCTAAAACAAACAAAAAATATAGCTGTCACTGTGCATCTCTTTTTGCCCCAGTCAATCCCAAGTGGAATTCTGGAGAACACTGTAAATTACAGCGAGGTGACAGCTGAGTGGAACACAAACATGTCACAACCCCTGATGCACTTTACTGAGAATAACAGAAACAGACTGAAAAATTAACATGTCACACATGTCACCTCCCCATCTTGTCTCCTTCTAGGTTTTTTAAAAAATCATTCTCACCACTGAAATGAACTTTGATCAAAACAAACCTAGCATTTACAAGAATCACAGATGTCTTTCAGATATAAACTTCTGCAAAGGTCTATTCCTACCTAAAAGCTGAATGGGTTGGTACTCATATTTAATGACTGTCATTCAGTCATGTCTGACTGTGAATCCATTTGGGATTTTCTTGGCAAAGACACTGGTGTAGTTTTTCATTTCCTTCTCCAGCTCATTTTACAAATAAGGAAACTGAGGCAAACAGGGTAAAGTAATTTGCTCAGGATCACACAGCTAGTAAATGTCTGAGGCTAGATTTGGACTCAGGAAGATGAGTCCTCCTGGCTCCAGCCCCAGTATTCTATCCACTGTATCAACAAGTTCCCTGTGCCTCCCTCATTCTCTTCTATAACATTCTCTCAAATAATTTGGATCTATCCAACCATCATTTTGCTAAATATAAATCTGGAAGCTTTTGATAATTCTTCTGGGTCCTAGATATCAAGAAATGGTTATATTAGTTTAATGTACTAAAGTTTATTTTTGAATTGAGTAATAGTTTTAGTTAAGTGCTTAAATACTCAAATATATCCATGATTTTGATATAGGAGTTCCCTCAGATAATATAAACAGTAGCCTATGTATGTCTGTCCATGTCTGCTGTGGCACTCTCTTGACCTCCAGAAGGTTCACTAGGAGAAATCCATCCCTCTACTCTCTACTGGGGGCTTTTCTCGATTTTTCTGGACTAGTGAAACATTATAGTGATTCACCTGTAATCTCTCACTTTCACCATATGACAGCTTTCTTTTTTGGTCATGCAATACCTTGGGGATAGAATTTATTTTTGTTCCACAGAGTTCTTTACTGATTAAGTGTTTTAGCTCAGCTTATTCATATAAACTATCCAAATTTCCTTTGCCCACTGTGTGATATTTGTTTTTAGTTTTTTGGAGGCAGAGGTGTTCCAGGTTTCATTGCTGTAGAACAACTCTGGTAAATTGTATATATTGAAAAGATGGATCTTGATTGTTACAGAAAGATGGGGATCATTTAAAATGCTGTACATTTTCCTCAAGGTAACCTAGTCTCATTTCTCCCTTTGTTTTCAACTTTCAGGCCAGTTCATTTTCCATCTGTACTCTGTATACACACACACACACATATGTGTGTAAGTATATACACACATATGTATTTATATGTGTACTCATATATATATACATATTGTTGGAAACATTCTGTAGGGTGTTCCTTCAGATGCATATTAAAATCTGAGTAATAGATTTGTTTCATCTATTTGATCATTCCTATGTGGACAAACTAGATAAATTTCTTTGAGTGATTACACATCCCTTCTTGAAGGCTGTACAATGTTTGGAGGTTTGAAGCCAGCAATATAAGGTCATCTGAAAACAGGAGGATTTCTAGGACCTCATCATCCATAGGAAATCCTTCTTCAATTGTACTTTATGCTGGATGTCTTCTATTACAGTGATAAATACTTTTGGTGACCATTTTTCTCCTTGTTTTATTCATCCTGATATTTATTATTAGTGGATTATTGAACAAGTTATTTTATTGTTATTTCTTGGGAATCCTGGGTAATCTTGAGATATGAATGGAAGTCCTTTTCTTTAAAAGAGCTTTTTGGTCTTACATAGATGTATATGAATATATATATATATGTATATATTTGTATGATTATAGATATCTACACATATGCAGGTAAATACACAATACACAGATGTATATGTGTATGTACATATATATACACACGCATCTATATCTATCTATCTATCTATCTATCTATCTATCTATCTATCTATCTATCTATCTATCTAT
>JAJPUD010001906.1:360418-375935 GCA_023553655.1 Myrmecobius fasciatus
TATCTATCTATCTATCTATCTATCTATCTATCTATCTATCTATCTATATCTCCACAATTAATTGTAGCCTTCTTGGGGGAAGAGGGGCAAGGGAGAAAAAAAATAAAGTAAAAAGTACATAGCAGAGAATAAAAGAAAATCTATAAAGATTGACAACTGAACACAATACATAGTATTTATTATATATGCTTTCTTGAAATGGGAATTTATTGTTATGTATTTTGAATCCTCTCATGTTCTATTGCCAAATGGCAGTACTATGCACATGACAATGTTCTTTTTTTCTTTTTCTATTTTCTATTTAAGTTTTAAATAAATAAAAAAGGGCTTTTTAAAAGACCATGTTTTGTTTTAATGAATTTTCATAATCAACAAATAATAAATCCAATGGGATCTTCTATTTTCTATGTCTTTGATAAAGATATGGTCCAATGTTGAGAGTCATTTTTGAAACCCTGTTTTTTCCATACCAATATCCTCATTGAGGAGACATTTAATTCCCATAGTTTGTTTAAATGAGAGAAGGAATATAGTTCAGTAGTCATTAATATTTTCTTGCTCAATTTTTGAGAAAGTATTTAACATATTTTGAGATATTTTTCTGTCTTTGCTATCTTCCTTTTCTTCAGATGCCTTATATAGTGGTACCTCAATACCCTCACATTTATATTGCTTTTTGCACAAATCTCTATATATTCTTGATCCATATACAGCTGCTTTCCTTGTCTTTTCCTCATTAATACAATTTATACTTCCTCTATAAACATCTCAAAAACTGTAACGTTTGAATGCAAGTGTGGTAGTTCTCCTATCCTTGACTGGAAAAAAAAACCAAAAACAGAACTGTTTATTGAAATGAGGTTTTTGAAAATCTTTTTCCACTTTTTTCTGTTTTTAATCTTTGAATGTCCATGGGATGGCTTTGCTTAGTTGAATATCTTGCCATCCTTCCTTTAGATTGATTTACCCTCTACCATTTATCTCTGCTTTATGAGGTGAGGAAGTTCATATTTATCCATCATTCTCCTTTATAAGATTTTCCAGAAGAATTTGTATTTTAACCCAGTGTTGCCTTTGGCAATCATCTCTCTCCATTTGGCAAGTATATCAAATGTTTGCTGACTAAGGGGCTTTCTGAGCTCTTATGGTTGTTGCAGCAATCAATTTACATTTGTTTAACTTTTGGATGACATTATTTTAATTGTTATTCGTGCCATTGCTGTTTTCTATTTCCCATTTTTGATTTTTAATAGCCTGTTTAAATAATTTAAATCTTTATTGTATAGCATATCTTTTATTTTTATTACTCTTATTTTCTTTTCTGTTTATTTTAATTTATAATCTTAGCTCTGAAGAGTCTATAGTTCAATTGTAAAAAAAAAGTTAACTCACATCTGTCAATAATAAGTCTTTTATCTGTTAAAATATGATCAGTTTCATTCTTTGATATGTTATTTGGTATTTGCCACATACATTTTATATATTTTATAAGTTTTTGGCCTCTTCTATTTCTTTCTTCTGAATCCTACATACACACACACACACACACACACACACACACACACACACACATATATATTCATCCTTATTTTTTCCTATTTTTTCATCAAGGTCACCAAATATCCAGAGCATATGTTGATCCAGTTTGGAGGTTCTTATCAACTTCTTTTTAGGATAAAGGCAGCTACGTAATATATGTGGCAGGTAGATGACAAGAGCACTGGGCTTGGAATAAGGATTGTTCTTCATAAGTTCAAATCTGGCCTTAAACACTTACTAGCCATATGGTCCTGGGCAAGTTACTTAAACCCGTTTGTCTCAGTTTCCTCATTTGTAAAATGAGCTTGAGAAGGAAATGGCAGCCACTTCAGTAGCTTTGCCAGAAACAAACAAAAAACTCAAATGAGGTTACAGAGTTGGACATGATTGAAGCAACTCAACAACAATAATAATAAATTGTAAATGGGGGCTCACAACTACGAATCAGAATAGACAATAGTTTTAATAGTGTCATGAATCTAGGTGAAACTCAGGGTATCCTGGGAGGGGGGAGGAACCATACACTCAATACACATTTGAAATGACTGAGGAACAAAAACCAGTGACATGGTAAGTAGACCACTTGATTTGGACTGGCGAAGCCTGAGTTTGAATCCTGACTTGGACATTAACTAGTGATCTTGGGCAAGTTATTTATCCTTTCTTAGTTTCAGAGTCCTCCTCTATAAAATGGGTTAATAACATCTATGTTACAGAATTATTATGAAAATTAAATGAGATAAAATATTTCAAGTGCTTTACAAACCTTAAAGTGCTATATAAATGTTAGTTATTATTTACTTCTCTGCCATTTTATCTTGAGCAACCAGTGTTGGTGCATAGGCTGTGTTTATTTTCATAGTGATCTTTTTGCAAAAGCATCTTTAATATTGTACTATGTGATGACCAAGTCTCTTGTGAAATGATATTTCTTGTCATTTTGGGGGACTTATCACAAAACCCATTCTGCCAGCTCCTTTCTTTTTCTCTCCAAGGAGTAACAAAGAGTTATAATTCTGTTTAGTTTCACCTTCTTTTTTTCTGGTTTTGCTAATAGCAAAAATGTCAAGACTGATGTGAATCAGCTCAACCAGCAATAAGTCCGCTCACTGAACAAGGATCCTACTTTTAGTTAAATTAAAGTTTGCTGATGGTCTAAAAACTGTATGATTCTTAGTACTGTGTCCTTTTCTTTACCACTTTCCCATTGTCTCTGCAGAAGTGAAAGGGTTGTAAGACTGACAGTCATTTAAATTTTTTCTTTGTTTCATGAATTTTCACTGAGGAGAGTGGGGAGCTGAGGCACTTATCATGAAGTAGCCAGATTATTTGTGATGTGCATTTGTGTTTAGCTGGGTTAGTTTCTTTAACAAGCTTGATCTGTTCTATAGCTATACGAGAATCCTTTCTAGCATGATACAGCTGAACAGAGTTTGCTCTCCTTGGGCATGACTTTCAAGAATCCAGGTGTAGCTGGCCAATATAAACTGTCAGAGTGGGACTTTGTAGATAGAGATTCAGGGAAGTAGTAGGATATAAAACAAACCCATAAAAATCATTGGTTTTCATATAGCAACAACAAAATCAATAGAGGGAATAATGGAAGGGAATTCCCATTCAAAATAATTACAAAATATATAAAATATCTAGGAGTCAACCTACAAAGGTAAATGAATATAAGTACAAGGTACTAGTAGAAAAAATAAAGTATGGCTTAGAAGTTAAAAGAATGTTTATAATGTAATAAAAATGAAAAACAAGGGGGCAGCTAGATGGCACAGTGGATAGAGCACCAGTCCTGAAGTCAGGAAGACCTGAGTTCAAATCTAGTCTCAGACACTTAACACTTCCTAGCTGTGTGACCCTGGGCAAGTCACTTAACCCCAATTGCCTCAGCAAAAAGCAAAAAAAAGAGAGAGAAACTATATATATATATAGTGCTATACCAATCAGATTAAGAAGTGGGTACAAGCCAGAACTTAGAAATAAAAAAGAAAATTGTATATAGAAAAACAAAAAGTCCAGCATCTCAAGGGAAATAATATTTTAAAAAGTAGGATTGAAAGATAAAATAGCTATTCCAGATACTGAATTATTTTACAAAATAATAATCATCAAAACTATTTAGTACTGATTATAAAATAGGAAAGTAGATTAGTAGAATAAAAGAATTAGAAACAAAAGAACTCAATAATGAACCATTTTGGTTCATTTGGTATATTTAAGAACATAAAATTATTTGAAGGAAAACTCCATATGTGGCAAGAATTTTTTTTTTCTTTTTGCTGAGGCAATTGAGGTTAAGTGACTTGCCCAGGGTCACACAGCAAGAATTTTTGAAAATAATGGAAGACAGTTTGGTAGAAATTAGATTAGGCCAACAGTTAACAACAAACAGCAGAGGTTCCCAAAAGTTCTCAGTTAATAGTACTTGGTATCTTGGTAATTTTTTCTCAGCACCTATAGGCCAAAAAACAAAGAAAAAACCCACTTTCATATTTCCATTTATTGAGGTCCAAATAACTTATTAAGCTTTACATCCTAACAAGTTGATAGTTGTTTGAAAAAACAATACACATAAATTGAAAGAGAAAATAATTTTTTATTTCATTCTTAAGTAGATACACTTACTTAATACCGGCATGAAAAAACAAAAAACAAAAAACAAAATAACAACAAAAAAAACTTAATACCGGCATGTGTGCACCTGTTAGACATTGTACAAATTCTCAGGTCTTGGAATCAGATTGGATACTGCCATCCTCATCTCCTGTTCTATGTTGATTTTTATGCAATAGCTTTTTATCACAGCAACCATTTAAAATATAGTTTTGCAAGGATTTGATGTTGCATATGGAATTAAGATTCACAGATCTTTTAGCACCTGGCAGTGGATATTCATCCAATGCATTTCCCTTGAAAATTTAGACTGCTCTGCAGTTTCCCTGTGAGTTTGCTTTGGTGCTACTACTGCATACATTTGGGAACTATGGCCATACTTTATTCATACCACAATAAATACCTCAAAAGGGATGTGATCTAAAAATATATATTTTTAAAATTTTAATGATTTTTGTTTTTTCTACTACCCATCTTTATTTGTCAATGTATCCCTCCTTCCCACTCACCAAAAGAGCCATTCTTTATAACAAAAATGAGAAAAAACCCCCAGAAAACCAGGGCAGTTAAGAAAAATTAACAAAGTCCAGTCCAATGGTTTATTCAGTGTTCTATCCCTGTAGTTCCTCACCTCTGAAAAGGCAGGACATATATTATCATAGCTTTTCATCAGGTCAACTTTGGGTGTGAGCTGAATATTAAAAATCACACCTTTAAAAATATTGGGGAGAACAAAATGAGGGCAACAATTATAACTAGTAGGAAAGTTCTATACCAAATAAGTCATAGAGGTCAATAGATCATTTTGATGACATAAAATTGAAAAGTTTTTGAATGGAACAAACAGATACCATTAAGATAAGAAGAGAAATCATTGAATAAGGAAAAAAAATTCTCAATATTTTATGTTTTCAACACAAATTTTCTAGAGACAAGTTTATGAAGTAAACTATTCTAAGCCCCTCAGGTTAGAACCAGATAAATACAGAGGAAAAGAGCTCCATCCTGCTTTTGGAGATTTGTCTGGCACAAACCATTTCTACTCAAAACTTACAGTATTCTCAAATATGTATCACTGTCAAAGGAGGAATGAAAAATGCCTTTCCCTTTCAAGGCTCTCAAACCAACTTTATCCCTCATACAATCATGCAGGATTACATCAGTATTCTCTTCATCAATTCAGAGTCATATTCCATAGGCAGCAAGCAATAAGCATCAAAAGCTGCTGTCTCTACCCATTTGGTTGGGATTCAGGTTAAAAATGAAAAAAAAAAAAGAAACAGGAAAAACAAAATAACAACAATTCTTCAAATAAACACATCGATCAAGTTTTCCATCCATAGTCTTTTACTCCATATAAAGAAGGGAGCTATATTCTCATATTTCTCCTTCCATATGGGCTTGGTCATCATAATTCTACAACATTAATTTCTATTGCCTTTTTCCTTCAACTTCAACTATTCTTTTCTTTTATATTGTCATCACTGTGGTAAGTGCTGGATATGCAAAGAATGAATGAAATAATTAGTCCCTTCTCTCAAGGAAATTATATTCTACTGTACTTTTGGTACAGAATGAATATAACAATATGCACAAATAAGTAAATATAAGATATTTTAGGAAAAGAGAGAATGGTAACAATCATGAGTGTCAGAAAAGGCAGCAAGAACTGTTTTTTATCTTTCTTTGTATCCCTAGAACTTAGCACAGTTCCTAGAACACAGTATTTAATAAATGTTTATTGATGATTCAATTTGATCTCAGAGGCTATTTAGTCTAATGCTTTCTTTTTACAGATAAAGAAACTGAGCCAGACAAATTAGCCAAAGATCACATAGTACATAGTAGGGTGAACCCATGTGCTCTGATTTCAGAGATACTGTATTTTCCACTTTTGGTATGGATTGTTCAAATTTGTGTAGCTCATAGATGTTAAACTCATTCTAAAAGTGCTTATACCTACAAACTTCACAAGGGGTTAATATGGTTAACATTCCCATCAGGTCACAAAGGTCTTTGATTGTGAAAGCATCGATAATTTACTCTCCATTAAGATGTTGGAGCTTTCGGCTATTCAAAGGTTGACAGTAACGGTTTTCTAAGTGATGATCTCTTCTTGTGTAAAAATGTTGTAGGTAATGGAAAGAGGGAGGGAAAAAGGGAAAGCTTCAGCTCTCATCCAATCTATATATCCAATCAATATCACATCCACTGTTCCTCATTGCTTTAATAGGAACAGAGCATGAAAACTGAAAGAATTTCCAGGAATGGCTATTGGTGGTTTTACTATTTTTGTTTTTACTGATTGAAAAAAAAATGAACAGGGTCATGGTAGGGGTTTATTTTAAATTATCTTAATTGGAGCTGATGAGGCAGTAGAGAGGCAAGCACAAGAGGGAGTTTGGATTGGAAGTGCTGTGGGATGGGGCAAGGGGTTGGGGATCAATGAGAATAGTAGGTAGGAAATGTAGGTTCATGTGTTAAAATTAATTTATACAGCTGCTTTCACAAATTCAGAGATATGAGTGTTTGAATGTATGATGTATGTAAATCAACATGGTAACATAGGCACAGGTATATTAAAGAAATTAGGGATCCCTATTACATTACAAATCAAATAAAAATTTCTGATTGTGGGCTTAAAGACTTCTCCAATAATTAATTGCCCTCATACTACTTTATTTCAAAGATTTATCTCCTATTATACCTCTTAGCACAACTTTTCCTTCAAAACTTTGGCTCAAGAGCCTTTTTTCTTTTAATACAACACAAAGATTCCTCCACATCCCCTATCCCATTACTGACATTTTTGACGCTGGTTATATTTATTTGTTACCCTCTTGCTGCTCCATTAGAAGCTCCTGGAGGGTAGGAGCTACTACCTCTATTTCCTTACATTGTAAGACATTGATTAAAATCATTTTGTAAACCTCTACAACCCATTTAGGGTATGGGGCTACTTCCTACTTCTCCATTCACACCTGTCTCAGGTCAGCTCCTATAACCCCCCTTTCAGCAGTTCTAGGGTATTCTTTAAGGTTTGTAGTATATTTTTAAGACCATAGCTCATAAGTTTCCACACATACATCTTCCCTTCATGATTTTCAATTAATTTCAATTAAGCTGCCCAATTAATTAACTTTTAGAAAATAGGTATTTTGTGGTACAGTTGGTATAAAGCATCTCTTCAATCTGGGATCACACTTGCCCACTACAAAGACAAAGTCCAGGGAAATTGGGCTCAAGTTTAGATAGCATATGTGAAAAAGTTTAGACAGCATATGTGAAAAAGGAATAACTTAGAATTTTTAGAAATCTTTTTTCCTTCTTAATGAGGGTTCAAGAAGTTTTTCTTAGGCAGGTTATAACTTTTATTCTGGATTCCTCAAAAAGTTCTGAATCTACCTTTCCTTATCACATTCAGACTTTTCTTGGCTCCTTATTCAGAACACTGCCACCAGGCCATTGCTGTTCCAGGGACACTTTCAGGATGCAAAAGGGAAGATAGGAAGCCTTAAATCTTCTAGACCTATAAAAGCTCATAAGTTCTTCTCTAATCAAGGGGTTGGGGGAAAAGAACAAAGCTCACCCATCTTGTTCCTCTTTCTCAAGTTAGTCTTTTTCAGGGATTTAACTAGAAAGACTCCCATTTATAAGCTGCTAGATGCTAGAATTACATATCTCCAAGGTAGCTCCTGGTTTTATAGAAATTCCATAGAATATGACCAAGTCCTTCAAACAGCTAGAAGTCTTTCTGTCAATAGCACTTCCTTTCATTCAATGGCTTTCAAAGATTTTTCATATTTAATGAGCCAAAATTAATATAAACAAATTCTGAAGTCTTTCATGGATTAAATGATTGGACTGTGCTTTCACCTAGTTAACATATGAGGAAATAATATCTTGCCATCAACTTGAAGTGGGGTGGAGTAATTGTCTAGACTGACCACTACCCTCTCTCCATTGTCCTACTCTTCTTCCTGTCTTAACCTTCTTTAGTAATACTGTCCTATAAAAATCCTATATTTTAACCCCACAATCTCATTTACTTTTTCTGGCATATACCTTAAGCACTTCTGGCTTTCAGTCCTAGTTCATGCTATTTTCCATATCTGAAATACTTTTCTTTAATTTTACATTTTTGCCTCCTCCCTCCTTTATTTTTGTGAAACTTTTCTGGTCTTTGTGAATGGGGATAATCTCTCCTTCTAAATGCCTAAGACACTTGTCTTTACCACTTTTTTAAGTCACTTCTCATCTCACCCCTCCCCAATTCTCTGAAAATTATAAAAAAAGTTAGGGACCTCAACTTCAATGTTTTATGTTACTACCTACCTTTTCATATTTTATTTCCTCAGCTAGATTGTAAGCAGCTTGAAGTCAGGGACTGCATTATTACCTTAGAAAGTGTTCAATCCTTTTTTTTCTTTTAATATTTTTGCAGAATTTGACATTTTTGATTGCTTTCTGCTCTGGGAGATTCTTTCCTTTCTAGGTTTTCATAACACTACACTAACTTGGTTCTTTTCTTATCGGAATAACTCTTTATTCTTAGTTTTCCTCAGATGGGTCTTCATCTATTCATCCCCAGGCTCTGTCTTGAGCCTTTTTCTCTCTTCCTTCTATACTATCTTACTTGACAATCTCATGAGTTCCCTAGAATTCAGTGATCATTTCTATAAATCTATCCTGGGTCTATATATATCCATCTCTAATCTTTCTCCTGAGCATCATCAACTGCCTAAATCTGGATATCCAAAAGGTATTTCAAACTTAACATATCTGAAATTGACCTCATTATATCCCTCCCTCAAACATTCTCCCCTTTCCAATTTCTCTATTATTGTTATGGGTACCACCTTTTTCTTGCCCACCCAGGCTTACAATCTCATTATCATCCTGGATATCCACTCTTGCTCATCCTATACAGACAATCCATTTCCAAATTTTGTCATTTCTACCTTCACAACATCTCTCAAATAGGAGTCCCTCTCTCTGTTCATATAGCTATCCCCTATTTCTGGCCCTCATCATCTCTTTCTTGAAGTATTGCAATAGACTTCTCATTGGTTTACTAGATTCACATCTTTCCCACTTCGATCCATACTTCACTCAGCTACAGATTTTTTTTCCCAAAGCAAGGGTTTGATGATGTCCGGTGGCTGCCATGGGAGTCAAGGTTATACTGGACAGCTCTTCAGTTTTACAAAGAGCTCACAGGAAAACCACACTATACTTAAGGCAAATATTTTGAGGACTCCAGTAAAGGAACTTCCAGGAGCTGCAAGTTATTACTTTGCCACATGTGCTCTTCAAGTTTGATCATACTTTCCCTGTACTCTATTTACTTTTGGGAGAATGTATCACAGACTTTTGGGAAGAATTAAAAAAATATTCATATTCTACAGTTTTCATAAGTATCTCTTTCTAAAAGCTATTTAAATATGGTCAGTTAAATGGTATCAACCAATAATATTGAGGAGTAAATAAAATAGGGCAAACTAAAGGATACCCTTATGACCCTGAGTGGGGAGATGTAACTAGTCTTGCTCTGGAGGTCTCATCATCATGAGTGAGAGTTGGGATAAGGGTTCCCCTGAATTTATAAGGGACTTACTTCCATTTAATCTGTATATATATATGTATATGTATATATATATCTTATATTTATCTAGTTATTTACATGTTGTCTGCTTAATTTGAAAATAACTTCCTTGAGGACAGAGACCATTTTTACCTTTCTTTTATTGCTATACCTTTATCATAAGGACACACAGTAAGCACTTAATAAATGCTTATTAATACACTGATTATAGCTAGTAAGTCTGTCTTTGCATAATATAAAGCAAATCCTTGTTCTCTACATGAAAAGAGTATTGATTTAAATAGTAATGAATTTCATTACTGACCTGGGAATTTTACAGGAGTAATGATGATCTCCCCATTTAATCCTAATTTAATTCTGTATGATTTAAATCTTATTATGGTGAAGGAAAATAATTGCAATTAGACTATGGCTAGATCATGTGATTAGATTATAATTTTGAGATGCACCATATCAAAATATCCAGTCAATCAAGATGGCTTAACTCTTTGTTAAAACAGTTTGATTTTCCTTTATTATAGTCATTCAATGAATCCTGAGAATTTTCTCTGTCCAAAACAGAAAACTCAATACTGAGAGTGATCACACACACACATACACATACACACACACACACACACACACACACACACAAATAAATAAAGCATGTTCCTTGTCCTCCAGGACCTTATACTTTCTTGGGGGAAAATATTTATGTGAAACATTTTTGTTTTATTTTTTTTGAAACAATAAGGGTTAAGTAACTTGCCCAGGTCACATAGCTAGCGAGTGTCTGAAGGCAGATTGCTCCGTGTTCTATCCATTATGTCATTTAGCTACCCCTACACAAATCTTTTCAGAAAGTACAAATGCTGAAAAGAGCTGAATAGCAATAGGGGAGCAATAGCAAATAGGGAGCTTGTATCCTGTGTTCCCACAATGCTTGGGGATGGAAGAGTTTTATTCATTGAAGAAAATTTTCTTTGGATTGCACCACCCCTAAATATTATATTCTTCAGTATGATGACATTAACCCGTGTTCATTCTAATTGGCATGCTAAAAGGCACACTTTCAGCTCCCCAGGTTAAAGCTGGGATTCTAGCAAGGAAAATTGTGTGGCAAAGTGAGAGAGATGAGGAAAAATGACAGTTGTGTCTCCCTTGCTCTGAATCACGTCTGGTAGAAGTAACAGTGGGACTGGGACAAGCTCCAGGGAAATATTTAGGTTGGGTGCTAAAAGTGTTTAATATTTGATTTAATTCCTCATTATTATTTTGACATCCTGGTTTAATTAAATGTGTTTGCTTTTTATTCAAGTGTTACCTGGTTTGGTCTAATTGGAAGGAATACATATTGTAGTTGATAGGGCAGCTAGATGATTTGGGAGATAGAGCCCTGGGCATGGAGTCACAAAACCCTGAGTTTAAATTTGACATCAGACAGAAATAAATGAACAACAGCAAGAACAAATTCTAATTTGGGCTCAGAGCTATGAGTCTGAGAGACAATTACCTTAATGGTACCAAGAAACTAAGTAAAGTTGAGGAGGTCCCCAGACTATACACTCAATGCATGTCACAGTAAGGGGATTCTTTAATGCTAGTTGAAGTATTAGGAGAATTCTTCATTGAGAGAGTGGAATTTGAGATGAATTTTGTTAGAATATGAATAGTAAAGAGAAGGAAGATCATTGCTCACAGGGTAAGTAACTCAGCCAAAGGCATGGACAGATACAGGAAATTTATATTCTTGGGGACAGTAAGAAAACCAGCATGACTAGAATAGAAGGAAGTTTAGGCAGTAGTGAAGATGAAGCTGGATAGATTAGTCAGATTATGGAGAGCCTTGACAGATTGAAGGATTTATACTTAATTTTATAGGCAATGGTGAGACACTAGGAGACTGATCAGGAGAATGATTTAATGACTTCATTGTTTTAGGAAGATTAATCTGGCAGCTAATAGTGTATAGGATAGGTTGGAGGAGGGAAAAACCTGTTATGGCTGTTGCTGTAATTGAGTGAAGAAGTAATAAAAATTTTAGACCAAGGTGATGTCAATGGGTATTGAGAAGTATGATATGAGAAACAGTTTGAAGGAAGGACACTTGGAGTTGCTGGCTTGAATACTGTGCATGGGGTGGAGGTAAGAGAAAAAAAAATAGAAAATTACTAAGACTCTTTTCTCTTTTCTTGTGAATTCTTCTGGCCTGCCCTGAAGCCATCTCCTTTGCATAAGGCTGTTCTTTCCAGTCTCCATTGGTTAAGTCTTAAATCAGGTTATGACAGAAAATTAACTGTTCTAGTCACCTAGTCAAAGTGCTTTGCACCTTTACCCACTCTCCACTTGTAAAATAATGTGGATTAATCTCACGGGCACATTTTTCCTTTTTAGAGTTGAGGAAATAGACGCGTTGCGACTTGCCAAGACTGGGAGTCTCCATTTTCTCTTGTGCAGCTATTGAGCACCTGTTGTGTACAAGCACTGGGTTGCTCAGACCAGCCACGAAGGATAACTTGCTCTCTAGAAATCTAGGAAGGAGATTAGAACTAGAAAACTCTCCCTAAAATTAAGCATCTTTAAATAATACCTGCTCTATGATTGGTAGATGGTACCAGGTACTGGAGATAAACAAAAGTGAAACTGCTCTTTTTTTTTTTAACATTTTTTTTTATTTGCATAATATATGTGTGGGTAATTCTTCAACAATAACCCTTACATACCTTTCTGTTACAAATTTTCCCCCCAGCTACCCACTCCTCCCCTAGATGGCAAGATATCCACTACATGTTAATTATGTTAAAATATTGGCAAATCGAATATATGTATACATATTTCCAAACTTATCATTGTTGTGCAAGAAAAATCAGAGAAAGGCAACACAATGCAAGCAAATGTCAATAGAGATCATGAAAATGTTACGTTGTGGTCCATATTTCATGTCCCTCTTTCTGGGTGTATATGGTTTTCTTCAGTGAACAATTGGAACTGGTTTGAGACAATTCTTTATTGCAGAGAGCCATGTCCATCAGAATTGATCATCATGTAATACTGTTGTTGCTGTGCATGATGATCTCCTGGTTCTGCTCGTTAGTGAAACTGCTCTTAAACAATCTTCTATACTTGTTGGGCAGCTAGAATGCATCTACATATACACAAAATGACATTAAATGGATTGTCATTGGTGTAAACTCCCGATTAAGGAAATTTTTCATTTCCTTGGCAGATCAGTGCCTGTTTTACAGTATACTTAAAGAGTTATTAAGATTTAGGAGAATGCAAATTTAGTGATCAAAAAGACAATATGTATTGGAAGAACTTGAACCCAGGTTCCTGGCTGCAACGCCAATTCTGACCAACTAGTCACATTGCTTATTGGTAGAAGATATTTCAATAAATATTTAAGCGTCTACTATATGCCAGGCACTGTGTTAAATGCTGAGCATACAAAAAAAGGTAAAAGACAGTCTCTCTCTCTGAGGAACTTTCAATATAATGGGAACAAATAAATGGAAAGTAAGCTATAACGGGATAAATAGGAAATAATGAATAGAAGGGAAGTATTGGAATTAATAGAGGCTGGGGAAGGCTTGCTCTAGAAGTTGGGCCAAATGGGAGGCATCGGGTGGGGAGAAGAGATCAGAAAAAGACCTACATGACATATGGGCTGAGAAGTTTGGTGGTACCATAAAAGGGGGAGGGGAAGTAGTGTATAATGGGACTAGGAAGATAGATTGGGACTGGCTTGTGCTAGGTTTTAGATAAAGACAAAGAGTTTGTATTGGCTCCTGATGCAAACTTTGGGGTTTACGAAACAGGGCAATGAAGTGGTTAGGCTTGGGTTTTAGGAAAATCACTAGTGCCTATAATGGAGTAAAAGACCGGAGATGGCCACTTGTCCTTGGATATGCAAGTGAATTGGATTTAAGTTAAGGAAGGCTGAACAAGGTCACCTGCCTCACTTTCCCTCCAGAGCCATTGGGATGTAGTGACAGGATATAGATCAGGATGACTGGAGATAGCCCTGAATGCTCAAGTCTTCCACGGGTCTCATTTTGACTGAGGCTATATACCCATTCGATGATTAAGGTTAGGTAGCAAATTAAGGCAAAGTCTCTGCTTTTTCACTTCCAAAAACAAAAATCTAAATGAATGAATGAATTTCGGAGGGGAAGATCCCTAAGGTTTCTGGCCAAAGCAAAAATGATTGCTATTTACATTCAATCTGAGTCTATCAGTGAAGGACTAGGTCCTTGGTAGCCAGATTGACCATAGGGAAGGGCCTTGATTGGAGAAAGCCTTTGTTGCTGTGGGCCCTTTTTGAATTGATTTGCAGTGACAGAATTATCTTGACCCTAGAGTTACTGCATTTCCTTTACTAGAAAAGGTCCTCCCCTTTCCCTTGTCAATAGCTGGTTGATTAGGAACTGTCCACTTTATGGCAGCCAATTCTCTAGGAATTTAGCCTTCCTTATGGCATCATGTCATAACTTCCATCTTGCCCTGTTGTTGATGGAGAGTTCTTTAGGAGTTTTGCCTCTTATTATGATGTCTTTCTCTCGTTAATTTGCAAGTTTTGTTAGGGAACTTAACCAGAGTTTTCCCTTTTGCTAATCCCCAGCTCCCTTTTGGAATTTAACCTGCTGCCAGTAGCAATAAAATCTTGTTTCTTGATTTGGAGAAGATCTAAGCCGACAAATTCTTTTGACAAGTAACATCAGCATGAAACTCCAATATATATTGGAATGGTTCAATTCCTGTTCCCCATCAGCTATGTGGAGTATGGATTGGAGGGGAGAGAGGAGGCAGGGAAACCAGTTTTGAGTCTTCTGCAGTATTTGCAGGCAAAAGGTGGAAAGACTCTGAACTAGGGTGACTATCTGTGAACTCTGAATTGAAGGAAGAGGAGAGTGAGAAGTTGCAAACCTGGGAATCTGGAAGTATGATTGCATCCTTGATAGGAACATGATAATTGGGAGGATGAGTAGGTTCAGAATGAAAGAGTAAGTTGTTTTGAATATATTGAATTTGCATACCTCTAGGACATCCATGTTGAGATGGATGGCAATTGGTTATAGGGAATTGGGATTCAGGAGAAGATTAAGACATAGAGCTGTTAATGAAACCCATGGGAATTGATGAGGACATCAAAAAGTAAAGAGAAAATAGGGCCATAATTTTTTTGGGGGAGAGGCATTATATATGGATGATGATAATTGAGCAAAAGAGACAAGGAACAGACAAGTAGGAGGAAAAATCAATTGAACAATGTCATGAAAATCCTTAGAGGAGAGTGTGAATGGAAGAGGGTGTCAGTATTATATGCTGAAGAGAAATCAAGAAATATGAATGACAAAGGATCATCAGATTTTGCCAATTGATAACTTTGGGTAGAGTAGTTTTAGCTGAGGGATGAAGTCAGATTACAAGATGTTGAGAAGTGAATGATGAGAGAGGAAGTGGAAAGGAGAGGAGAGGTAAATACAGAGAAGAGAGATGGGGTGATAGCCTGAGGAATTAATGGGGTTTTAAAGTATGTTTTCTTGGAGAACAAGACTGTAGATAAGGGAGAAACTGAAGATTAGATCTACAAATATCAAGGGTATGTGTTGGGAAAGAAAAGGGTCACCTTTTTATCAGAGGCAGGAGTAAATGGAGTAAGGAATGGAGATGAAGTCTAAGGATTTTGAAAAAAAGTAGGAGAGAAGAGAAAAGTCATGTTGAATTGCCCTTTATTTTCTCACTAAAGTATGGGGACATCCCTAGCTGGAAGAA
>JAJPUD010001907.1:0-114586 GCA_023553655.1 Myrmecobius fasciatus
AATCACTTTATCAAAGAACTTTCAAGTTTTGAAGATTAAAGGGATTTGTATCATTACTGACTAGCAAGTATAAATAAAAATGAAAGTTATTTAAAAAATACATCCATCAATCTAAGACTTGAAATTATGGAATTATATCTAAAAGGCAATAATTCATATTATCTTGCTCCCTAATATCACCACAACTGAATGAACTTAAGGGTGAAGTGATGGATCACCTCTTTGTGTGCATGCAGGATTTATGAGCCCACATCTGTGACTTCAATATGTTCAAATTATACATGTACAAGGGTAAATGAAGCATCCTGTAATAAATTCCATTATTTCACTGTCTCAATTACAAATGCTTGTAAATGAATAGCCAATAATACCTAAATCATTAACATAACACTGATTCCTGTACTTTGTTCATCCCTCATTATTTATATCTGGACTATAATCAGTTAAGACCTGGCTACTGGCTTAGTTGGATTAAACAGTTGTTGCAGGAAAGACTATGGTGAGAGAGAGAAGGGAGGGAGGAAAGAAGAAAGAGGGAAGAGTAAAGGAAGGGAAAGACAGGGAGAGAAAAAGAGAGGGAAGGGAAGAGAGAGAAAGAGAATATATGTGTTTGTGTGTGTGTTTGAGGGAGGGCAGAAATTCATCATTAAGTAAGTGCTTCATTCTCTCTCATCTGATTAGCCAACAGTATGCTGCTGCAAGATTGAAAATCAACTTTTAGAAAATTTAAGTTGCTGCAACCAAACTACTATCTGCTAAATTATATTTTTAATTAAATTAAATTAAATTAATAATTCAAGAAAGCAAAGATTTCAAGTGGGCAGCTACATAGTATAAATGGAACAGAGTGTGGGGTTTTGATTCAAACTAAGTTCAAATCCAATCTCAAACACTTATTGGTATTGTGATTCTGAGCAAGTCATTTAATCCTGGTTGCCTCAGTTTCTTCACCTGTAAAATGAGATAGAGAAGGAAATGTCAAACTTCTCAAGTATCTTTGCCATGAAACTCCCCTTCCTCCCCGCAAAGAGAGTCACAAAGAATCAGACATGACTGAAATAATTGAACACCACAAAAAGATGTCAGGTGACAATACCATGTTCTTTGGTACTTATACCATGTAGAAACCTCTTCTCAGAATACTCTTTCAATGTGGAAGATGTGGGTCCTGGGTCATAAGATCATAGAGTAAGATCTTGAAGAAACTGGAGGTCACTTAGTCCAACCCTCTCACTTTACAATTCAGTAAAGTGAGGTTCAGAAAACAGAAACTATTGTCTCAGGATAGAGAAGCAGTAAGTGGCTAAACCAGGAATGTAAATTCTGTACTGACTTCCAAGGAGGCACACAATATGTACTTGCCCATTTGGTATTCTCCTATATTCTGTAAAGGTGTTTGAAATTCTCCCCTTAGATAATAATTTATTTGGATCTTAAATCCTTTTTGCTTCTCAGGAGTCCATATTAAAATGCAATGTGGAAGGCTAACATCTTAAGATGTTATTACCTAACACTTTAGAAATGAGACAACAATTTTAGAATTGTAGAGGACTTTAAAGACTATATAAACTTATCCCCACATTTTACAGATGAGAAAACTGACATCCAGAGAGGTTAAGTAATTTGTAGAAAGTAATATGTTTTGTTTCCAACTCTTTGGGACCCTTTTTGTGGTTTCCTTGGCAGAGATACTGCAATGGTTTGCCATTTCCTTCTCCAACTCATTTCATGGATGAGGAACTGAGGCAAACAGTGTTAAATTACTTACTTAGGATCACACAGGTAGCAAGTACTGTTGAGGTCAAATTTGAATTCAGGTCTTCCTGACTCCAGATCTGTCATTTTAACTACTGTGCCACCTAACTGGCTGCACTAATTTTAAAATATATTTTTATATGTAACTCATTGTCTCTCACATTAAAATATAAGATCCTTATAAGTAGAGTTTTTTTTTTATTCTTTGTACTTTTATCTTCAGCAAATAGCAGAGTTCCTGGAATACAGAAGGTACTTAATAAATGCTTGATTTATAGTGATAGAAGTAGGATATGAATTCAGGGCTTCTGATCCCATGACCAGGAATTTATTTATTGTAGCACACAGCACCACAGGTATATAGGGTTTTTCAAAGTTTAAAAATCCATTTCTTCATAATATCTGTATTAAGTAGTAATATATAAATTTGTAAACTCCTCCCTCCCCAACATCAAATAAAAATATTGGGACTCAGAAAGATGAGTTGACTTATCCATAGTTACCAAGGTAGTAAGCAGACTCGGTAGCAAAGAAAAGAGCCAGAACCTGAGCCTTTTGATACTCTAACTTGGAACGTTTACAACCATATTATATAGTGGCATATACCTCAAATATGCTACTGCTATTGGGAAAGCTGAGGCAGGAGGATCATTTGAGCTGAGAAGCTCTAAGCTACAATTCAGCTAAAGATGATTAGCTGTGCAAAGATATCAAAGAAAGGGAAAAGAATCTATTTTTATAAAAATATTTATAGCCACTCTTTGTAATAGCAAAGAATTAGAAATTAAGAAGATGGCCATCCATTGGGAAATGCTGAACAAATTATGGCATGTGCTTATAATGGAATACTATTGTGCTGTATGAAATGATGGGATGGTTTTAGAAAAACCTGGGAAGGGGTATATAAATCAACACAGAATGAAGTGAGCAGAGGCAGGAAATCACATTGCACATAGTCATAGCAATATTGTAACAATGATCAACTATGAAAGACTTGGCTATTCTGATCAAGATAATGATCCAAGACAATTCCAAAGGATCTATGATGAAAAATGCTATCTGCCTCCAAAAAGAGAACTGAGGAACTCTGCGTACAGACTGAGGCATATTTTAAAAATATCTTTATTTATTGTTTTATCTTTGTTGTTTTGTGTATATGTTTTCTTTTGCAACATAGCTAATATAGAAATATGTTTTGCATGACTTTACATATATAATCAATATAACATTACTTGCCTTTTCAATGAGTAAGGGAAGGGCAGACTGGAAGGAGAGGATTTGGAACTCAAAATTTTTAAAAATTAATGTTAATTTTTTTCCATGTTAAAAAAGTGATTGAGTGTTCATACTCTTGGGCACCAAAAAGGTGAGCTTCCAAGAGTAGAGGACTAACAGGATGCCTAAAGAGGGGTTCAAGAGGGAAACAAAGCAGGTTAAAGCTCCTATGCCAATCAGTAGAGGAATTGGGTCCTGTGAGAGTGGAGTTCCAACACAGGCAAGATAGGGAGACCAAGTACTTGTCCATATAAAAAAGGGGAGGACTCTTAAACATGAATCAAAAGTGAATAGTTAAATGGAAAAGATTATGAAACAGCTCCCACATTTTCATTTCAGTCTACATAAGGTATATAAAGATGTCCACATGTGTACAAACACATACACTCATATATACATACAAAATACAAATGTAATTACATATATGCATGCTATTCTTCCCTTTTAAATGACTAGAATTTTTTATGATAATGCATACAGCTATTAAGAAACTGGTGAAGAGGTAGAAGTACTTTTCTTTTCTTCACAAAAGTCTGACAATTTTTACTCTACATATGTTTAAAATTTATGATTGGTTTAGCTGCTAAAGCTAAGAATGTCAAAACTACATAAGGCAATCAAATTCTCTTAGCTAATTAAGAACAATTAAAGCCAAATTTGTAACATCTATGAGTTTTTGATGCCATTTCTAATTTTAAAATATCCTAATAGTTATATGCTATTCATTGTACAACATTAAATTGGCTGAAAAAAACCAAGGACTTTCATTGCTTCTCATCTCTCAGACTGGCATCTATATATACTTTAACTCTTTCAATAAACATTTTAAAATATGGATTTCTAATCATTTTCTTTAAAGTGGGAAATTTTTTATAGGTTTTAACTACTGAAAACAGAAATCATAGGCTATACCAGCTGTAAATGTGGCCCAGATATCTAATAATATTGTATAGCACTGGATTTGCTCTAACCACTATATCATCTAACTTTTATAAATTTTGGATTTGGAAGGGCTGAGTTCAAATCCTGTATCAGAAACTTACTATCTGTGTGACCCTGGGCAGTCACATAAACTCTCTTTGCCTTACTAATCTCAATCATAAAATGAGGTTAATAAAAGTATCTAGCTCAGTGGGTAATTGGGAAGATCAAATGAGATAGCATATGTAAAGTGCTTTATAAACCTTTAAAGGAATACATACATACAAGTTATAATAATAGTTACAATGATATATAATATGTTATGTTATAATGCAGGATACCCCAAAAGTGTTGGTACAGGTTTATACTCTTAAAGCTTATTATATAGGGAACAGTCCATATGATGATGATATAATACAGATAATTATTGTTATTATCACTATAGAGTTATTTTGATTTTTTAATGATTTAATATTATTATAAAACAACATGCACTGAATGATGATGATAATAATGCTTGAGAGATTATAGGAGTTTTTGAGAGTTAGTAATAAATAAGTGAAACAGACAGAACTTGAAAGGTAAATCTTTCTGACTCTCCATTCAGCTCTCTATCCATCAGGCCACACTGTCTCACTACTACCTTAGTAAATTCTATCATGCTTCTTGCTTTATGTAATTCTGGGGCTTTGTGTACAGGGCATAAGGTGTTGTGATAAAATATATAATAAGCAGAAGGCCAAGTTCCTGATCTTAGTTTAACATCTGATTGATAAAAGAGGAAATAAATTGAAACATTAATCTATAAAATGCCCAAAGAATATGGGCTGAACAGCACTGAACCCAATTTAAAAGGAATAAATATTATTAGCTAGCATTTATACAGTGCTTACTGTGTGCCTGCTACTATTCTAAATGCTTTTAAAATAGTATCTCATTTGATCCTCACAACAACCCTGGGAGTAAGGTGCTGTTATTATTCCTATTATTCCTACTGTATATTATTATAGTTGAGCAAACTGAGGCAAGAGGCTAATGTCTTGCTCAAGGTCACACTACTAGTAAGTAGGACTTGAACACAGTTCTTCCTGACAGGTCAAGCTGTGGCACCCAACTACTTTAGTACTGAAGAAATATTGAGATATTAAGGAATATAATGATCAGAGTCTGTTCAACCCAGATCAGGGAAACTCCCTGGAAAATAAGTTTTGAACTGTTTTTCCCCCCTTCCGAAAGAGGTGAGAGCTATGCGTGTCAAAGAAAGAGAAAGTTATTAAAAGTAAAAATAATGGGGGTGAAGGAGAGTAGATCATTACAATAATTTCAAATCTCTGATACACAAATATTTTTACTAGATTCCAAAGTTCATTTTTTAAAAAAACAGTGAAAAGGAAGAGGGTAAAGAGATAAGAAAAAAAAAAACGGATCTATGTAAGATTTAGCAATGTATGCTTGTAGAAAGGATGAGTCAAAACAATATTGGGAAGAGAGAATGGGAGAATTAAAAGAGAAGATAAAATCCACAGAGAATATGAAGGATATCTTTTTTTGAACAGAGCTTGCTTCACTTAATAATTTTAAATTCTATTTTGGGTTTCCTCCAGAAGTAACATATGGCTATCTCCACATGGGAGGTAGTACATTTATAGACAGTTTTATGTCCTTATGTGACCATGAACTCACTGTGATTAAGTAGCAGCTAGTAAAATAGTCTGAGCATGACAGTTTTTTTCTTTGGCAATTTAGAAAAAGGTTGCTATTTTAATTAAGAAAAGGGCCAAGAAATGGCTGAAGTAGTTGGGATTCATTTGAAATTGTGGATAAAAGAAGACTATCATATTGTCTTCACAAAGAAATTCATCTGTGGCCAAGATACATGTTTGAAGCTGAGATACAATTTCTATGTATCAAAATCATTTCTATAAATTAACATATCACCAAATGTATCAGAAATTAAATTAATATCATCACTCCTTCCTTTAGAAGTTTTGACAGGCTGATTAGTATTGAAATATATGAAAACATTTTGAAATATATCAAACAAATCAAATGTAAGATGTTATTATAATTGAAGACCTTGGGCTAATATCTGTAAACAAGTAACAACAATTAGCAAATTGATAAATACTAACCTGTCTTAGAGATCTATTAGGAAGAGAAAGCATTTATTAGCATAAGTAAAACTATAATCAAATTTTCAAAATACTTGAGTTTGTAAAACTATTTCTATGCAAAATTAGCAGTGAGCGAGCCAGGGACTTCTACTAAGAAATTCAACTAAATCCAACAAATCTCAGATGTGTCCAACATTGTATTTGGCACTATGAGGTATATAATGAATTTATAACCTTTATAGGGACACAAAACAAATACTCATGAAATAATTATATTTAAGATCTGGGAGAGTTCTCAGAAGCATCTAAAATAGTTGAGAGTAAGTTTCATAGATAAGGTGATATAATTGCCTGTGAAAAGTAAGTAGGGTATGGAAAGAGATGAGAAGTGGAGAAAGCAGAATGAGGAAAGGCATGGAGATGGAATGGGCATGTCCTGAGTGAGATACACTGAGAAGCAGAAGGTAATACCTGATAATCAAGGTAAGATTTTGGATGATATGAAGGCATTTGGACTTCATATATTTTTGGCCAAAATGAATACAGTGCAATCCAGTAGAGGGAAGACACTATTGCATCAGAGGAATTATGATAAAGAGGTATTGTAGGAAAATGGTGGGAGTGAGTATAGCATAGTATGGGGAGGGAAGAAACTGGAAGCCAGGAGACCACATAGTAGACTATAGTTGTAATCTATATACAAGGAGATGATGTCCAAGACTAGAGAGGTGACCAAAGGAATATAGGGAAAGAGATGAATTTGAATGACCTCTTTTGTAATAAATTGATAAGACTTGGTACCTGATTAAATACAGCAAAAATAGGTGGAAAACAGCCAAATATTCCTGGAAAGTGCCCTAGAGAATGGTAGTATCTGTAACAAAATGGAGGAGTCAGAGGGAAGAGATTATTAATGGCTGTTGATGATGCATCTGGCTTCAAATATACTGTTTGATGCTTTATTTGATGCCTCATTTATTTAAGACGGAGAAGACCAAAACAAGGAAAAATGTTGAGCAGGCTGCTGCAAGCAAAAATCTGGATGTAGAGATAATTTTAGGAATCATATGCATAGATATGGGAATCAAGGCAGTAAAAAGGGGGTGGATTTCTGTAGGACATCCTTTAGAAAGAGAAGAGCAAAAATGAGAGGGCTGAAGCAAGTCAAAAGAGGTCAGAGGATGAATAGGAGACAGATAAGGAGCAATAATATAGATAGAACTAGAAACTAGAAGAAGAAAGAATTTTAAGAAGTGAGATGGTCTAAGATACAAAATGTCCAGAGATGAAGAAATGCCCGCTTAGTTTGACAAAATAAATGTTATTGATTTCTGCACCTGGAAATTCTAGCAGAATAAAGGAACGGAGCCAGACGACAAGTGATTAAGGAGAAAATAAAGGCAATATAGTCCAGCTGAAATAAATATAAAATTTATGGGAAACTTATGAGAGGCATAACAATATAAAAAGGATGGAGAGCTGGCCTTGGTGTCAGGAAGAGCTGTATTTAAATCTTGCCTGTGACACATACTGACTGAGTCACACCAGGGAAGTTATTTAACTTCTCAGTGCCCTCAGCAACTCTTGGACATGATAAGTTGCAGAGCAGATGCTGACTTACTCTTTGCAAAGAGTTCCCTAAATTAATGAAATTAGATCTAATCCCTGCCTCCCACCCCCGACATACAAAGTGCAACATAATCCATTATGAAATCCAAGCACATTACCTCTTACTGATGCACAGTCATAACTGCAATTAATTAAGAAGCCCAGAGTTCAAAGAAGTTAATATATTTGACAGCAAAAATGTAAATAAGCTTAATTAATGAATTTGCTAATAGATATTGATATTTAGAATTGTGATTTAAAAATTTTATGTTCTCATCATCTTTCATGAAATAAAAAATTTTATCTGTATACTAGAAGTTCTCATGTCATTTGGACTTGGGATCCTTTTATATGCTTAAAAATCATTAAGCTGCTCTGCTCCCCAAGAGTTTTTATTTGTGTGGGCCAAGTCTATTGATATTTATTACATTAGAAATTAAAATAACATTAGTATTATTAATATAATTTTGATCTCAAAAACTCCTGAAAAGGACTGCAGGGTTTCCTGGATATACTTTAAGAAGCACTGCCATAATTTTGTCATCATTTGTCTTGCACAGTTTTTTCTTATCTAGTTGATTTGGGGACTGCTCTTTTGATATACAGGGTACCACACTGAAAGATAATGTTATCAACTAGGTAGGTTCCCTCTCCTTCAAATTAAGCTTGGGTGCCCAGGGGCCAAACCTGCACTAACCGTGAGGGGTTGCTCTGAAGCATGTTGACATACAACCCGATGAGAACATGTTCATCAGCTAGCCTGTCTGCAACATCCAGGCTGTAATGTAACCTGAAACAGGGGTGGGAGCAAAGGGTGTAGTCAGGAAAAGCAGAGAGAAATTTATGGTAATCAGGAAAGAATTTTCTTGGGGGTGCAGGTGAGGAGGATAAAAACACTAAGCTTAATACTGACGTTCTCATTTCCCTTTTACCAATTTATAAATTAATTGTTATTTAAAGAAAAACTTTATTTACAACCACCCCAAACCACACAGGTTAAAGTTAGTTTCTTTCTACTGTAAAGCTTTGAAAAAGGCTCCAGGCAAAGATTAGTTGTTCTATGGAATATCAAATCAAGAGCTTAAGCTCAAGTACTGAAGTAACAAAAATCCTGGAAGGCACACAGATGTTTAAATACATTATTTGAAACATCAACTTAATGTGGTTAATTGGATTACAATGAAACTGTTGCTCTGAATCAAAAAATGATATTAAGAGCCCGAAATAATAAAAAAAGAAAACCTTGTTTTTAGTTGTGTTAATATAAGATGCCAACACACCAGGTCTTTAACTTACCCTTTGCCTTTCAGAAAAATTGGAGCAGCCCTAGCCAGCAGTTTGCTCTGCTCTACTTCATTGTTCTTGTGAGGAGAGCTAGTTAATGAGATGGGAAAGCTAAGAAGAGTGTCAGCACTGATAAGCATTCAAGAATAGAAATGGGTGACATAGGACCACATCTGTAGACAAATCACTTTTATTAAATTTAAATGTTAAGTGCAAGATTTCAGATAACTGCACAGTTTAACTTGGTATAGAAACATAAACCCATTCAAACTCAGAAAAGAAACCATTCATTCATTGATCCTTCCACTCACCCACCCACATATGCATTCATTCAATAGGTTTACTAGAAATTTAAAGTATGCCTTCCTCAAGTACCATAAATTCTCTAATATAGATTGCCTATAATTTCCTGGGTTGACAGAGTCCCAACTATGATGTTATTGGATTTAGACTGTTATCTCTTATGACTACAATGTTAGATTGATAAATGACTGAGATTACAACCATGTCAATTCATTTCTTCATATTTGAAAGTACATTATTTGTTCTTATATGAGTATAGAAATAAAAATAAAAACCTATCATTACTAATCCATTAAACACTATTAAAATAGATAGTTGCTATTAAAAAAAAATCCATTTTTTAGATCTATTTGCTAGCACTATCTAGGTGGCTTCATGAACTAACAAAATCTTATTAATTTGTATTAGTTATGTCTTAACTAAAGTTAGGTCGGTCTTAATAAGTGTAAAGAATGAATTATAGGGTACTGTTAAAGAAATGTACATTTATTACTTTAAACTACAGAGTAATTCAAATTAATGACTAATGAAACTGCCAACTAGAGGACTTGCCAGATTTGTTTTTTAATGAACAAAATTCATTGGTAAAGAAAACATTAATTCTTAGTATGTAAATGATTTTGATAAAGTATTTATAAACAACATGTTGATAAGTCAGTTAAATAGTAACCTTGTGCTCTTTATTATTATTATAAAAATCATTTTTACATGGATGGAACAAAGACAAATAATGTCTGAGTCCTAAATTCTTCATTAAAGAAGTTAAAATGCATAATTTAACTACATCTTTTAAAAAGGTTCCTGAATGCTTAAGCCAAATTAATATTCACACATGATTTGCCACATAAAATAGTGTGAAATACTGAACTCTTTCTATGACCAATTCTAACTGACCTTATGATTATAAATGTACTTTAAGAAAACTAAAACTAAAATATTTGAATTTGTAAAATACATTAGGAGTTTAACAAACAGAATTATCACTTTACAAAGAGTTTTATAGCAAAATTCCTTTAAATATCAAGGTTTCTTAGAAAATTTTAAATCTAATTTAATTTATTAAAATTTTAATTTCATGCAATATTTAGGAACATATCTTCTACATAGGATGTGGTATCCATTTCCTTAAAAAATGCAATCCCAATAAAACATAATTAACTATTAAATTAGATTAATGCTTTAGAAAAATCTTCTGTCCCAATGAGCATATTGATTTTTCTCTCCACTGAGATCATCATGCCTGCCAGTATAGGGTCAAAAAAAAATTTAAGCGTTGTTTATAAGTGATCTGTAACAAGCTCATCACACAGGGGATTTTCAAGAGATGTATTACAATGATGCCCAAAGTGCAGACTTTTTGACCGGCACTGGATAATGTTTAGGAATACAGCTTCATTCAATGACTATCTTTTTCTCCATGAGCTCTGCCCACAAATCATGGAGTTTTACCATAGCTTTTACTTGAAATGTATTTATATTTGATTTACTCCAGGATCTCTGAAGATTACTCAATATACTCTTCAATATGCCAATTATTGTTTTTCTAATTAAATGATTTATCTGCTTTTTCTTCTGTCTTCTTAATTCTGGGAATTTGGATTTTATTTCCATGTCCATTCCATACTAAAGAAATGTACTGTATGAAAGAAAGATACACTTGCTTCTAACATCTGATTGGTTAGTAATTAACTGGTAAGGAGTACTATAAAATTGGAGGATCAATAAAGCACTAGAAACTTATTACCATCACCTGCCAACTGATATGAAATGACAGTAAGTAGGGCAGCAAGAGAACTGGTGGTAACTGTGGGCCTAGATTTGTATTTATGGGAAAGGGTGAGCTTGGGGCTTCATTGTTATGTTGGCGGCTTGAATTATTTTTTCCTCATGTTCAAAGAGTCCCTTCTAAGACTGGATTTGAAAGAGGGCTGTTCAGAGGAGTTGGGTTTGAATGTTTTTCATATACTTTCTAGCTATAAAATCCCTTAACTTCCTTCTAAGGCTCTGTTTAAAGTTTTTACCTTTATTTTTTAAGTTAAATGACTTGTCCAGGAAGTCATTTCTGCTCTCTATTATATTCTCTTTTCCTCTGCTTTCTTTTTCTAATTCTTTCCATTCTAGTCTCAGCCCTAACTGTTCTTACCTCCTATCCCATTTCATTTTCTGAAAAACTCGAAGTTGATGTGACAGAAACATTTTATTCTTTTTTTTTTCTTTTCCCACCTAAATCTCAGATAAAATGAATGAGTATTTACACTAAAACTTTTCTAAGGAAAAAAATTTCCTCTATCTGGTAAATGAATTTTAAATCCATTTTGGGGCTTTGTAGTACAACGAATTTATACTAGATTCCCTAACTGGTTTTTGAGTTTGGGTCAGAAAACTCAGCTCCATTGCCTTTTCCTCCTTTAGCGGTGATAGCTGTCTGAATTTTGTGGCAACAACAGGTGGCTGTGGTCTACTCCTAATCACTGTCCTCAGGAGTGCTCTGTAGTTTTGTGCTGTTTATATTTATTTTCCTAATTCCTTTCTCTCATTGTCTGTTGCCTTCTTAAGTCATTAAGAAGCATCAACTCCTGGTCAACAATTTATAACTACCATCCATACTTCACAGGGCATTTGGGGAATTGTATTGTTTGATGTTTATATGAAAACAAAAAAACAAACAAACAAACAAACAAAAAACCAAACTACCTGCTCTTGCAAGAATGGGCAATCCTTGTGTTCATTTCATTTATTTCAGTATTTAAATTGTATCCTACTCTTCATGTAAGACCCCCATTTGGGGTTTTTCTTGACAGAGATACCACAATGGTTTGCCACTTCCTTCTCTAGTTCACTTTACAGATGAGGAAACAGAGGTAAATAGGACTAAATGATTTGCCCAAGATCAAACAAAGCTGGTAAATATCCAAGGTTGGATTTGAACTCAGGAAGATAAATTTTCCTGACTCCAGGCCCGGTACTCTCCCTAGCTGTCCCTTGTTTTAAGTATATACTAGATCCCAATTCATTCTGTATGAACCAAGGATCATAGAAATTTCCCCTTTTGCCATGTTTGGGATTTCTCTTCCTTCTCCCCTTCCTCCTCTTTAATTCACTAAAATATAACTGTTTAGGATGTTCACACTCTCACAGTTAACTCTTCTCCTGAATTAGTTGACTAGCAAATCTGGCTGTGGAAGGGATGAGGATGTAAGAATATTTTATGGTTAAGATTACAAGGGGGTTGTGCTGAGCTGGGCTTGTTTGAGAACAAAGACATAATTTTCTTTTTATGTTGTTTAGTCATTCCAATCATGTCTGACTCTTCATGACCTGTCTGGGCTTTCTTTGCCAAAAATGCTGGAACAGTTTGCAATTTCCTTCTGCTCACTTTATGGAGGCAAACAGGTGACTTGCCCAATTTCACACAGGTATTAAATATCTGAAGTCAAATTTGAATGCTGGTCTTCCTGACTCCGGACCCAGTGCTCTAGCCACTGGGCCTTTATTTTTCTATCAAATGCCAATCCACTGTTGCTAGTTAAAAAAACAAAAAAAAGAAGAACCTTTAAAAACTTTGAAAAGACTATATGATGATAAATGTGGAAGTATATATAGAAGAATTGCACATGTTTAACATATATTGGATTACTTGCCATCTAGGGGAGGGGGTAAGGGGAAGGGAAGAAGAAAAATTTGGAATGTGAAGTTTTGCTGGAGTGAATGTTGAAAACTATCCTTGCATGTATTTTGAAAACAAAAAAGCTATTATTTTAAAAATAAGAGATTATGTGCTTGCCTCAGGAATGAGGAAAAAATAGAAGAGAAAATTCAAAACCATTATTAACATTTTAGATTTGGAATCAGAAAGGAATTTAGAGAGTATTTAATTCAATCCCTTTGTTTTACAGAGGAGGAAAATAAGGTTAAATAAGGTAATACAGATTGTTAGCATCAATATGAGTATTTGAACAAGGCCTTCTGGCTCTAATCTAACACTTTTTCCATCATAACACTTTATGGCAATTGGCAAAAAAAGGAGAGAAAGCCTAGTCCCATGATATTACAAGTGGAAAGGGAAGCAAGTGGACCATTTAGTGAAAGTCCCAAATCTCCAGCAGCTTTCCCCTTCCTCCATCTTCATGAGCTCCCATCCTCCACCTCCTACCCTACTAGAATCCAAGTCCAAGCTATGGGAACCACCACCAGGGCTTGGACCCAGAATAATTTTCATTTCACTGGAAAATAGGGATTTGAAGAGTTTGGATGTACTGTTAGGGTTGCAGCAGTAAAGATAGTTGTCTGAAATCCCAACATGCAATGATGAATGCATTTTTCCCTATAAAAATGTTATATATGGTGGTTTAATATCAAACCACTAAAGTGTAATTCTATACTTTAGGCATCTTCTAAGTTGAATATGTCTGGGTGGGAATCTAATCACAATTATTAACATGGAATCTTTAGGAAAATGTATTCTTCATTACAAACAATCAACCAAGAACAAAAAAACCCTGAATTATCATTGGTCCCTTGTTCTCCTTCACACCCTCTCATCTAATAGTTTTGAAGTTTTATCAATTTTAGCACAAATCTCTTATGTCTTTCCCTCATTTTCATTTCCATCATACAACTGTGATTCAAGTCTCTCCTTTCTTCTTTACTTATTATAGTTAAAAACCTATGATGTCATGGATCTAGATCTGGAAAGGACCTTGGAAACCAAGAAGTCCAATTACTGCATTTAATGGATGAGTAAACTGAAACTTAGACAATTTAAATAGCTTGTCCTAGGTCATACAGATAGTAAGTAGCAAAGCTGTGATTTGAACTCATGTCATGTCCCCTGAGTCACAATCAGTTTTTCTAAGTTTCCACTGTACAATCTTTATACATATAAATGTATGTGTGTGCATATATACATATATACACATATATCAATGTATGTATACATGTGTTCCTTTTGCCCTCAGCACATCCTTCCATATAGCAATTTTCATCATTAGGCATGGGGTCATTCATACTACATCCCCACTAGGTATGCTATGGAAAATTTTTATACACGTGTGTTGTTCATTGAAAAATGTAAGATACATATCACATAATGGAAAGGTCTTCAAAAATTAGCAGCACTGAGTTCTAAAATGACAGAAATATAAATATTCTATGTATTTCCTTAACATTCCTCTCCCCAACTCCACCAAGCTGTGAAAGATGACAATTCTTATTTTTCTTTCTTTTTTCTTTTTTTGACTATTGTGAAGAACTACTTTGGGAACTCAAAGGGACAACAATTCATACACATACATCTTAGTCTTTCTGCTTATGTGCAGAATATGTTTTAAAATCTTCCATTGAAAAGAATATTATTTGTTGGATATTATATGAAAAACTCTAAATTATCCTATCTGAGAGGAACAGCTGTTAAAAGCAAAGCATAAAATGCAGTGTGGGATGATGAATATCCTAATGATAAGAAAAATGTACTTGAACATAATTATGGAATGAGTTTTTCATGTTATTAAATATATGATGAACCTAGCTGATAGAATACCACTGGATATCAGCAAAAATTGGTTAGGTAAAGTTGGCTTAAGTAACTTTCAGAAAAGAATAAATATTGTGCTTATTCAGATACATATAATATGCCTATGTGTACTCAGACCCTAATGTTATCAAATTAATTTAAATAAAACAAAAATTGTGCAAGATGATAACATTCCAATGCTTTTCATCTGCAGAGAAGAAACTTATGAAAAAAATTGGGGGGGTTGTTCAAACAATTCTTCTTCTAAAAGTTTTTTGCCTGCTCCTTCTACTTTTTTCTGGTTTTAGTGCTTTGAATTTTAAATTTTAAAATGCTTGCCACAAACAAATCATCATTAAATACAGTTAGAGCTAATACTAGGAAGCTAGTTCAAATTAATTTAGTCTAACATCACAAGTATTCTGACTCCATAGTAAGCTAGAAATGCAAAATTTACTTGTATGCCTATTCAGAAAGCTAAATTTACCAAGGTATTTTTCATTGCATAACAGTAGAATCTACTGAATTATTATTATTGTTAGTAGTCATATTACTAAGAAATAACTTATATGTGTTCATAAAAGTTTGTTCAGTTGTTTTTCAGTCGTGTCCAACTCTTCTTGACCCCATTTGGAGTTTCCTAAGCAAAGATACTGGAGTGGTTTGCCTTTTCTTTTTCTAGCTCATTTTACAGACGAGGAAGCTGAGGCAAGCAGGATTAAGTGATTTGCCCAGGTCACACAGCTAGTAAGTGTCTGAGGCCAGATTTTAATTCAGGAAGATGAGTATTTCTGACTCCAGGTCTAGCACTCTATTCACTGTACCACCTAGCTGCCCCTTCACAAGAAAGTTTTAGCTTACAACTAAAGCATTGGAAGCTAAGAAACAGTTGTTAGCTATGCAGGGAAGATAGGCAACTTGTGGTTTTAATTATGTATTAAATTTTTAATGTAGGCAATAGCTGAAGTTAAAATAAGATTTCTCTCTATTTTAAGTTAAAATTCTAACATAGTCACATTCTCTGATGCATCTTATAATAGAATTTACCTGTATTAACTCAGACAATTCATATTATTTGCTGAAGAAAGAGTGTAAAGTGAATACAATAGTGGTAAAATTTAAGTTGATTTTCTATGTTGATTCATAATCTTATCTTTTTTCTGAAAGAATGGCGTGGACTTTTAACCTGAAGTTATTTAGGAGGAAAAAAAAAACAATTTTAGGGGGAAAGCTAAATTTATAGGACCTCACATGAAATGTGGTCCACTTGTGATTTTAATGGGAATGTTGTTACTCAGTCGTGTCCAACCTTTTGTGACCTCATTTGGGATTTTCTTGGTAAAGATACTGGAGCAGTTTTCCATATCCTCCAGCTCATTTTATAGATCAGAAAACTGAGGCAAAAGGAGTTAAGCCACAAAGCAAGTAAATTTCTGAGGCCAGATTAGAACTTGAGAAAAGTGTTCCTGATTTTAGACCCAGTACTTTATTAACTGCCCCACCTAGCTATCCCTTAGTGGAAATAAAGTTACCAATTTTTGCTTTTGTTTGTTCTTCATTTTCATAGAGGAGGACTACAACGTGGATGTGATGCCATGATATGCAAATAAATTGGATGTAAGTGAGGGAGGGTTATGCACATTCACCTGTCTCACTTTCTTCTCTGGAACCATTTAAGTCCAGTGGCAAGATATAGATCAGGAGGGCTTGGACCAGCCTTAATCACTAAAGTGAACACAGAAGGAGGGAGGAATGAAGGAGAATTCTCATGTAAGTTTCAAATACTTAGAGAACTGGATAGCTATCTCAATAGGTTACATCAGATTTAGAGAAACCCTTATGGGTAAGTGATATGTGATTACATGTAAGGAAAATCTTTTACTTTCCTTATTTATATCATAATGACAGATGTACTATTGTTGAAGTAAAAATATCTGACTCACTAACTGGGATTTGGAGGTACAAGAGAAAAAAGTTCTTAGTATTTTAATCATATTCAAATTTTGTGAATCATAAGACATATAATGTTTAGTTGGCAGAATGGGTGAAGCCTGGTTTCACAGTGATTAACAGCAAAAATAACCTCTTGCTTAATGACAAGAATAGGAAAGTAACACAAACAGAGCCTATTAATGAATCATTTCACATTTGAAGCAAAACAACAGCCCAACATCTCAGTGCCTTCTTCACAACTGGCCAACACAGAAAACTGAAAACTAAGGGTGCTTTAACTACAAAGAATAGGAAGGGTGAATAGACATTGGCTTCAAGCCATGTCAACTCCATACCATTCATGTAAGCACCAAAAGGTCCAAGATAATTTTAAAAAAATGTTGTGACATGAAGAAAATTAATTTGTGGTACTTATTGCAAAAGGGGTGTGTGTGAGCATATAGTGAGGCACAAGATAGCAGCTACTGAAAATATGATAATGATGTGTAACAGGTAACATGATGTAATGGTTAGAGCACTGAACTTGGAGCTAGGAAGACTGGATTCAAAACCTGCTTCAAACACATTATATAACCTTGGAAGGTTTATCCCTGTGCCCGTTTCCTGATCTTTAAGATGAAGATGTTGGGACTTAATTACTTCTAAGGTCTTTTCAGCTATAAATCTATGATCCTTTGATCCTATTACAATATGGTGCCTTCTGTACTCAAAAGTAATGTTATTGACTCACATATGCATATATTTATGTACACATGATTTATATATATTTTTTCATGATGCCATGCATTTATACAACAGCTGGCTACAGTTTAAGTCCAATGGATCTGGAAAATAGTGGAACCAAATGTCCCAGTTGAGGATCAAACCCAAAGATATGGGCCTCAACAATATCATCTTCTAATTTGTTTTTTAACTAGAGCAAACCTGCAAAAAGCCAAGAGTGAAAAAAGACTTTGAAGATAGCTTTCTGTTCTTTACTATGGATAAACTGTCAACATGGTTTGAAAAGGAGTGTAAGAGAGTAGTGATGGAGATAAGAACTATATGCTTCTAAATCTGTATAGGGGAAATGGCTAGAAAATTGGAAAAATTCAATTGTTCTAGTACCTTTTGAAGATCAAACTATAACTACAAAGAACCCCAGGTTGGTAACTGCCCAATTATCCTCTAGCAAGAAAAGCTCAGTGAAAAGCATATATTTTTTATTCTCTCTGCTTTATTTTGAATGCTAGTTGTTAAACAGATATCATCAGCCTAAGGTAATGCTGAAAATTCCAGGCAAAGGCAATGATGTCTGTCAAATTAGTTTCAAAATTAGTTCCAAATGCCTTTTGCAAACTCATTGGCCAGAGTTTTCTTGAATTGTTAGATTACATATCATCTAGAAGAATGAGAGTGAGAGGAAGAAAGCCCCAAAAATAGTTACAACAGTATTGTTAAAACAAAATGCATTTCAAAGACCTGAGAACTCATTAGTAGGATGAATGAGAAAGGTATCAGATGTCTGTGCCCATATTCTCCATAATGAATGATGAAGATAAGATAATGGGGGACATGTACTGAGGTACTCTCATGGTAATAATTGAAGTAATACATTAAATACATGTTGGCATGGATGTGGGTCTGATGACACTGTTTTCACCTGCCCAGACTCTCTGGTCTCCTCAATAAAGAAAAAAAAATTGTTATGTGGCTTTCTCTCCTCAAATGGGCAAAGCAGCTTCAATCTCCAGATATTTTCTTGTTCCGATCAAAGAATGGCTCAGCCTCCTTTAAGCCATTTGTTGCAGTTTCAAGTGAATCCATAGCATCTATCCCATTTAGGATGTCTTAGAAATCACTGTCTAGGACCAACAGGAGACTCTGTTGGTCATATCAAACAAACTATATAAAACCAGAGGCTTGGTAGCAGAGAAAGGATCTAGAGAGTTTGTCTTCAAGCCTATCTGCCACCATCAGAGAGAAAAATGCACCTGGTTCACATCAGTATGACAGTGTGATGTCATATGAAATACTTGTGTTCAGGGAGGAAAGGAGGCAAGTGTTCTGAATATTCAGAATTGGTTGGATATTTAGGAGAAGTTTCATTAAAACCACAAAAGTCCTCTATCTCCACTGAAGCATCCTATCAAAGCATTTTTAGTAACTGAGTAGAATGATTAATGATAGTTTAACTAGTGAACTATTGCAACTAGGGATTTAGTGCGCTCATACTGACCGTGAGTTGCTGTGAAGCTGATTTACATACTGCTTTATGAGAGAATGCTCATCAGCCACAGGATTGGCTGCACTCACACCCTCAAGTAACCTGAATAATTCAAACAATGAGACCTCAATTAAAATTGCCCATCTACACAGCCCAGCCCCAGTCAGAGCAGAAAGACATTCAGTGGACACAGTTTTATTAGACAGGACCCTTGGCAATAGACACCACAGGCAAACCAAGGCTGCCACAGGATGCAGTGTAATCATTTAAAACAACAATTGTAGGGTTCTAAGGAAACATTCCAAAGAACCTGAAAAAGGAAACAAATTAAAGTATTTGCCACCATTTTGAATTATTGGGCATCAGGCACCCTGGAGGAACCAGAGCAGCTCAGAGTATCCTACGAATATTTTAGGGTGGAGGAAGTCATGTTATCCATCTAGACGCATCCACCATAAGCACCGTCCAAGCTGAAATGATATAAAATGACCTGAAATAAGGATGGAGTCAGCCTCTGGTTGAGCATTTGCAGAATATACTGCTTCCTAGAGAAAATACAGCAAAGGTCAAACGAAGACTCTAATATATTTCTGAACATTAAGTGAAATCTTCTCAGACTCTAATGAAAATACAAGTTTCTGAATTGTCTTCTGACTGGGTCTGACAATTTATAACTTTGTTGTGGAAGAAGCAGCTGAATTGGCTGATGGTTCTTGGGTAATATTCAGGGGAAATATTTTGTTTCTCTGTTGAAGAAGCTATTATAATTACTATAACACTCCTATGTTATGGTTCTTCATTTCTATCACTGAAACTGCCATATTCTTTTTACTCTTTTAATTACAAGCATAAGAAATGTCTTTAACTCAGGACACTCCTGATGTGATGAGGACAGGAATGAGTAGCAAGTAGTATGTTACTCTGTCTTCAAGCCCTCATTAGTAAATACTGAAACACTAGATTAAAGTCAGTTAACTCAGAAACAAGTTTAGTTCTTAGTGAAAGGGTTTGTGATGGTTTTGTGTCATGTGTGATCATTGTAATTTTTTTAGAGTCATTTGAGATTGTGCAGGCAATTCCCAACTTCCATTTTATCTTTGCTTTTGCTTTCCTATTAGACTGCACTATTTGTACTTAAAACAATACATTTTCATACCATAACCTGAACTATTTGGTATTTTTTGTTGATAAAATTGCATAAGTTCCTCTTAACATTTCTAATGTGTAACAGAGATATTAATTATTCCTGCCTTTAGATCATGAGGAAGTTAATACATGAAAGATGAAACAAACTGCCATATATTTTCTTTTTTTTTTACACATTAAACTGCCATGGAAACCACACCTCCTAGCTATTGATTCAACTCCTTGTTCTGAATATAGTAACATTTGTCAAGAAGGATGTTTTTGTTAGCTGATACTTTTAGTGATGAGAGTTTTTTAGATCATCAAAACATCTCCAAAAACTAGTGCAATTCTTGGAATTTTATAAACTTCTTGAACTGCAGATATCAGAAAGTGCAATTTAACTGGGATTTCCACTTTATGTTGTTCCAACAGAAATAGTGTATATTAAAAGTGGTATTTGAAATAGTGTATATTAAAAGTGGTATTTGAACAAATCTACTTCCTTATTATGGGTAGAATATAAACTCAGACTTCTAGAAATAAAATCAATTCAATGAGTCAACTACCTTCCTTAAGTGTATAATGAATGAAGTTACATTTCCAAATTAGCTTTCAACCAGTATTTACATTAAATGGTTCAAAGTAGGGCATTTTCCACTCCAGAGACCCAAGACTCATTTACCAAAAGGGTGACATTTAATAATAGCATTTGAACTTACCTTCTGGTTATGAAAGGACTTCCTGAGGAGGGAACAGAGTGGGAGAAGAGTGTATCATTCATGCTGGTTACAGGTCTGGGAGGCCTACAATAAAGAAAAGTCTTAATAAAATAACCACCTCTTTCACCTCTTCCACTACAAAAGGGGGTCATGGTTCTCTCCTGTCCAATATAAACTGGTTACATACTAAGTTTAATTTTCCAATTGAGTTCTTTAGTACTTTTATGTGAAAAGATTAATATTTATGAATGCAAAAGATCATATTTGACCATAGGAGAAAAATGAAAGAAATCTTTTATTAGTATGCACACTATTCTCACCTTTGCCTCCTAGAGCTTTGTATGCTCTCTCAGTGGAGGAGGAAATACTGATACAGAACATGGCTACTGAAAAAAGGGAGAAGATTTTGCTATCATAGCTATAATCTTTCTCCACTTGGAAAGAGAAACAGGATCTAAGAGAACTTCTGTTTCTTCACTTTGTTAACTATTCCTTCTTCAGCCTTAAAGCAGGCAATATTGTGTTATAAAAAATGTTGGACTTTAGAACCAAATGACTGAATCCCAGCTTTTTACTTACTGCCTGAATAACCTTGGGCAAGTTTTGTCTCAATTTTCTCATCTGAAAAAATGCCAGGGTTTAACAAGATGACCTTTTAATTCCGTTAACCTATCAACTTAGACTTTGGGCTTTATTCTCATCTTAGTTCTTCAGGTCATGATGCATTGTAAGCCCTTTCCCAGTGATGGTTATTCTACTCTTTGAGCACCAACCTTTTTTCTCATCTTGTCACACTAGAATTTGGGGCATCTTTAAAAGTAATGAGTAATCAGTCAACAAGTATTTATTAAGTACCCACTACTTGCCAGTCACTGTGCTAGGTGCTTGGGATACATAGACAAAAAAGAAAGTTACTATCTTTAGGAAGCTTACAATCTATCATTGGGAGATGAGTTCTGATGAGGATAGAAACCAATGGGATCCAGTGCTTTTAAAGGATGTTTCTGAGACAGTTTTGTGATTTCATCTCTGTAAGCAATTGTCTTACAATTTACAGTTTTGGGAAACTGTCTGGAACAGTGAGAAATTAAATGATTTTTCCAGTATAAGTCAAAGGTGAGATTTATCCTCAAGTTTGGCTCTCTATGTAGCATACCATATGACTTCTCAAGGACTTGCTGGCCCTAAATAACAATCCAGAAGTTTTACTTTGTTTTTGCCCCACCTGACTATAATACTTCACCGAATTTTTTTAATATCCTTTTAACCTTTGTTTTGATCAAAAACTGATGTCTAGGCACTCAATTAAAAGCAAGTGGTACTTATTACTAAAAAGAATTTTTGGACAGTCACTACTGAATGATAGAATAACTGTGGTTTCACTAGAAATTCAGAATTGAACTTTACAATATAAAATATGAAGCTATAACTTGACAGCCATTAGCAGTACCAATAAAGATTCATCTGCATGAGTCTGGTAGAAAGTGAAACTTAAGAGTTTTCTAAATTTTAAATTAGGAAAGCATTATTATTGGCTTTGCCTTCTGCTCCTTCTGTGATAAGAATTTGCCTTAGTGGCACAAGGTTGACCTTGTTTATCACAAAGAATGAATGTGGATGCAATTAATAGTCTGTAGGTTTGCAGGTTTGAAATATACACATGTGTATGTGTGCACACATTTTACATATACATATATGTACATACATGTAGAATGTGTGTGTATATATGTATATTATATATATGTATATATACACACACACTAACAACATAAATGCAACCAAATGCCACTTCTTTCCAATATTTGATGCAAAATTTAGTCTAAAGGATTTTGAGGGGACTTGTATAGTAAGAAGACTTCGGGGTCAAAAGATCTGGGTTTGAATCAACTTTGCTTTTAACTACATGTATGAACTTGTGTAAGTTTTTTAATGTTTCTGAGCTTTTATTGTTTGGTTAGTTGTTATCTATTCTAAAAGAGGACCAAAATGACATCACAATGTTAGAGTCAAGTAACAGTGTGTTCAAACTGTGACTGATCAGACCAATATAATCATGAAGTGCCCTATCATAGGTTGGCACAAACAGTTCATGTGAACATTTGGGATGAATTCTCTAAATTTCTGCATCTTATGTTTCTTTTGAGTTATTTCAATTTTGTGGCCACTCCAAGAAAAACATGTATCCAAGCTCCAACTTCAGTAAGCTGGCCATGATTTGCTAGGAAAAAGAGATTAGACTATATGACTGAGATCTTTCTAGCTCTAAATCTGATGAAAATGATTATTTCGTTTGCATGGAGATAATTTAGAATTGTGAAAATTATCTTTATGTTCTATTTTGTTAATTTATGATACACTGTAAAAATGAGTTACCCTAGTTAGACATGTTTAAAACAAGTTTCAACTTGGGATCTATCTTGGGGATGCAGAATCTGTAAACTAAGAGATAATCAGTACATAAATTCCCATTCTCTCAGTGTTTCACTTCCCATTCCACACTCTGGTTTGTATTAAATTTATGTTTTATAAACCCCTAGTAAATTGTGAGTTTCCTGAGAGGAGAAACTGTGTTTTCTCATTGTTGTCTTCCCTTCAGCATCCAGCATAGTCCTTTACATTTAGGAGGCAACCAATAAAGGCTGTTGAAATGAATTATGAAAATTTCTACTGTGGACTATCAAAAGCATTTCAAGTCTGAAATGAATGGAACCAAAGAAACATTTCCACCCTTTGTAGCCTTCAAAAAATGAAAAAGAAATCTAAATTTGAAAGAAAAGCATCTCTAGAAAAAATGAAAATATGTACATTCATGAAATCTCTACTTGGTTCTGTACTTTCTCATTAATAATCTTATATATAACTGCCCTGGTTTTATTGTGTATCTCTCTCTCTCTCTCTCTCTTTCTTTCCTTCTTTTTTTCTTTCTATACATCTATCCCTATATCTACACACATACATGTGTAGATACATGCATGGAGATGCATAAAGAAATGTTAACTCCTTGAAAGCAGGGATTTGCCCAACAGGGTAGAAAATTAAAATATATATATATATATATATATATATATATATTTATATATATATATATATATATATATATTTATTTGTCATCCAATATATATCTTTTTTTTCCTGGGAAAGTTACAATTTATAAAGTGCAACCCTTATGTCTCCTTTCATTGTCTCGAAATAAGAAAAAGGTTATCAAAAGTATCAAAGTAGGATGACTAGTCATGATATAAAATACCATGCTAGAACTAGAGTAATTTTGGAGATGATCTAGTTCAAAATAGAACTGAGAAAGGTTAAATAATTTGATTAAAATCACATGGCTAGTAAGTGTTGGAGGACCTGGCTAGACACCCTAATTTCTTTGCACAACAACATACTGCCCCCCCTTACAGTCCTTTCTTGCTAACCAAAAGATCATTCTACTAAGTAAGGTATATATATATATATATATATATATATACACACACACATATATACAATGAGGATTTTAAATGAATCTCATGATGCCCATTCAGTGTCAAAAGATGGGATCAACCACTGAAGTCTGTGTTAATCCACTGCAATGATTTATTTATGGATGTAAAAATTATAGATTAGAATTCCTACAAAACCAGTATTTCACTTCATAATTACATGCTTCATAGCCATTTATATTTATAATTGTAAGCCTTAACAAAGTATAGTGGATTCTAACAAAATACTTACCAAGTATCTCTTTGGCAGCAAAAATAAAATAGAATAGAGAAGATTAATTATGGTGACATTTAAAAACTATTGCAGCTAGGCAAAAATCATAATTTCTTTGTTGTTTGGCTCTTGAAAACTATTTAAATATTGCTAAGTGAGGGTAGAAAAGTGGTAAGTGGGTAAACTATTAAATGACCTGTATTTGAAAAGAAGAGGAGGGAAGGAAAAAGAGAGAAATTATTTTTTTCCATGTGATTTGCTTATCTGTCGCTTATCCTCTTGAAAAAAAAATTCTCTCATTTAAAATTTATGTTTAAATGTTGTTTTTATATTATGCTGTAAAGATATGGTTTCTTTACTTGTATCTAATGTGCAGTTATAAAAATTTCAAGTTGCTAGGGAACTACAGTGTCACATTCATTTGTCAAAATTGACATAAAAAAATTTGGCACTAAAATTTTTAGGAAGTCATAAAAACCTATCCAACCAATTTACTAAATATTGATCAAACTAACCTACATCATAACTGAAATTTATTTTTGTTCCTTCCAATGCTTTTCTATTTTTAAAGATTTGATAATGTATATCAAAGCTGACTAGTACTAAATTCAAGTTTCCAGAAATCAAATATCCTAAATATTATAAGAATGAGCAAGAATAAATTTGATTGCCTTTAGAAATGTACATGATCAGTGAGGTAGATGAAATAAATACCATGTATTTGTCTATGTATATTATATAAATAATTGAGAATTTCATTTCTATATTTATTTTTGCCTAAAAAAGTACTTTTGTAATAAATGTAATTATTAACTAGCATACATATGCTCAACTAAGAGAATAAATAGATTAATAAATCATTCAAGGAGATGGCTATTATATATTTATTATAATTTGATACAGTTAAAAAGATATATTTTAAAATAGAAAGTCATGAATGAGAGCAAGCCAAAAAAAATTAAAATGGCTTATCTGGTCAATGTAACGGTATTTGGGGGGGGAAATATACAGAAAGAGTAAAACAGAAAAAAACTTTCCATTCTGATACAAACTGAAAAACTCTGTAAACCTTTAAAGTGATCATTAAATTCCTATATTAATGGACATATTTCTCATGATGTTGCTTAATTTGTATTACTTTAAAATAAACATAAGAAAAAATACTGCCCTGCAAAACATCAATGGATGTATATAGTTTTCCTTGTCTATCTGAGTAACTAATATAATTGGCCATGTTTTCCCTGTGATTTAATAGATGTTTTATTATGAATTACCAAACAATATTCTGTACTCTCACATGGACTCACTAGGAGGATAGATTATACTGGGAAATAGATAGTGTTGTCTTTTATAACTATTCACTTCAAATTATTTTTAGGATGTGGCAATAATTCAGTCCTAATGCAAAGCTGATAGAGCAAGAACTTTCTTATTCATTTCCTATCCATCTTCATTGTGCCTAGCAGAACTGAATGAGGTCCCAGACTGTTGAAATATGTTAACTTCTACAGGAGAGGGACGTAAGTCTTAAAGGAACTAATGTCTGCAGGATTCAGAAGTAGAGCTCAGTTAGCACAAGGCAATTTCTATTACATTTCTGATCATTCTCTAGCAGCTTACTGATATTTATTAATTAGATAAGGTCTAGATGAGAGTCTAGGGCTTTTTTTTAATAAGCTGGGGACTTCTGGGAGTTTAGAGTTGAGAATCAGAATGCATGAGGTGATTTTCCCCAAGCAAAGAGAAAAGTACTCAATATGGGCCTATAATTAACACTTGGAGATGATCTACAAATTTATAGTAAGACAAAGCAAAGATAACCACATTCTGTAGTATGGGATTTTACGAATATTAAATGAATCAACTTCTCGGATGTCTAATTCTTACCAGTAGCTAAATAACTGTTAATAATGGAGATCACTGACTATATCTCTTATTGAATAAAGTTATCTTTTAACTCTTAACATAGAGCATAAATTGCTCACTACCAGGATACTGCTCCTAAGCATTTGTGTGCTGTTTTAGACAGATGATTTAAGAAAATAAGAGAATTTCTTTGGGGGAAAAGTTTTTTTTGTTAATTTTTTGAGAGAGCTTACAGAATCATCTTTTTGACAGACTACAAGGGTAATTTTCTTTGGTTTGCATATAATTAATTATAAATGAAATCAGATAGATGGAGCAGTAAATAGAATTCTGGGCTTAAGAGTCAGAAGGACTCATGTTCTTGAGTTCAAATCTGATCTCAGACACTTCCTAGCTGTGTGACCTGACTATGAAAATCACTTAATTCTGCTTTCCTCAGTTTCCTCATCTTTAAATGACCTGGAAAAGAAAATAGCAAACCACTCCAGTATCCCTGCCAAGAAAACCCCAAATGAGGTCATAAAGAGTTGTATAGAACTGAAAAATGTGGCTAGTTTTGAACAAGAGCTCTGTAGCCCAGTTTTTTAGTTTGCTCATGAAAATATCATCAATCATTTGAAACTAGTCAGCTCTGAAATGAGATGGTATTTTAGGGACAGTGAATTACCAATTATGAGGCTTTCAGAGAAGGACGTAATCTTACTTAATAAGGCAAGACAGCTGTACCAGGGCAGAAGGTTTCAAGGACATGGGGAAGATTTTAATGCAAGAAATAGTAAGTCCCTGTAGCAGAAATATAGTCATCCACTTGTGCTTTGGGCAGAAAGCATGAGGATCCTTAGCTGACCTTCATGATGTCCTCTCATGGGCTCAGTTATATAGCCAGGGGTATAATAACTTTCAGATTTGATGACAGTTTAGAGTTATTTATTTTTTGGAGTGAGGAGTTCCTGGTATAGAAATGTCCTTCACTGATATAGTCTTTTTGATTAATTTATACAATAGTTTGGGAGAGCTGCCTCGGAATACTGAAAAGTTAAATAATTGACTCAGGGTTACAGTGTTAGTATATGTCAAAGTTAGTACAGATTCAGTTTTTCCTGAATCTAAGGTCAGTCTTCTATCTATTGTGCAACACTACTACATTTAACTTCTGGCTATTGAGAGAAATGAAAGGAAGTTCAAACTTGGGTGAAACTGTGCATCTAGCAGGTAAATAAACTTAACACCAAAAAACAAATGAGCGAATCCATTTTCCTCTTATTATTAGCTGATATAAATTCTATTTACATGTTAAAATATCAAATGGTATAATTATTCAACATTAAAAGTCTTCTCTTACATGTTAATTTCTAGAAGCCTGCTTCTGTATTTAAGGCAATTTAGCCAGCTTCTCATCATTAGTTGACTGTTTGGTCATGGGAAAAGCTTAATTTATCTTTGTTGGGAAAGAAAAATTTCTCTTTGTGGTGGCATTTTTAAAATGGCCTTTCTTTTAAAAGTTTTAGACTTAAAATCTGAATTTCAGTAAATGAATATATACTTTCTTTAGAACCATGACATGATTGCCAAGAATCCAAGAACATGATCAGCTACCCCGTAGCCTGTATATACTTACACAATGTGAGCCAAGTTCAATGGTTTTTCAGGCTGATCAGGAAACATGGGATGCAAAGGTTCACGGCTGGAAGCACAACTCAGAGACTTGCTTAGTGCATTTGTTAGCTTCTTAGCAGGTGACTTCTAGAAGAGACAAGCAAGACACAGGTAATATAGACAGGCAAGAAGAATAATTTTGATATCACACATGAAAAATCCCTCCAAGGTGGTCTACTGGGGGTGATGGAGAGGAAGGGATAAGGTTGGGTATGTGGGATGGCTTAAGCCTGGGATTAGAAGTCTTTAGTGATGAATTTCCCTCTCTCAGTGCAAATTGAGACCCTTTCTACGACTTAGAGTTTTAAAAGGTTGCTTGGGTCACTGAGAAGATAATTACTTGTCCAGGGTCATATAGGTAGTATATGAAAGAACCCAGGTCTTTTTGACTCTGAAACAAATTCTTAGCCTATTACATTAGTAACCAATAATCTAACAATAAGCAATCAAAAACCCTCCAGCTGAATTTCTGCAAGATACTATTTACTACTGTACCTCTTGTTTTCTTTTATACATTCACACTGAAACTGAAAATTTCACTATAAAACCTAGCCTTTTCTTTTTATTTAAAAATCAAAAGTAACATTCATTTGCATATCAATCATTTCTCCTTTTCCTTCTCATTTTTTCCTTCTCCTCCTTAATTTATTGTTGTTGTTGTTTTTTTCTTCTTGTTCTTTTTCTCCTTGTTTTTGTTTTGTTCTTCTTGTTCTTGTTCTTCCTTTTCCTTCTTTTTCTCTTTCTGCTTCTCCTCCTCTCCTCCTTTTTATCTTTTTCTCCTTCTCCATTATAACCCTTTACTGCCAGGCTACACTAGTAATCAGAGAACAATAATAAAAGTCTTCTATTTAGAAACAAAAGGAGTAAAGGAGGAAATGGTTAAATGTTATTGAATGATACTGAAACAAAACAGTACATATCACTTAGAACACTAGAATTTTAGCTATATCTTAAAGCAAATTGACCAAATTCTCATAATGCATAACTTGGATCACATTCTACTTGTCCTCTCAAATTCTACTTGCCTGTAGTATCTTATGTTTCAACCCAACATGACTTACTACTTCTTGAACTTTTCTCACTCTTTCCTGCCCCTGTGTCTTTGGTCATGCTATCCACGTTGTCTGAATTGTATCCCTCCCTTTTTCTTCTGCTCTCTTATCATCTGCTTTTTTTCTATCATGCAAGCTTAGTTCAGGTGAAACTTCCTCTATAAATCCTTCTCTGACCTTTCCAAATGAAAATAATTTCACATTCCTTGGAAATCTCTGAGCACTTCAAACATCTCATCCACATAAAATTCAATTTTGTAAAAAAAAAAATTCATTTTCGTATTACCTGCACTTTTTGTAAGCTTCTTTCTTATTCATGCTTATTGACCATATAGTTCCTAGTTCGGACTTAAATATAGAATTCACTTAAAAATATTTATTTAAAAATATTAGAAAGAGTTTGCTGGGAAGGATATCCCAGAACCACTGCCTCTTCCATCATCCAAAAAGTATAAAAAATGTTCTTTAAATCCCAGAGTCCATTGAGTCTGGTGTTCTTGTTAGGGTAGTCTGAATATATTCTAAAGACAATGATATCTTGCTTGGGGATGGTGGTGAGGGACGAAAGAGGGGAAAAAGAATAAAGTAAATATGATGTGAAGCAGAGAATCAAAGAATAATTTACAAGGAATAAAGAAAAAATGATCCTTCATGAATATAATTTCTCATATGTACACTTTTTTGGCCTGGTAATTTGTTGTTATATATTTGGATTCTCCACTATGTTCTGCTTGGCATATGACAATGCCCTCCACTGTTTTGCTTTATTTCATTTTGTATTCCTTTTTCTGTTTTTTTTTTCAAATAAAATTTTTTAAAAAGGAAAAAAACCAGTGCTATCCATTGTTATTTTAAAATCTAAAATAATTCAGAAAATACAGACTATTCATGGGACTTAGAAATTTTTTTAAAGTCAATTTTAAATGATAAACAAAATGTGAATATGATTATTATCAAAGGGGAAATTCCCATATAAATAATAATTTCCCCAATACAACAAAATCAGCATGTTATTGAATATACCAAAAACATGCCCAGGCCTAAAACTCTCTCCTTCCACATATCTGCCTATTGAAACTCATTTCCTTCAAGGCTACATCTTTCATGAAACTTTCTTGGGCCCCCTTGGAGAAAGTGATCTTTTTTTTTTTCAAATTTTCTTAGAGTACTTAATCTCTCCTTTGCCCATATATTCTGCCATAGATCATACTTATCTTAGTACATGTTATATGCCTCTGCTTTCCCTTAATAGATTTTAGGGTCCTTGAAAATAGGGACTTGGGTTTCTTTTTATGTTTGATTCTTTCTTGGATACCTTGCTTTTAAAAACTTCACAGAGCATTTTGAACTATCTACAAAAATTTGGGTGCAGTCTGCATCATTTTGTGGTACCCCAAAACCAAGTAGAAATACTGAGTGGATGACACAGTTCTGCTGGTATTGCAGAGAATCATTAACATTTAAACTTGGGAGCTGGTCAGTAGTAAACAATGAGTGATCTAATGTTTAACATTCTCCTGCTTTTCCCCCCTCCAATAAGTAAGTACATGTAATTTAGATTTCATATTGTGAATTAATCTTTGATGGGTTTTCTTCTTTCCTTTAAGATAAATTAATTTATCGATGTCATCCTAATCTGAAATTAAATTTGTTTAGCTTTGCAGGGGTCTAGTTCCAAGTGGCATGCATTTTTCTCATGTCAGAAGTAGTGTCAGAAAGAATTGAAAGGACTGCCTTCCTAAAAAAAATGATCCACAGAGCAATGCTCAAATGGAACATAGTGACAACTGAGCATACTCGTCATAACTGCGTTTTGAATGTAACTGTTGGGAATGATAGGATAAAGCAGCAGATAGCAAATTGCTCGAGTGAGAAACCAAGATAGTGCCATTTTTCTCACAGACTCACTGTCACTTGCTTCCTGTGACAAGGATATCAGCTAGGCAGCTAGCTATCCAAGGCAAACTTTATTTCTCTTCATTTTGACTAAACTGGTTTACTTGACTATACACTAAAAGATTAGTTACTCATATATACATAATAAAAAATTCAGAAAAATAAAGGGATTAAAATGAATGCTTCCATTCAACCCAGATATCCACACTGCTTTTCTTCATGTTACAATTAGTATGTAAAGAGAAGTATAGTAAACAAGAAAAAATAAACTAACAATCATTTTATGCAAGTCCAATAAAAATCTAAAACACAATCATACTTAAACATTATCAATGTCCTGTGAAAATAAAAGTGTTGCCTGCTGTTCTGTTGGCATCTAGCACAGCATGAAAATGATGGAAATTCACATTTAGACTCCCAGGAGAAAAATTGTTCAAAATGTCTATTTTTCATTTCAGAAACTCACAGTGAAGTGAGAAAAGTATCTCTACTTACCCCCAATGAGAAGGAAGGAGCACACCAAATTTCACTCCCTGAAATAAAAAGTAGATCTGACCCTCAATGCTAACACCATTCTTGATGCTCCTTCTCATTCTGGGGAGACTCAAACATTCTACAGTAAACGATGCCTGAACCTTGCCTTACCCATGACGTGTACTCTTTCATTTGATGCTGGTTGCTATGGGAACCACTGGCATGGCCCCTCCAGAAGCAATCCTGACAGAGCTGGTAATTGTGACACTGCTGGCATCGGTAGCGAAATCCCATCATGCTCTCACTGTGGCAATAAGAACACTCAACAGGGTGGAAGACTGAGGGGAAGATTAAGAAAAAGAAAAAGAAAATCAAAATGAATAATGTTAAAGATAAAAGTATTAAAAGGCTCTGAATTTTTTTCATTACCAACCCTAATTTTTAGCATTCTATTTGACATTCAGTTTTAGTTGAAAATAGCATGAGACAGATTTCAGAAACTTGTGATACCCCTTTCATATATGGTAAGAGGGAAACAGATGGGGGGCATTCTTTTTGAAACAAACAAAAAAATCCTTTGGAATGGCCAATTCCTTTCCTCTTCCATGTCACACCACAAGAATATAAATGACTCAAGCTAGTTTACTTCCTCCAAAGACTGCATTATTTTTCTAAAAGGTTTGTATAATTTTTTGAAAATCCTGGTAACACAATTAGAAACAATTGAACTCTTAAGAGAGTGCAGGGAAATAGCAAATAGTTAGGTATTGGTGCATAAGGAAGGAGACAAAAGATTAGGAAGATATGAGAGAAGTAAAACAAAATGAAAAGATAAATAGAGATATTTGTAACAGATACAAAGCAATGAAGCAGAGGAAACAGTTGCAAAAGGAAAGGAAGGAAGGTATGAATGGAAAAAGAAGGGAAAAAGAAGGGAAGAAGGAAGAGAGGGAAGGAAGAAGGCATAAAGGAGAAAAGAAAGGAAAGGAATGAAAAAAGATTTTAACCAGTAATTAGTAAAATATACTGTGCTAAATTCTGGGTATATAAATAGAAAAACAAGATACTCTGCTCTCAAGAAGTTCACATTCTAATAGGGAAAACAGCCATAGAAGGTTTCAGTTGCAAGCTAGATGGAAAGACTCTGTGCCTTTCCCTAGGGTGTATTGGCAAAACACACGGAAATGCATCTTCTTGAATGTCATTTGTACTGATAAAATAACATATTTCTAGTGTCACAATCATTTGCTAGTACCACAGATTTCAACGGCAAGAAGAAAAAGAGAGAATAAGAGATGAATTAGCATTTTAAAACTGAAGCAATTGTCTATGTCTACTAAAAATCAGGATTTTGGAAAGGGCAGCCAATAACGAGCCAGGTGGTTTTGTCTTTCTAGCCATAGCTGGATGGACTCTATGGAAATACTTGAAGTTTTTGAAAACAAATTAAATTGAGCCAAATCAAGAAATTTATCTTGTTTTGGTAGCAGTAAATGTCTATTTCAAACTAGGTAGGATTAAGCTGATGGTATTTGGGGTCAATGATTAATTCTAAATCATCAAATATTTCCATGTCATGGGAATATGCTGAATTAAAAAAAATGTACAAACCATGGCTTTTGCATTTAAGGAAATTACTTTCTAATAGAGTAGTCAGGAAAAGAAGTTAAAATTATAAAGTGCAAATGACATAGCAGCTATTTCCCAAAAGATAAATGATCAAGGGAGTTGAATAAATAATTCTCAAAAGAACTTCAAAGTATTTACAACCATATGAAAGAGTGATTCAGATCACTAAATATAAGAGAAATGCAAATTAAAACCACCCTGAGGTTTTATCTCATACCTCAAAATTGGCAAAAATGACAAAAAGTGGCAACAGTCAATGTTGGAGGGATTATGGAAATGCATTAATGCATTGTTGGTTAAGGACCATGCCTAAGTGTGAAGGGGCAGGTCAATTCTCCAAAAGCTCCCAAAGCTGAGAATCATAACAGACTTGAAGGAATTGCAAGTCAGCCTTTACTGACAGAGACTTTGCTTGTGAATTGGGAATGAAATTAATGGGAGGCAAGAGGGAAGAGGAGAAAGGTCAGAGAATGCAACTGCCTCTCAGTCTCTTTGCATCATTATCATCCTCTCACACGAAAGTTTCTATTGTGCTGGACAGAATTAGATCCCCAGCAGCCACTAGCAGGTGGCTCCCGTAACAAATGATGCCTAATGTGGGACACAAGAAACAAAGAAGCAGCAGCAGCAGCAGTACTCAAGAGCTGTTCATGAGTTTCCTCCCAGGGGAGTTCCTAGGGAAGGAAAGGGAGAAGAAACCCAGTAAGACTTTTTCAGTCGGGGTAATTAAAATGGGCCAATACATCAAAGGGCTGAGCCAGGAGACTGATGAGGGACTTATGAAAAATGCCTACTCTGACTACAACCCTATTTCTCTGTTTGTCAGAAAGTTTGCCTCCATGACATCTCACAAGATTCAGCATCTGCTATAGCTTCTCACCCTGCAACCATCCAGAGGAATAGGATGGAAAAAGACTGATGTGCTGTTTGCATTCCTCAGAATATGGACTCAGATAACAGCCATTGCACAAACTTACTGACCATGCTGTTGGGGGAAAAATAATCGTGTTCCCATAAAACAAAAAATGGGGAATTGTTAAGGACCATGCTTAAGTGTGAAGGAGCAGGTCGGTTTCCTGAAAGCCCCCACAGCTGTGAATCAAAACACACTTCAAGGAATTGCAAGTCAGCCTTTACTGACTCCAATGTTGTTTGTGAATTGGGAATGAAATAAATTAGAGGCAAGAGGAAAGAGGAGAGAGGTCAGAGAATGCAACTGCCTCTCAGTCTCCTTGTATTGCTATCATCCTCTCACATGAAGGGATCTTTTCTGCTGGTCAGAATTAGATCCCTAACAGTCACTAGCAGGTGACTCCTGTAACAGTTGGTGGAGATGTGAAATGGCACAACTATTTTGGAAAGCAATTTGAAATTATGCAAATAAAGTGACCAAACTAGCCATACACTTTGAACCAGAGACTTCATTTCATTACTTGTATTATCCCCCAAAAAGCCACTGATAAAAAGGAAGTCCTCATATATACCAAAATATTTATTGCAGAACTTTTTGATATGGTTAAGAATCGAAAACAAAGTAGATGCCATCATCTTAAGGATGGTATCACAAATTGTGGCATATGAATGTAATAAAATGTTACTGTGCTGTAAAAAATGGATGCGTGTAATGAATGCAGAGAAGCTTGGAAACACCTACATGAACTGATAGAGAATGATGTAAACAGAGACAAGAAATATATTTTTTACAATAACAACAACAATGTAAATGTGAAAAAATCAAGAGGAAATGTAAGAAAATTATAATGATCAAATGGGACTTGAGGATGCGGGACATTCATCTGTGTTAGACATAGCACATATTTTCAGATATTTCAATGCATCGATCAGTTATAATGATACTCTTTCCTCTCTCAAAAATACTTTGTTATATGGGATGGCTTTGTGTTTAGGGAAGTGATACTTTGGATGACTTTGATGATGTAAGGAATAGAACAATATCAATAAAGCATTTTTAAAAGTATAAAAACTGGAAATAACAAAATTCTGTTGTATAAGCAACTACTCTGGTATCCTTCAAGAATATATCCTTCCTCTATTTTGTGAGGAATCAGGAACTCCAGATCTATAAAACATTTGCTTACAGGTAACAACTGTTAATAGACTGACATTTGGTCTGCCCACAAAAGAAGACACAAAAATAATAGGTGTATAAGGGGAAAAATAGCTATAATGAATTTAAAAGTAAGTTTTTTAACTTTACTAGTTAGTCTAAGTATTCCTGCTACTTGAGGAGAAACCTTTTAAAATAACTATTTAAAAAAAAACTTTATGTATTCATTTAGGTATGTCTTTAGATGCTTGGATTTTCCAACTTCAATCTTTTTCAGAAAAAGTTTTTATCAAAAGCCAGTCTATAAATGTTGCAGCTATAAATATATTGCAACCAGCCACAGGAAATGTTTAATAATTAAATTCATTTTATATACATCACAAATCAAAACAAAATGAGAAGTGTAAAGGTATTATTTTTTGAAAGGATAAGGAAAATTGCTTTTTTTTAAATGAAAATAAACAATTTCAAGGGTTAATGCTTATGTGTACACATACCAAATAATAAGGACTTTTACTTTTTTTTTACTTTTCCAGATATAAAGAGGTAAGAAAAATGTTTGATATCAAATTGCCTTAAGTCTTTAAACTTATTCAGTCCATGTACATAATTTGAGAATGTTATGATTAAATGCAACAGTTCAGGGTAAATTAGTTCCACCTAAGCAAAGAAAGCAGTGAAAAGCCATACACACACACACACACACACACACACACACACACACACACATATATATATATATATATATATATATATATATATATATGCAATTGTGGCGAGTAGATATACTTGTTTAGGGGTATGCTGATGGCAGCTTATACAGGCTAGATAATTATTAAATATTCAGGGTAAGCATTTACACCTTGGAAATCAGCAAATGCTACAAATGATTATTTTGTTGATTTTGAAACCTAAGAGGTGATAGTAAAAATATTATTAATGCAGATTAAATTTTAGAAATATCTCATGCTCCTTAAAGGAGTCTGTTGTTAAACATTTACCCTGCTTATGACTGACTGGGAAACTATGGGTATATGAGGAAAGTTGTCTGCAATGTTTTTTGATGCAAAAGCTTACCCAAACCATGCATATGACTTGGGAATGTTATTCCTGTTAACAAATGTTCAGGGTAAACTGTTTTTACTTAAGCCTAAAGAAAAATTAGGGTATTAAGAACAACTAAAGATTAGTTAATAATAGGCTGAATTATATCCAGGAATATATATTTCTTGAAATCTGCTTTAAATTTCATTCCTAAATATAATTATTAGTGGCTAATGTTGATGTTTAGTTGTTTAAATAAGGCATTTTATTTTTTTTTATAGGGAAAGCATAATTGAGTACATAAGCATGCTAATTGCTCTCTTTCAGTTTATCTCACCTGTGGGTGGAAAAGCTGTTTGAGACATAAAGCCATGACCATTTACCTAGTGACAACTTACCTTAATTGTGGACCAAACATTAATGAAAAAAACATATAGCTTCATGAGTGCTAGATTTGCAAACATCATCTCCAAAGTAAGAACACATATTGTAACCTCGACCTATGGTCCCACAATTTTATCATAATCTTTATGTACTACAATTATATGACAACTAACAGATAAAGGAAGCAGAATTAATATATTTGGCTTTAAAAAATTTAATTGGTTAACTTCATTCTTTAGGAAGAATAATAATAATGTATCTTTCACATATAATCATATACATTTTGGAAAATGATGGACCCAGAATTATCTAAAGAAAATCAAGCTAAATCACATTTAAGAAACAAGGTAACACTTTGAATGAATCTAAACTTTTTGCTGTCACAAAAGTCTATCATCTTTTTAACAGCAATATTTTCTCAGAAATTTTATATGATGTGAATCATAGAACATGACAATTTCAGAACAATGGAAATATAATGAATCCTAAAGGACAATAGAAAGGCATATGCTGAGTATGAGTAGTTTGGGGCATATTACCTATAATGGCTTTCATGTAAGAAGTACTATAAGACTTACAATTAAGGGCAAATTATCATTGGTTTCAGTGGAATAGTAAACAAGCAAGAATAAGATTACAGATGATAGGCCGAAATACTGCCTTAGATATATCCATGAGATATTAAAAGAACCAGGCCACCAGAATGTTGGCTCTCTTTATGGATAATTATTAGAAAGGTGTGGAAATAATTCTACTTGCCCAATTCTAGTTTTCAAGGAGTCCTTTTTTTTTTGTAAATATCCAAATTAACTATAAAGGACATATAAAAAAAGATATCTGTATCCAGAGAAAAAACTGACAAGTAAAAGTATGTATAGAATAATTGTGTGTGTGTGTGTGTGTGTGTGTGTGTGTGTGAGGAAGGGAAAATTTACCTAATAATTTTGTTGTATATTTGAAAGGAATAGCAAGTTGTGCATAGTAGACTTGCAGTTTCATGTGCAATCATCTTTTTTATTGTACTATGTTATGGAAATGCTTGTTTTATTCCAAAATTAAAAATAAAATGTAATGAAAAAAGAACAAAAAATGGACAAATGGACAAAAGTTACAGTGAAAAATAGTGCTAATATCCTCACCAATGACATCACAAATCCATCAAAATAATAATAAAAATTGAAGGCTGGAATTGTTTTTGGTCTTTATATCTCTAATAGTTAGCATTATCCCTTGCATGTAGTGGACATTTAATAAGTGTTCGTGAAATTAAATTGGATTGACTTTTGCATCACACCTATGAATAAAAAAACTGGTCTTTAGAGGTCATAGCCATGTGTTTTTCTTTTGAGATCTTTGTTGGTTCTCAGTCTTGACATGTTTTAGTATCATTGATTATGTCACATTTATTTTATATTTACAATATAAGGAAAGTATTTTATATGAGATAAATGTGGCATAATCAATAATACCAAAACATATCATATAGCTATGATTTGTATCTAAATACCAGCTTCCTATTTGTATTTGTATTTCATGATGCAATAGTCAATTCAATTTAATTTCATAAGCACTTATTAAGTATCTACTACATGAAAATTATTGTGTTAGATATTAAAGATATAAAAAGAAATACAGTTCTTGCCTTCAAGATATATACATTCTACTGAAGGAAACATAGACTTTATAGTTTTATCTTTTTAAATTCAACCAACTCCCACAGTCAATCTTACCATTTTCTACATTTGCCAATCGGTGGAGAAGTGGTAACCAGACCAGACACTGAGGTGGAGGATCAGACATGAGTGTGTCCAAAAAAGCATTCAAAGTTACTTTTTTCTGTATCAGAAAGAAACAAAATTAACAATGAGAAAAAACCTTAATATACTTATGACAACTTTAACTCAAAAGTAAAAAATGAAAAAGTAGCAATCAACACTTATTAATCATTTACTATGTGCCTATGGTCTCTACTAAGTGCTGAGAATATAAAGAAAAAGTGAAAACTGATCTTGCCAACCACGATCTAATGGAGGAGAAAAAAAGGAGCATTTCCAAATGTGATCTTTAAGTATCCTCTCTGCAAATCCCTTCTCAGTTCTATAGATCTATAAATCAAATCTAGTACAACCTCATAATCTGATAGGTTACAATGAAAAAAACATTAATTTACTGTTTCTCTATAGATGATTAAGATGGGTGCTATATAAATGTACTGAGACATAATTGTTATCCACTTAGAGCATGACTTTGTAACCCTTTGAATGTCATGTAATTCTTGGGAGATCCAGTGAAGCCTATGAATCCCTTCTCAGAAGAATGCTTTTAAATGCATGGAATTAAAAGGGGAAGCACTTTTATTGAAATATAGTAATCACAATATTTAAAAACAACAGTAGCAGCAACAACAATCCTAACACAAGTTCATGAATTCTAAGATCAGAATCCCTGATCTTGAATCTCTGAGTTTTTCTCGGTTTTCCCCTATTTCTCTGCTCAACTCAGTCTTCTTCTCTTCTGTTACACCTTAGGCTATTTCTAATGAAAAGCATAAATGTGATCCTTCTAAAAATGCCATTTTCCAATATTACCTAAAAATTGAATTTTCTAATGATGTTCATACAATAATCATATTTTCTTCCATACAACTTTATTAAATACTTAGTTTGTCTAGAATACTATGCTAGGGACTGTAAGAGATATAAGATTTAGATTAAATAAGCTTCTTGCCTTCATGGTTCTTAGTCTAATGGGGAAGATATCACATACACAAATAACTGCAATTAAAAGATACAAGATGAGAACATAAGGGAGGTGAAAGTACAGTATTCTGTGAGATTTGAGAGGGGAGTTCCCATCTTATGCTGGATGGAGGCAGGAAGAGGAAGAGTCCCCAAAGATGATTTTTTTTAGCTTTTTATTTTCAAAATATATACAGTTTTCAATACTCATCCTTGTAAAACCTTGTGTTCCAAATTTTTTCTCTCTCCCTCCCCTCCCTCTCCCTCGACTGCAAGTGATCCAATATATGTTAAATATGCAATTCTTCTATACATATTTCCATATTTATCATGTTGTACAAGAAAAATCAGATCAGAAAGGAAAAAAATGAGAAAGACAACAAAAGGTAAGCAAACAATAACAAAAAAGATAAAAATACTATGTTGTGATACACAGTCCTCACAGTTCTCTCTCTAGGTGCAGATGGCTCTCTCCATCACAAGCCCATTGGAATTGTTGAATCACCTCATTGTTGGAAAGAGACAAGTCCATAAGAAATGATTGTCACATAATCTTTTTGCTGTGTACAATATAAATGAACCAAGAGTGGTTCTACTCACTTCATTTAGCATCAGTTTACGTAAGTCTCCTCAGGTCTCTCTGAAATTGCCCTGCTGATAGTTTCTTATAGAACAATAATATTCCATAACATTCATATACCAAAACCTATTCAGCTATTCTCCAACTGATGGGAATCCACTCAGTTTCCATTTAAAGGTGATATTTCTTATTTTTGCTGTTGTTCAGTTGTATCTGAATCTTTGTAAACCCATTTGGGGTTTTCTTGGCAAAGATACTGGAGTGTTTTCCATTTCCTTCTCTAGCTCATTTTTACAGATGAGGAAACTGAAACAAACAGAGTTATTTGATTAATATAGCTAATAAGTGCCTGAGGCTAGATTTCAGGAATATGAGTCTCCCTGACTCCAGGATCAGCACTCTATCCTCTATACCATTCATTTAGTTATCTCTATTCCTTATACAATGTTTGTTTTGATTATTATTGCTTTTGACTGCTAAGCAATATTCAATTATATTAGCCTATGCTATTGAGACATTGTGAATAACAGAAAGCAAGTTAAACCATTATTTTCTTTGAAAAATAAATAATAATTCACTTTTAAGATTTTATTTATTTCATTTCAAGATTCTCTGCAAAGTAGCTACCACTGTAGTCTATGTACTTACATAATGAGATTGCTCCCAACAATTTTGGGACCCTCTCCACTTTTAGGAATTGCTTTCAGAGAATTTATAAGCCACACAAGAAAATCCATCCCATTATTTTATAGGCTTATCTCATTTCAATCATACAATAAAGGATTTATTAAACTTCTGCTAAGGCCAGACACTATGCCAGGCATTGGAGATACAAATATAACAGATAATTATGGACTTTCTTCAAGCAGTTCCTAGCTTGAATGAACAACATTCATATTTACCTATTTACTGTTCTATATTCCTTGAATTCAGTCTTTGAATCTGTTTTAAATATAAGTAATCATTGATGTAACTTTCAATTATTTCATATAGTTTCTTTAAAGTTAACTTAATTCATGTATAGTACCATTAACATGCTATAAAATGTTTAGGAAATGCCTTGTAAGTCACCGACTTCCTATGAGATCTTTTAAAAAATTATATTTATTTTTTTTTCAATTAACAAACATCTGGTTTTTTTTCCCTCTGTCACATTCTTCCTTTCTTCATGTGATCTTAGTCAAATTCCACCTGCCTATTTGATGGATACCCTCAAATATATATGTAGAATAAGTTAAGAAGCAAGGCGGGACATAGAATGAGCTTGGGTCAATGTCATTGTCCTAATAATTTTGAGGCTGTCAAATATCATGAAATCTGAACTCCAGAACTCTAAAATCCTGTCTTTAAGATACAGAAATGAAATGAAGATGATGTTAACTAGTCTCATTCTCCATGCCCCCTAATCCTTCCCATGAACTATTCCCATACTCTTAAGAAGTTTTTTAATTGCAAGACTCCTTTTGGACTAATACATTATATGATTTCAAGAAATCAACAAGACTTAAGATTGGAAATGACTAACATATATACCATCTTGGAAATGAAACTGTTAACTGTTCTAAGATAGGTTAAATTTTTATTGATTAAAAAAATTAGTCTCAAGATTCTTCATTTAAACACCAAATAAAACAATTTATCTATAGATTGATGGGTCCAGTCTAGCTCTCTGCAGGCTCCATGGACAGGAATTTTTTCCTTCCACCTTTTGCCTCCATTTTCTTCTTTTCTCTTGTTCAGCACTGAATCATTCCAACTTTGACATTCCAGATAGCAATTCTTTCCTGATTCTCTGAGGTCCCTTCTAGTTCTATATATCTAATCCTATTATTCAGGTTTCTTCACCTAATATCATTTTTTTTTTTGCTGAGGCAATTAGGTTTAAGTGATTTGCCCAGGGTCACACAGCTCGGAAGTGTTAAATATCTGAAACCAAATTTGAACTCAGGTCTCCTGACTTCAGGGCTGGTACTCTATTCATTGCCCCACCTAGCTGCCCTACCTAATATCATTTTTATAAGAGCTAGAAGAGTAGAGATCAGTCTCCTCTTAGCTGCCTGCCTTGCCTCCCATCCAATCCCATACCTGTAGCACATTTTCTATGTTTGGTCATAGCCTTCCCATTCTTTCCCTCTTCACTCTTCTATGTAACAGAACCTATTTTGTTAGCTGTTCAGTCGTATCTGACTTGTTATGATTCCATAGACCAAAACATGCCAGTTCTTTTCACCTTCCACTATCTCTTAAATTCCATCCAAGCTGATGAGCATTATTTCCAGTCTTATTTATCAGCCTTACCCTCTGGTGCCTCCTTTTAATTTTGCTTTCAACCTTTCCTAATATCAGAGTTGTTTTTTTTTCAACGAGTTCCATCTCTCATTATGTGGCCTAAGTATGTAAGTTTCAGTTCCATGACCTGACTTTGCTGTGAATAACCTGTATTAAATTCTATAAGTATCGATTGATTTGATCTTCTTGCTATTCAAGGGATTCTCAGAAATCTTCTCCAGCATCACAATTCGAAATTGCTAGTTCTGCAGTGCTGAGTTTTGCTTATAATCCAACATAGCCATACATTTCAACTAGAAAAACTGTACCTTTAATATGGTAAAATGATTACACATGTATCATCTATATGATATTCCTTGCTATCTTGGGGAGGGGGAAGGAAAGAAAGGAAGGGAGAAAAGAAATGGAACTCAATCTTACAAAAATGAATGTTGAAAACTATCTTTTCATGTAATTTAAAAAATATTATTAAATGAAAAAATATATTTGACTATATTGGCCTTTGTCAAAAAAGCGATATCTTTGCTTTTTTAGTAAGCTGTCCATATTTTCCATAGTTTTCAAAAAAGCTAGCATCTTTTAGATTCAGGGCTACAGTCACCATCTATAGGGATCTTTGATCCTAGTAATATAAAATCTGACATTGCTTCCATTTGTTCTCCCTCTATTTTTCAGGAAGTAATGAGACAAGTTGCCATGATTTTAGTTTTTTGTATTTTAAACTTCAAGCCAGTTTTTGCTGACTTGCAATGTCTTCTCTTTCATCCTCATCAAAAGCCCTTTAATTCCTCTTCACTTCCTATCATCAGAGTGGTATCTGCCTATTTGAGATAGTTGATATTTCTCAAGGCAAGCTCAATTTCAACTTTTGATTCATCCATCTTGGCATTTCATATGAGGTACTCTACATATAAGTTAAATAAATAATGTGATAACCTTATCTTAATCCTTTTCCAATCTTCATCCAATTAGTTCTTTCATGTTTAGTTCTAATTGTCACTTTTTGACATATATTCAGGACACAAGTAAGATGATCTGGTACTCCCATCTTTTTCAGGAATTGCTCATTTATTGTGATAGACACATTCAAAGACTTTAGTGTAGTTAATGAAGTAGAAGTAGATGTTTTTCTGGACCTCCCATGATTTCTCATAATCTAGCAAATGTTAGCAATTTGATTTCTAGTTCCTCTACCTCTTCAAAAGCCAGACTGTTTTTCTGGTAATTTTTGGTTCACTGAAGTCCAGCTTGTGGAATCTTAAATATAACCTTGCTGTTACATGAAATAAATACAATTGTTTGGTAATTTGAACATTCTTTGGCATTGCTCTTCTTAGGAATTGGAATATTAAATAGATCTTTTCAAATCCAGTGGCTACTGTTGTGTGTTACACATTTGCTGGCATAACAAGTGTAACACTTTAATAGCATCATCTTTTAGGGTTTTAAATAGATCAGCTAGAATTCTGTCACTCTCAATAGCCTTATTGTTAACAATGCTTCCTAAATAAGGTCTACTTGACTTCATTTTCCAGGATGTGATGATTGTAGGTGAAGTTAAAATTTTTCTTGTATAGTTTTTCTGTGTATTCCTGCCACCTTTCTTTTTTTTTTCTTTTTGCTGAGGCAATTGGGGTTAAGTGACTTGCCCAGGGTCACACAGCTAGGAAGTGTTAAGTGTCTGAGACCAAATTTGAACTCAGGTCCTCCTGACTTCAGGGCTGGTGCTCTAACCACTGTACCACCTAGCTGCCCCGCTGCCACCTTTTCTTAATATTTTCTATTTCTGTTAAATTATTACCATTTTTTCCTTTTATTATGATGATTTTTGCATGAAACTTTCCCCTGACATAGAGGATTAAGCGAACCAAAAAAATCTCATCACCTAAACTCTTGAGTCCAACTGGCTGCTCATAGAAAGGCACTGTGGATTGTTTTATTTAAATAATATTTTGACATTTTATTATTTGAGGAAAAGGAGACTCTATATTATTGATTTAAAAAACCTTTTTATAATTGTCAGTACATAGTACTTCAACTATATAATAGATTTTTAATATTTTTAATGGATTCTCATGAAAATCTCCCTAGCTAGGTAGAGTAAATAATGAAGAACAAGATTTAAATAATCCATCCCCAAATACATACTAGCTGTGTGATCCTGGACAACTCACTTAATTTTTTCTCCCTCAGTTTTCTCCTCAATAAAACTGGATGACAGTAATAACACCTATCTCTTAGAGTTGTCATGAGGATAAAATAAGAATATTTATATAATGCTTCAAAAGCTTTAAATATAAGTGCTAGCTATTTATGATATTATTTATATAAGAAAATGTGTTTCAAGTTCAAAATATCAAAATTCTTAAACTATTATGATATCTTGATAAATTATAGTGCCAAGTTCAAGCTACTGTAATTTTAATTATTATTCATGTAACCTAATAATCAATTCAAGGATGAAATTTTGGTATCTCATATGAATTAAAAGGACACATTACTGATTTTAATGGATGGTTTAAAATGAACCAAAGACTACAAAGGAAAAAGAATGAACATGATTCAGAATTTGAACATAAAACTGCAATGAGAAATGTTATTCACAAATGAAACTGAAACATACTAAATCATGGTAGTTTTGGGAACAGAACCACCTCATAGTTTCTGTAACTCATTTATTTTTTACTTCCATTGAATAAATGTGTCTTATTTTTCTATTTCTTTATAAGTCTCCCTGGTATCTGTCCACTTGTCACTGGTGTACTTTAACACAGTGATTGTAGATCTACAAAAGTACAAATAACAGCTGTCATTGATTTAGAGATACTAACATTTAATTCTCACAGCAATCCTGTGGGTGATGGTGGAGGATGTCATGTAAAAAATATTATTCCCTATTTACAAATAATTCAAAGGAGACTCTGAGAGGTTGCTACTTTCCCAAGGCTACCTAGAATGTTATTGCTAGGACCTGATCTTGATTCTCATTCTAGTTCTAGGACTCAGGGTAAAAGATCCAAAGGATCAAAGAATGAATACTGGAAGGGACTTTGGGAGCAGAGCTTTGCAATAAATCTGTTAGATAGATATCTCAGCTATTCCTTTCATAAACATTTTACAGATGTAGAAACTGAGGCTTAGTAAGATTATTTCTCACTGATCACATATCTAGTAAATCTAGTAAATTAAAAATGAGATAAGCACCCAGAATCAAGTCTTTTTTGATGCTTTGAGGCACTCTTTTCACTGCATAGCACTACTCCTATCAAGAAGTTAGTTAGTAAGAAGATAGGAGTCTTTCATGTATCTTGTTCTTTACATCCAAGGATACCGTTTTTCACTGTTATTCTGGAGGTTGATGTACACAGCAGAAGCTGGTTGTAACTCACCATAGTTTAATAAGATGGAAAAATTTTGAATGAGATTGCATATTTTGAGGTAATATTTAGGGAGATAACTTCTACCATATAACATGCTCTTCCTTTAATTATACTGTTCTTACCTGCTGGGAGAAACATGATCGCGCAGACTGTTCTGTATAACCAAATGAGGGACCTTCAAACACCGCAGTGGGAAGTTTGAGGACTTCCCGTAGAAATAAGTCATATCGCCCATATACCATTACTCCACTGGAGTCAGAAATCATTGAGAAAATATCTAATGGAAATAAGAGAAAAGATACTTAATTTACATACAGAAAATCACTCTAATTTGATCACATCTGATTAGATTAATAAGGGATATGACTAAATAAAATATGCTTTGGAAAAATAGGAAAAGATAGCTGATTTTAATATTTAAGTATTCCTTTTCCTTAGCAACTTAAAAAAAGTTGGTAATTGATGCCTAACATAAGAATGGAGATCATTCAAATGAAATGTCTAATTTGATAAACAGCAGGTTACACCATCTTTTTTTGCCTTTACATAATATAAATGTGGATATATGATATTTGTTGATCTCATTAGAAATATTTCACTAGATTCACTGAAAAATGTTTATCTATTTTTACTAAAGCTGTCTTTTCTGTGCTTTTAAGACATCTGGAAAAGCAAAAGGGCAGAGATAAAAGGGAATTAAAACAACTGATTAACAGATAGAGGTACACACATTGTGTGTATAAAAAAAGGGTTCTTTAGGCCTTTAATTAAGAGGAAAAGTAATATAGCAATTGGTCACTGAGCTGAAATCAGGAGTTGTAGGTTTTATTCTCAGCAATACCATTGGTTTTTATTGTAACCAGAGGCAATTGATTTAACTTTTGTATCTTAGCTTCTGCACCTGTGTACTTAATGAAGATTAATGAGATAATGTTGAAATGCTCTTCAGAGTTGAACCAGTAAAATGTTGCCTTGAAAATAAATGACTTTTCCCTCTTCTATTCCATATATTTTTGCCATAACTCTATAGCAGCTCAGCAGAAGAGGATTGCTCTTGGGAGTGTATGAATATACCACAACCTTTGCACAATTCATATATATATATATACACACATATATACATATACACATATATACATATACACATATATACATATACACATATATATACACACAAACATATATACATATACATGTATATATATATATGTATACATATATATACACACACACACATATATATACACACACATATATATACACACATGTATGTGTGTATATATATATATATATATATATATATATATATATATATGTTGGGGGCAACTAGATGGCTCAGTAGATAGAGCACCAGCCCTAAAGTCGGGAGGACCTGAGTTCAAATTTGATCTCAGATACTTAACACTTTCTAGTTGTACGACCCTGGGCAAGTCACTTTGCCTCAGCCAAAAAAAAAAATATATATATATATATATATATAATATATGTAATCATATATATATATAATATAAATGACTGTTTATTAACAGCCAAACTCTTACAAAGTGAAGATTTTGATAACACTCATATCGGGGCATAAGATTGACAGTTGTTATATATGATCTTTTATTCTACATATCTGTCATGGAGGAAGAGCACAATATTTAATCCATATGACACTCAAATCTTTCTATGAAGTAGTTCTCAGAATGGAATTTGGATATAGTTGCAAATGGCTAAAAACAGTTATTTGGTCAAAAATGCTATTTAATCTGTAAAACTGAACTTTTGGCACCTATTTTTATCAGTGATACTTCTCTTATTTATCCCCATCTCTTACTGCTTCCAGATCACTTAGATGAGTCTGTCAGTACTATTCCCTAATATAGATGCCTATGAAATCCAATGGAAAAGGTGAGGTAATATCTATTAAATGTCTCAATGCACTCACTAATTGCATTTGCTTATATTAACTATTTTTCTTTTCTGACTTTAGGCTAATTTTTAGTTTTTAAAAAAGGTTAGGTTTTGGGGCTATATTCTTAAAGAAGCTGGGCACTCTTGATTAAACTAAATATAGAAATGTTATATTCATTCTGATCAATGCAATAAATCAACCATGAACCCAGAATACTGATAATAAATTATGCTACCCATTTCTTGACAGAAAGGTGATACGTTCAATATACAGAAATGTACATAAATATGGATATAGTGGCCATGGATAAGGTAGAAATTGCTTGATTGCATATTTGTTACAAGGGTTATGTTTTTCTTCTTTTAAAATAGGAAAGTAGGAGGGAAAATAAATGAATCCTTGTTATTTAAAAATAAAATAAAATGGAAAATGAATTTTAAAAACCTCAGAGTCATATTAACTCACATGTTCATATTTGCTATGTTGGTAAGTTCAACCAAACAGCATAAAAATAAGGACTTATAGAGAAAGGGATATTGTCAATGGCAATTCTCTATATAATTCAAATCAGATTGTAAAATGAGTTTTAAAAAAAGCTCTAAAAATCATCTAAATGATATATGTTGGAGAAGATGTGAGAAAACTGGGACACTAATACATTGCTGGTGAAATTGTGAGATGATCCATCCATTTTGGAGAGCAATTTGGAACAGTGCCCACAGAGTTATAAAACTACTTGGGCTGTATCCCAAAGAGATCATGAAAGAGGAGAAAGAACCCATAGGTGCAAAAATGTTTGGAGTAGCTCTTTTTGTAGTGGCAAGGAATTGTAGTGGATGCCCATCAGTTGGGGAATGATTGAATAAGTTATGATATATCAGTGTAATGGAATATTATTGTTCTATAAGAATTGATGAGCAGGCTGATTTTAGAAAAAACCTGGAAAGACTTCCATGAACTCTTGCTGGGTGAAATGAGCAGAACTAAAAGAATATTATATATACTAACAGGAAGATTATGTGATGACCACCTGTGATGGATATGTCTCTTCCCAGCACCTACAATTCCAATAGACTTCGGATGGAAAATGCCATCCACATCCAGAGAGAGAACTATGGAGACTGAATGCTGATTGAAGCACAGTATTTTCATCTTTTTGATTATTTGTTTGTTTTTTCTTTCTCATGCCTTTTCCCCTTTTAGTCTGATTTTTCTTGCACAACATGAAAAATAAAAAAATATGTTTTAAAAAGTGTACATGTTTAACCTACATCAGATTGCTTGCTGTCTTAAGAAGGGAGAAAAAAATTGAGCACAAAATCTAACAAAAATGCCTGTTGAGAACTATCTTTACATATATTTGGAAAAACAAAAATACCATTAAGATTATCTGAAAAATTACTATCTCCCCCACATTTTGATTCTCGATTATATTCAGTTTGGTATTATGTCTGTAAATTTTGTAAATTTTCTTTTCCCCCAGACTTTTCCCCCCAGAAGATATTTTCCATAATAATTAAAGTACTGTCCACATAGAAACATTTAATATTTAATAATTCTTCTAGAAATATCCTGAAATGGAAATGTTGGAAAATGAGAAGAAATTGAATTTTATTTTTTTCAGTCATTTTGCCAAATTTCAATTGCCTTTTTGAAACTTCTAAAAGAACAATATTACTATTGATATGTGTAATAATGCATAAAATAAAAGTAAACTAAGTAATAAAATTATTATTAGTGCTGCAGTGGAGGGGCAGAGAAAAAAACCAAAAAGATAGTAGTAACTATGCAACTTGATCCTCTTTTTAAACAACCTTATTAGAAATGAATAGATGACGCTTGTTTCTTGAATCATCACTGTTCTGAGGCTATCCTTACACAGTAGGAAGTTGGAACCTACACATTTGAAGGAAGGGATCGTGGCAGGCTACTGCTAGATTTTGTCATACTGGTAAGGGATAACTAATTTGGTATTTCAGCTTCATTCATTCTCTGGTCTTGACAGCAGTCAGGGCAGTTACTCAATTTGGTGACTAGATGGCACTCACACCATTTATTTCATTCTCTCTGTCAAAGAACAGTGACTAATTGGTCACTAGATGTTATCCTGATGTTTTCACTGAGCTGTTGCCTTTCTAAAGCAGGTGAGTTGCTATCTCTTGGGCTTCTTTGGCAAGGATTGTAAGAGGTGTTAATAGCTGGGCCACTGCTTTCTTAATCACACCAAATTCTTTGTTAACTCTGTTCTTATTCAGGTAGCAGCCCTGGTACAATGAAAAGAACAGTGGCTCTGGAGTCAAAGGGCATGGATTCAAGTCTTGCCTATTATTTAATTGTTATGTGACCTTTCTGTGGCCTCAGTTTTCTCATTTCTAAAATGAAGTGGATTAGTTGACTTCTAAAGGCTGTTTTAGCTCTAAATCTAAGATCCTATGAATCACATTTCATAATAACGCAAGGCAAACATTGACAATCATCTGTTTTAGAGCAAATTTTTTTTTGTAAAATATAAATTATACTCATTCATAAATTTCACTAAAACTGTTTAGATTTTCTTTAACATATATGACATACACAGAGAATAAAGGACTACTTACAACATGTGAGGTATAGGTTTTGGGGAGAAGCCCTTTAATTAAAGATTCCTCCTCTGACTATTATTTTATTTTATTTTTAGCAGTTTTATTTCATCCTTTCCCCCAAATTCAATAGTGTTTTATTTTTCCAAATACATGTAAAGATAGTTTTCAACATTCATTTTTATAAGGATATGTTCCAAAATTTTCTCCCTCCCTCCCTTACCTTCTTCTCCAAGACAGCAAACAATCTAATATAGGTTAAATATATGCAATTCTTTTAAACATATTTCTGTACTTGTCATATTGTGCAAGAAAAATCATCTTCTGACTATTCTTAACACATTTAAATTTATTTTGCCAAGCCTTGACCGAAGGAAATTCTTCTAGATTAATAGTGAGGCATTTCCTTAAATAACTAACAGCCAGAGCTATAAATGGCCATTTTTGTACCTTGGGGAAATATCACAAATATGTATCAGGGGCAAGTGGTAATATATATATATATATATATATATATATATATATCCTGAAATGATGACCCTATGGGGCAGAGATGTCATGAGGCCATTTCTTGGAAAACCAGACCAGAAAGGGAGGGTTAGCAAGAAACTTGGGAAGGGTATAACAGGGTATAACTGATAAGGAAGTGTCACCTGATAATTTCCCATTTTGATAAATTATTCTTATTATCTCTCAAGTTGAGTTGTTCATCTATTTCAGGCTATCAAAGTACTGCAAGTACAGGAAATACCCTCTAAACTTCAATAGATTGGGCCAAAGGTCTAGTCATTCCATCTTAGTTATAGCTGTAACTCCTAATACTGCCATTTGAACTTATTTGGAATTGCACTAGAGTAAACTAAGTAATAAAGTTTCTCAGTTTCTCAGTTTCTTTAATCTAATTCTAAAATTAAAACTGAATATCCTAAGAGAATATAAGGGCTTTTCTGTAGTTTGTGAATTTACACTGGCTCCTAAATAAGAAAAAAAATGAGCCAACTTGGATATGTAGGTATTCTGGGCTCTCATAGTGCTTTTGAGCTTAACATCTTTGTTTTCCCTTCCAATAATTTTTGCTGGACCAGTGAGAAAGCTGTGAGCAGGCCCTGATTATTCTCCATTTGAGCAAATAACAGGATAATTTGAAGCATTTCCCAAACTGTTTTTCTTCTGTTTTATGCCTCTTTTCCCTCTCAGTCATTTTATCAACCCACAATAGCCTAGTACCTGAAACTGATGAACAAGCAACTGAAATTGAAGTACAAAGGTGTCTTTTAAAATGTATATATATGTGTGTGTGTGTGTGTGTGTGTGTGTGTGTGTATACACACATATATATATATAAATATACACATATTTTATGAATTGATAGTAACAAGTTTTTTTTTTCACAGAAACCCAAGGATGAGAGTGACAAAAATATGATATTTGGAGACAGGAGGTTTCAATAGCCACTTTTCTTTTCAACATTTTGTCCATTTCAGCTTATTTTTCACCTTGCAAATGTAGACTTCAGGCTCCTAGGGATTAGGAAGTTATTACAAGGGGTTCATGAATCCATATGAATACAACATATGATCTTTTTATTTTATTTAGCTTTGATAATAAATTCAGTGCAATTCAATATGATAAAATAACAAAGACACCTTCTGTCAATTGAATATGTCTGGCACATATAAGTTTAACCTGCCCTTGGAATGTTACATATGCATTAGTTTTTAATGTATAGATGCCTTTATGATGAATAAAACACAAATTTGCTATTTAATTTATAATAACTTTTATCATCGTGCACGTTTATTATCAATCAGTACTAAAAATACAACTATTGTGTTTCTTATGTTAAAAAAGGAAGCTTTGTGTCATTATTTCTGGAATGGGGAATCAATGGTCCAAATAATTTCTGTGCCCATGTTTTTGAAAAAAGTTCTACCTACTTGATTTCCATTAAATATGAGGTAAGGAAATTGAGCAATATAGTCGGGTGATTTCTATAGCTTATTTATTGAAATTTCAGGAAGATAACTATCATATCATGGTAGGGTATCATGGTTTGGCCTTTAGGTTTTTATCATTGTAAGCAAAAGGTTATATCATTATTCAGATCATTTCAAAAAAGTCAACAGATTTGAAGAAATGCATGTTTAATATTAAAACCAACATCTTTCATTTGAATTTAACTAAAAGCAAACAATAACAATAAATCCAGTTTAGCATTTATGTTTGTATATAATTACTTACTGTGAACAGTTTCAAAGACCAGCATCTAAAGACTTAGGAAGGTTGAACTTTCTACTACTTTAGGGGAGAAACAAGCATTTAAGAAAATGTAAATTACAAATTCTTAAAAACAACAACTTTGGATTGGAAAGAATTATGATGGGACAAAGTTAGGCTGTTACAAGAAAGAGAAAGAGGAAATATTTATGAAGAGATTTATACCTTGGTTAGGAAAAGAGGTATATAAGAAATGACTTACATCTTAATTTGTCCATGATCTTTCCTCCACATAGGGTGGCTAAGGCCATTTTGACAGCAAATACTGAAATTTTACCATGGCCTTCCCTATTAAATAACAATAAAAAGTGATGTTATTTGAAGCAATCTCAGTAGTTGAAGTCTTAATACATTCCATTCCATAGAATTAAAAAGACCTAGTCCTCTGTAAACAATATAAGAACACTCATCATGAATTCTGAGAGGATATATTTTTGTGAAAGTTGTATATGCAATTTAATTCATGTTTCCATGAGCTAATTCACTATGTCCATTGTGAAGAAAGAGAATGATCTTCTGCAGCCTCTGTAACACATGCTTGCTGAGAATATTAAATGAGCAATTTATACAGAATGAACTGAAATAACATAACAGATTTAAACTTTTGTGTATCCCAATACCATACCCATTGTTACTTTTTATTTAGAATGTTTCAGATGCATCCTTCCACTCTGACAATATCTCACTGTTGAAAATGAAGAAAGTCTGGACTCTTGTTTCTTTCCCCTCAAATATTCTTTTTCCAACCATTTTATTTTGGTCCACAAAGGAGCCATTGTTACTGTAAAACATTTCTCTGTCAAAATGAGTTCATTTTCTAAAGAAGAAACAATGAATGCTGTATTTGATCCTTCACCTTCTACCCAAATAAAACACACAAACACACTTGCACTGATCTTTATGGATTCAGGCAGTTAGTCTATTTTGTCCTTCACAAAATCTTCTATTATAGACCTCTCACAACTATAAAAAAAATTTAATATTTGGGTCCAAGGATTCTCTAACCCCTGGATCAAGCTGTTTATCCTCATATTCTAGTAAGCAAAAAACCCCATCACACTAAGGGATTCACTTCTCTCCTAGAGGCCCTATTAAGATTGATTCAAAGAATTGTTTAAGGAAGAAAAATGATTGAAATGTCTGCTTTACACATTAATTTATTTGTATGCTATATATATATATATATACACACACACATATATATATGTATATGTATATTTGTGACAGCCTAGTACACTGTATAGAGAGCTGGCATCAAAATAATGACAATTGGGGTTCAAGGCTTTTTTCTCATTTATTCTGGTTCCTCTGTGATCCTGGGTAAGTTAAATTGACCTCTTAGTGCCCCAAGCAAGTTTATAAATGGCAGAATAGGTACCGATCTGCATTAATAGAGAGTTTCTTCTTCAGAATTTCTCTATAACTGTTTTCATCTCATTCATCATTTTTATGAACTAAAATTTCTGAAACAGTAACTTTCAGCCTGAGTTTCCTTATTTGCAAAATGAGGTTAGACTCAATGATCTTTAAGATTACTTCCAGTTCAGAAACGTTACAACTCATATTTGTCACTCAGTCAACAAGCATTTATGAAATTCTCACTATGTGTCAGGCAGTGGACTTAGCATTGAGAATAGAAGCAGAAACAGAAGTAAAAAAATAAAAGTAGAAGCAGGAAAAAGGGCATTCCCTTTCCTAAGGGAAGTTATATTCTTTTTTTTTAATTAAAGCTTTTTATTTGCAAAACATATGTATGGATAATTGTTCAACATTTACCCTTGCAAAGCTTTCTGTTCCAAATTTTTCTCTCCTTCTCCCCACTCCTCCCCTAGATGGCAGGTAATCTAATACATGTTAATTATGTTCAAATATATGACAAATCAAATATATGTATACATATTTATATAGTTATCTTGCTGTACAAGAAAAATCGGATTTACAAGAAAAAAAACTTAGAAGGAAAACAAAATGCAAGCAAACATCAATAGAGAGCGTGAAAATGCTATGTTGTAGTCCACACTCAGATCCTACAGGCCTCTCCCTGGGTGTGTATGACTTTTATATGGCTTTCTTCATCACTGAACAATTGGAACTGGTTTGAAACATCTCATTGTTGAAGAGAGCCATGTCCATCAGAATTGATCATCATATAGTATTGTTGTTGCCATGTATAATGATCTCCTGGTTCTTCCCATTTCACTCAGCATCAGTCCATGCAAGTCTCTCCAGGCCTCTCTGAAATCGTCCTGCTGGTCGTTTCTCACAGAGCAATAATATTCCATAACATTCATATACCATAATTTATTCAGCCATTCTCCAATTGATGGGCATCTATTTAGTTTCTAGTTTCTAGCCACTACAAAAAAGGGCTGCCACAAACATTTTTGCACATGTGGGTCTCTTTCCTTCCTTTATAATTTTTTGGGGGATATAAGCCCAATAGAAACACTGCTAGGTCAAAGGGTATGCACAGTTCGATAACTTTTTGAGCACAGTTCCAAATTGCTCTCCAGAATGGTTGGATCCGTTCACAGTTCCACCAACAATGTATCAGTGAGAGAGCTTATATTCTAAAGGGAAAGACAGTACATTAAAGGTAACTAAAAAGGGAGGAGTTGAGAGAAAGTCTTGGTAGAGAAAGTCAACAGTGTAGTCAGAGATGTGGTGGTGAAGCGAATTTCCACAATAAAAAATGTTTCTGTGACTTGGTAAGGAAAATCCCATAAAGATCAATTAGCAGTGCAGCCTGAAGAGAGAATTTGTATTGTTCTTAATAGTTTTTTCTAAACAATTCACCTTATAACAGTGATATAAGGTAGACAATTCAAGTCAATTATTATTATTCCATTTTATAGATGAGACAATTATGGATCAGAGAGTCTAAGCATCTTGCCCAGGAACACACAGTAAGTGTTGGAGCCCCAAATTGAAATTTCAATTCTGTGTTCCTTCTACTTCACCATACTATCTTCAATGAAATAATAATCAACAATAAAAAATAAGTGATGCTGACTTCCTTTAAAATTTAGATCTATGCTTCTTTAGCTCCACCAATGTATGAAAAGACTCAATAAACTTAAGTCAACTTTTGTTGCTATTGTTGTGGCCACTCTTGTTGTCTTGTTATCTGACTTTTTGTGATGATATTTAGTGTTTCCTTGGCAAAGCTTATCTTTTCCTTCTCTAGCTAATTTTAAAATGAGAAACTGACGCAAACAGAGTTAAGTGACTTGCATAGGTAGTAAATATCTGAGGTCAAATTTGAACTCAGGAAGATGAGGCCCCACACTCTATCCATTATACTAACTAGCTCTTAGGGAAAGTTAAATATAACAAAATGTGGACACCCTAATTGGGAAAAAATTGAATTAAAAGTCAATAGTCCACAAAAAACCTGTTAAAACCATTTTATTGGGGGGGGGAATGTATCTAATTCATACTTGCTGGAAAAGGAAATAGCAAATCTTTCCAGTCTCTTTGTCAAGAATATTCAAATAGGGTCACAGAGAGGCAGACATGACTGAAAAACAAATGAAGCTTACATTTTACCTGCATAAGAACAAGAAGAGTCAGTGGACCTATTTTCAGCCAGAGGATTGATGGGATCTCATTATAACTATGGAGCCAAAAGGTATGAAGCAGAGATGACTAATGGACAGAGTAAAATTTTTAGCCTTGGACTTAACTGAGGAGCATATACTTAAGTCTCTTCAAATTTCCACATTGTCCTTGATAAAGCAGAAGTTTAATGTACTCAAAATACTTTTAAGTACACAAATAGAATTGGGCATGGTGGTACATATTGGTAATTCTTTCATAGTAGAGGAGGCTGAGAATGATTGATTCCTTGGGTTTAAGAATTCTGAAGTATAAGCTTAAAGTGTATCCAATATCTGTACTATGGCAGACAGTAATATTTTAAGAACTATGAAATGGGAGGGGTACAAAGTTGTTGGAGAAGGGAGAAATCCAAGGATGTGCTGGAACCATCTCAAACCAACTCCCAAGAACCAACTGTTGAATTTTTGGGGTAAGCATTCACATCTTGAAAATTGGCAAAAACTACAAATCAGGGATTGATTTAGTGTTTTGTTGCTTGTCTATACCTAATAAAGTGAAGGAGAAAATGTTAATAATGCTGATTAAACTTAAAAGTGTGTTACATGTACATATTTTTCTGAGAGCTGGTTGTTAAATATTCACCAGCAGGCTAGATTAACCTGCCCATGTTGGAAAAATGTAGAAGGTAAAAAGCTTCCATAAAGATCAAGATTGAGATCAACCTATGAGTGACCTTTGCATTTCCAACTTAGGTGAGATAGGAAGACTCACTCTCCTTTGCAACCTGGCCCCAACCTAGCTTTCCAGGATTACTACATATTACTTCTCTTTGTACATGCAATAGTTCAAACTGGCCTTCTTATTGTTTCTCTAAAACAATACACCATTTCCTATGTGAAACTTTGTGCTGGCTGTCTCCCAGGTCTACAAAGCAATGTCTCTTCATTTCCTTTTAAAATCCCCATCATTCTTCAAGGCCCGGTCCCCTATCACTTGGTATCACTGTGCTATTCCATTTAGGTGTTTCAGTAGTCCCTAGAACTCCATGATGATAATATTAAAAAGATAATATTAAATTGTAATAGATAAAGAGATTCATTATTTCTTTGTCTTTCTGTTATAATGAAAAGAAATGATAAAAACTAAGCAATCACAAAATTTCTAGACTTGGGAAGTATTATACAAATAAATGATTTTATATCTAATTAAGAAGCCATTAAATATCCATTGACTGAACAAATGATTAGTATTTCTAAGGAAGTAGATTATGACTAATATTTTTTGTTCAGATTGTGGGAAGGCTGATCATGTTCCTTCTATTTCTAGGCTCAAAGATATTTCACTTATTATATTGAGAAATCTGGATATTCTTTCATTCTTTTTCCTCTTCCTCCTCCTCCATCATCGTCATTATACTCATCCTCCTCCTCTTCCTCATCAGTAGCTTCTTAGAGTTAGGAAGGCCTAAAAGATCCCTTATCTCAACCCTTATAAGAACTACAGGATAGTCTCTTCCACAACACCACTAATAAAGAGGTCACTCACTGTTTGAAGATTTCCAGCAACAGAAAACTCACTTTCTATTGAGGCAAGCCATTTCCATTTAATTCTTAGTGGGTTTCCCTTTATGTTCTGTCCCCCTATAACTGTTATTCATTAGTCCCAGTTCTTTGATTTGGGAGCAAATATAACAAAAATATTCCCCTTTCTACTGATAATACTTCAAATATTTTAATACAACTGTCATATATACATACATACATATATACACACACATATATGCTAAGTATTTTTTTTAAAATCCAGGCTAAATATCTCCAATGCCTTCAAATAATCAGTCAATCAACATGCACTATACTGGGGCAGCTAGGAAGTGCAGTTAATAGAATACCAGGCCTGGAGTTGGGAAGACTTACTTATCTTTTTGAGTTCAAATCTGACCTCTGATACTTATTAGCTCTGTGACCCTGGATAAATTACATAACCTTGTTTGCCTCAGTTTCGTGATATGTAAAATGAACTGGAAAAGTTAATGGCAAATCACTTCAGTCTCTGCTAAAAAAAACCTCAAATGGGGTCAAGAAGAGTGGAATAAAACTGAAAATGCCTGAGCAAAAATGCAATCATTAAGCTAAGTATCTTAAAGTATGCAGGATAATGATATTGAGACTTCTGCTTATTCTGGTTCCTGTGTTGTTATTCTACATCAAGTCCTCATTTTGCTGCTTTAGTTTGTGAAATAAAAAATAAAAACTAAATTATACAAACTGTCGTGTCCTTTACGAGAATCACAGAGCTTCAGTATTTATGAGAATGAGGCTATTACAAGAAAACATTCAAAACAGCCAAAATGAGTACATTCTCTTGAAAGAAGTTTTTTTTTGAAATGTTTTATGGAATTTTAACACTTTTATCTGCTTATTCTGGAAATCTGACAATATAATTGCTTAAAAACTATTTATATCTTTGAATTACTTTATGGATCTTTTGAAATATTTATTCAATGAGTACTTATTCAATTGGAAGATGTTTCTAATTTCTGGTCCTAACCTTTCTCCTTACCTCTAGTTTCACATCACCAGCTACTCACTAGCCATTTCAAACTGTACATCCTATAGATACCCTAAATGCAACATGTTCAAAACAGAACTCATCATCTTTTGTCCAAAACCTCTCCTCTCTTGAGCTTTGCTATAATTACAGAAGGTACCATCATCTTCCCTATGAACTCAGAGTCAAAATCTAGGTGTTATCCATTACTCCTTACTCACACTCACTGTCCATATTCTATCTGTAGTCAAGTCTTATTCTTTTTACTTTCACATCTCCTCTTTAACATTCTCTTCTCTCCACTTCACACAGCTTCCACCCTGTTGTAAATCCTTATTTTTTGCTTAAACTGTTGCAGCAGCCTGCTGATTGATCTCCCAATGTCAAATCTCTTTCCCAGGACCAGTCCTTCCTTCTATCAAAGTCATCATCTTTAAGCACAGGTTTGAACATGATATTCTCATTAAATTCCTCTGGATCCCTCTTTACCAGCAGGATCAAATAGAAAATCCTCTATTTGGATTTTAAAGCCCTTCATGGCCTTCCTATCTTTCCTGTTTTTCTTGTTCTTGTTCTTGTTCTTTTTTTTTTTGTAATCCTGCATTCATCTCTATGTACCAAGGGCAGTTTAGGTGGCATGGTGACTAAAGTGCTGGGCTTGGAAACAGGAAAACCTAAGCTCCTTTATAAGATGTCTAGTCATAAGACCTTGGGGAAGGCACTCACCCATTATTTACCTCAGTTCCTCATCTGCAAAATGAGGATAATATCATAGAACCTACCTCCCAGGGTTGTTGTGAGGATCAAATTGTTGAGGTTGGGAAGGGGGGGACTCCAAAAGTTCCATACCGATGTTGTAAGGTGTCTCATAAGAATTTGCAGGGATTGAACCCATCTCCTAGTCAAGGGGCAAAGTTTTATTGAAAGTAATGGTACACTATTACAAAGCAGATGAGAATTGTAAGGGAATTCACTAAAGAAACAGAAGCAAAGGAGATGTTTTTATAGAGCTTTCAATCATAGATGTTCTAATTCTATGGCTCATAGGTAGAAAGGAGTGGTCTCCAGAAGGAGTGGTTCTTGGTTGACCAGATTATTACTGACAATATTAGCACTCAGCAATGACTTGAGAAGTGGTCTTAATCACTATTGTTTAGGATTTTGATTTGTGGGAATATCCTGAGGCCAGAAACTATCTGGCTGAGAAGTGGTCAGAATCAGATAGATTGGGTGTGCAAGTTTCCTGAAGCAGATTTCAAAGCCAGAAGACCCAGGACCATTGACCCATTAGAACAGAAGCCCCTCAAGGTCAGAAGACCACAAAATCATATTACATCAAAATCAGGTAATAATTGTAAATTGGTCAACACAGTGCTGGGTACATAGTAAATACTATAAATATGAACTGTTATTTTTATTACTTTATTATCCAGGGAAACAGGTCTTCTTGCTGCTCCTCAGATGACACTTCCTCTCTCTACTCTGAGCCTTTGTCACTGGCTGAACTCATGCCTGGTATGTTCTCTTTTCTCAAGTTTTGCTCAGTAAAATGTGAGCTGCTTGAGTATAGGGACATGTTTTTGCATTTCTTTGGATTCAAAGTATTTCATAAAATACCTGGCAATATTAAGCATTTAATAAATGTTTATTGAAGATAATGATATAAGATGTCAGGTTTTTTGTTGGGAGTGGAAAAGGTAAAAACTTTCATATTCAAGGAACCAACATTCTATTGCACTAAGTTTAATCTATGTTTGTTTACATAATTTTCTACTTGGACCTAGCAATTTGAAGCTTTTTTATGCAATAACAAAAAAAGGCAAATTATATTTACTCCCCTGGAATCTATTTTTAGGGAAATACTGCCATGATTGAAAACCTTGCTTTTGAGAATGGGGGAAATAATGTATCCAATTCATATTCAAGTAATGAAACAATATCTGATCCTAGAGAATCAATATTTATTGCATATAGGGATGGCTTACTTAGATATGCACAATAGAAGAATCACGTTGGACGCTATATGGAGGAGGGGAGAGGAAGGGAGAGACTTGAAGCAGGGAAACCAAACAGGAGCCCATTGCAATAGTTCAAGTAGAAGGTAATGAGGGCTTGAATTAAGTTAGACAAAAGAGCTCATAAGCAAAAAGATCAAAAAGATATCAAGGAGATCAAAGGCCAAAATCTGGCAACTGATGAATTTATGGGGTAAGAAAAAGTAATTAAGAATAGCACTAAGGATGTTGGTCTATGTGACTCAAAGAATAATATGGGGGGGCAGCTAGGTGGTGCAGTGGATAGAGCACCAGCCCTATGAGGTCAGAGGACCTGAGTTCAAATCTGGTCTCAGACACTTAACATTCCAATTTAGCTGTGTGACCCTGGGCAAGTCACTTAACCCCAATTGTCTCAGCAAAAAAAAACCAAAAACAAAAACAAAAAAAAAAGAATAATATGGTGTCTTCAAGAAGATTGGTTTTTGGTAATAATAATAATAATTAATAATGTAATAAGAACAAAATTAAGAACATGACTCATCCAGGTCTATTCATCCTGTATAATTTGCTCAAACCCACAAAAATGGAAGGGACAAACAGGGGTAGAGGATATGGTTAGCCCTCTTACACACTCACTGGCCACTGCCTGGCCCTTGCAATGAGATGATAAGGAATGATGGTGGTGGGAGAATACAAATTATGGGAATGCTGATGGGGTAGGTAAAAAATTTTACTTGAACAACTGGTGCAGATGCTAATTAACCCAATGGTAGGAATGAACAGAATGTGATGGTGTTGGTATAGATCAGTATTGTGAATAGTGAATGGTGTAATTGTATTGAATACAAATCCATGATTACCATGGTAAAAATAGGGTATGACTCAGTTTTCTACTCTCTGACTAGCTGATCACATGTCCTTGGGGTTATATCATGTTCTCAAGGAGATGCATATCTTCTGTTTGGAAAGCTCTGTCCTGGAGACAAGATTCCCTGAAGCAGTAATCAAGCCTTTCAAATATTAGATCTAATAAAATCCCTATCAAAATATATGATGACCTTTGAGGTGACCAAGTTCATCCTTTCACCTTATGCAGGGATTCCTTTTACAAAATCAGGCCAGATTTCGCAATAATTGCAATCAATTGCAATGCTGAATGAGTTCAATGACAAGAAACTCACTATTCTATCTTGAGTCATCTCTGATTGTATCTGATACAAAACGTTACCTTGAAAGCAGAAAGGCAGGTATGAAATGAATGTCCTTGTATCTCTTTTTATCTTTCTTTTTTTTTTCTGGGGCAGTTGGGATTAAATGACCTGCCCAGGGTCACAAAGCCAGGAAGTATTAAGTGTCTGAGGCCAAATTTGAACTCAGGTCGTCCTGACTTCAGGGCTGGTGCTCTATCCACTACATCAACTAGCTGCCCCATGTTCTTGTATCTCTAAAACACAATGAGAAATTTTAGCCCAACTTGACAGCCCTACTGTCAAGATAAAATAGGAGTTTGAGGAAGGGGATGCAACAATTGTTGTCTATAGTTCCTCTGGGATCACTGCCACTTAATGACCTGCAGTAGTCATTTGTCAAGAGATTGGCATAAAGAATTTGCAATCCTACCCCAAGTATCTAAATTGCTTCAGGAGTTTCATGAACATGAGCACAATTGATGGGATACTTAACTTCTTGGTAAAATCATTTTGGATGGCATATTCAATTATTTGAAGGTATCATTTTTCCCTAATACTAACCACTGCTTGCACTTTTACAAAGCTTTAAGATTTTATACAATGAATGTCATGGAATATTATTGTTTTATAAGAAATGATCAGCAGGATGATTTCAGAAAGCTCTGGAGAGACTTACATGAACTGCTCTTAAGTGAAGTGAGTAGAACCATGAGAATATTGTACACAGCAACAACAAGATTATGTGATGATCAATTCTGAAAGATTAGGCTCTTTTCAATAATGAGGTGATTCAGAAATGTGATGGAGTGATGGAAAGAAGCACCTGCATCCAGAAAGAGGACTATGGGGATTGAATGTAGATCACAACATAGTATTTTCATCTCTTTTGTTGTTATTTGATTGCTTTTTCTTTCTCATTTGTTTTTCCTTTTTGATCTGATTTTTTATGCAGCATGTTGAATGTGGAAATATGTATAGAGGAATCACCCATGCTTAACATATATTGGATTATTTGCTGTCTAGAGGAGGGGATGGGGGTAAGGGAAGGAGAAAAAATTGGAACACAAGGTTTGCAAGAGTGAATGCTGAAAACTATCTTTGCATGTATTTTGAAAATAAAAAGCTATTACTTAAAAATTTCATACAATGTGATACATACATTATATACAAGCATCTTATATACATATATTATCTCACTTGACCCTTGCAACAACCCTCTGAAGTGGGTGTTACTATTATCCCCATTTCACAGATGAGGAAACTGAGGTTATGGGGAGTATCTTAGCTATGTTCATACAGAGAAAGCTAAGGAAAGGATGTGAATACAGGTTTTTCCAACTCTGCAACATTACACAAATCCCTCCAAAATCCTAAATTATGTGAAATGGTTGATTGAGGCAAATATCCATTGCTTTCTTCTATTATTGTAATTATAGAAGTACTTCTTCAGTGGAACTATTTTATCTCAGAAACATGAATGACTTTCAAACAAAGCATCATCCATCAGAGCCAAGTCTCAGTTACTAGAGAAGAATTCCACCTGGATATTGAGAATTCAAGAGAAGTTTGAAAAGGCATCAGCTAAGCAGTCACAGGGTGTTTGATAGGTTCAGTCATACAGATAACAAAAGGAAAGAATTGGCCTTTGTAGAAAACTGTCTCTTTCTCCTTTGATTTCAGACATCCACACAAATTCATAAAAGTGAGCAGACAAAGGTTTCTCAGGAGAACTCCATACAGATAATGTACTGCTAGGATAGTAACTTTCATAAGGACACATAGAAACCATTATATACTCTGCAGTACATTTTGGTTCTGCAAGTACATTAGAGCCTTTTTAAATTGGAAAGGCAGAAGGGTTTGGACCAGAGTACTTGGGTTCTCTCATCTTTACTCATTTAGAGAAAAAATATTAAGGTATCTTTCATTATAACTGAGTATCCCATAGTAGGGAATGTCTGTGTAAATGCCTCCCAAAGAAGCAAGAGTTAAAACAAGAGGGAATTGTAGTGGTACTTTATATTCTCTATAGTAGCATTTATAAAGCTCATGTGTTTGACATTTCAGTCTCTGTTAAATTAACTCTAACACAACAAATTAAAAATCACTTTGGTTCAATATAAATATATCTTTCCAATTCAGTTCTCCAAGGCTATCTAAAGGTAATAAAATCGAAAAATAGATTTGAATTTGGGATGTATATTCAAGAAACCATTTTTCCTACCTAAAATACCTCAGAAAAATGCAATAATTACAAATGTAAAAATAACCAGCCAAGATCATGGATATATATACTTGGACTTGATCATACTCCTAAAAGAGTCATGCCTTTTTTCTTGGCATTTTAAACCTATAAAGATTTCCATTTTGCCCTTAATTTTCTTCTTATGTTCATTACTGCTGAATTCCATAAGATTCTTTATAGAATTTTCCTTACAGACTTCAGTGCTTAGCTCATAGGATTTTTATCTTTCATCAGAGATCCAAGGATTTTAATATATTGGTGACCCTTCAGATAAACTATCTCACATCTCAACACAAGTGAAGAGAGACTATGGTACAGTAGAGAGTATGCTAACTCTGGAGTCAGAGTATCTATGTTCAGGTTGCTATGAGATCCTGAGTAAGTCACTTAATGTCACTGAGTCACAGCTACTCATTTAAAAAATAAAAAGGTTGAACTAAATGGCATCTAAGGTCTTTTTCAGTTCTACTGTCTGCTCCATTTTTACTTTACCCAATAGTAAGGCCATACTATGTCTGATCATCATTCAGAATAGCTCCATCCTCAGAATCTCCAACATTGAAATTCCTATCTCTAACCACAAATATTTGTTTTTTTCTAAGATCAGAAAAATCTCCTAAACCCAAAATCAGTTTTCTCCCTTCACTATCCTGTTTCTGTTAATGGCACTTTGTTGGTATTCAGTCATTCAGGCACGTCTGACCTTTTGTGACCCCATGGACTGTAGCATGCAGGTCTTTTTATCCTTCACTGTATCTAAAAGTCTCCCTGAGTTCATGTTCATTGTTTCCATGATTCCATCCATCCACCTCAGCTTTTGCCATCCTCCTCTCTCTTTATATTCGATCTTTCTCAACATCAGCGTCTTTTCCAATGAGTTCTGTCTTTTCATTATATGGCCCAAATATTGAAGCTTCAATATTTGACCTTCCAGTGAATAGCCTAAATTAATTTTATTGATGGATTTCATCTACTTACTGTCCGAGGGATTCTCAAAAGTCTCAACAGTTTGAACATGTTGATTCTGTGATCCTCAGCTTTCCTTGTAGTTCAACTCTCATAGCCACATATTTAATAATGGAAAAACCATAACTTTGATTATAGACTTTTGTCAGCAAGATGATGTTATCTCTGCTTTTTAGTATGCTGTCTAGTTTATCAAAGCTTTCCTTCTAAGAAGCAAGCATCTTTCAATTTCATGGCTTCAGTCACCATCTGTGTTGATCTTTGAACCCCAAAATACAAAACTTGACAGTGCTTCCATTTCTTTCTCTTCTATTTTCCAGGAAGTGATGGAACCAGTCGACAGAATTTTTTTATTATTATTTTTTGAGGTTAATCTTCAGGCCAGTTTTTATACTCTCCTCTTTCACCTTCATCAAAATGCCTTTTAATTCCTCTTTCTGCAGTAGAGTGGTATCATCTGCATATCTGCTAGCTGCCCAGAAAATGCACTACCATTTTCTAAGTCACTATATTTAGGAAGCTTAACATATTTTTTATCTTCTCCTCACTCTCACCTCTCATACTACTTTGTCCTCCTCAATCGAAGCCACTGCCAGGTCCAACTGATTCATGATGTTGTAGGAGACTTGGAAGGTCTATTAAGGGAAAGCTGACTTGGTATTTTATAATAGGAGAAGAGACGATAAGGAAATACCATTCTGTGAGTGTGTGTGGGCGTACATGTGTGTTTGAACTGCTTTCCACCTAGAGATGTTCTATAAATTTCACTTTCTTCATTACCTTTAATATTATTTAAATGAGGGGCAGCTAGGTGGCGCAGTGGTTAGAGCACCAGCCCTGAAGTCAGGAGGACCTGAGTTCAAATCTGGTCTCAGACACTTAACACTTCCTAGCTGTGTGACCCTGGGCAAGTCACTTAACCCCAATTGCCTCAGTAAAAAGCAAAAAAAAAATATTATTTAAATGAACTCCATAGTTCTTACTTTTCAGAAAACATATAAATAAATGCTTGTTCAATAAGATAGCTAGTTTTGTGCCGTGTCTTCCATTCCCTACCCCTAAGGATATTATTTTATAAATACACACACACGCATTTTATTTGATTGTTTATTGCCCACATTTGTGTAAGGGTTACCACTTACTCTTAGCACGGTTGGGGATTTCTGTTTTAGCTCCTGACAACTGTCATCGTGGCATGAATTCAGGTTTTAGCACAAATTTACATTTTTCATTCCCTATTGTATCACATTACTAAACAAACCAAAATCAGAATAAGCACCCTGGAGACACTGGTGGTGTAACCCAGGGATGCTGGGCTACTGAGGTGAAGAAGACAGGAGTGGAAGGCTGCTATAGCAATACCATGGCTTGGCTCCATTCTTCTGCCTTGTCATGTGCAACAACCCAACCGCCTTCTCTCCCTGCCCCTCCACTCTGTTACCATGGAGACTAAATTATACCAGTAGATCTCATTATGAAGGGTACACTACACAGTACCAAGCAAGGAGACTCTCAAGCTGGGGTGAAATGCTTATTTTGAAATTGCTATTTTCAACTTAAGTATTCCTCAAAATATGAATTCATGAAGGTAGCATACATGGGTCTAGCTGAACAGTAATTACCTCATTACTACATTATGAGGCTGGATGTCAGTTGCCTACTTTTGTAAATGGATAAAAGAATAAAAATCAAGCCAGAAAACCCCCTCTGGCAATTATCACAATACCCCTAAGTGTTGTGGGCACACATCTGAATCAAGCAAAACCTTAGGGGTTTCTCAAAATGAAGTGGTGGAAAAATTTTAACCAAGGTTTTCTATAATAACATACAAAGCAGCAAGTGGAATACAGAAGGGTGAGGGGCTATTTGAAAGATCCCCCTTTAAAACTTATGGGTCATCATGTGGACTTAAGGTATACTTTGTATTCCATTTTCTTTCATTAAATATCATGACAGTGTGCCATATTGTAAATAGTTCTGGATTCAAATTAGAAAACCAGAATTCTAGTTCTAGCTGTTAATGGCTAGCTATGTGATTTGGGGCACACTATCATTCTAGACTTCAATGCCCTTATTTATAAAATTAAGTCTTGAGTAGATGATCACTAGTGTTTTTCTCAGCTCTTAAATTTTGTGAGTCTATGAGTATAAATGAAGGAAACCAGTTTCACAGATAATAAGTGAAACCAATCATTGTGTATAATTTTAACGTGCCATGGTCACCATCACTGGGGTCACCAAGAATCCTTTCTTTCTTCCATGAATTCATGAGTAGGTTTCATAATTTTAGACCCCTTATCCCCCAATCACTGTACATGAGAATTTGCAGATAGGAAAGTTAATTTGCTAAAAGTAAAGTTTATTGTGCTTCATTAACCCACATTGCAAGCAGGCAGTCACATAATATTTTTGCATGTTATATAGCCTCTAGTCTAAAGATAGTCTACTCTACTATTAGGGTAGTATAATGGATGGAAGGCTGAACTTGAAGGCTTCAGTTCAAATCTTGTCTCTGAAATTGTGCGACCCTGGATAAGTTATCCAACTTCTATATATCTCAAAAATCTTAAAAATAAAATTTATCTATGGAGCTGTTGCTGAGCTGTAATTTATTTAAATCAATGATGATCATACAAACTGAAATAGAAAAGGGGCCATTAAACCACACACAAGGATCTTTGTGGCTCCATATTGACTTAGAAAAACACAATTAATATTAACTATTCTATTGTATTTTTATTTATTTTGTGAAATATTTCCCAGTTACATTTTAATCTGGTATATAGTTTTCTGCACTAGGAGTGTTGCAGAGCATAGCGCTTAGGGATTATGTGTTTGACACCTTAAGTCTACATGATTTTTGGGAATTCCCACATGAGGAATTTCTCATATTGATAACATCATAATTCCTTTGAACATTTACCTAAAACATCGAGGGAAAATGGTAGGAGCTAAAGCTTATTAAATGAAATATAATTATTAGTTTTTTCATAATTGATATTTTACTTCCTTGTTTCAAGAGATATTTTAGTCTTTTGCTCTTAAATCTCTCTAAACTTCTCTGATAATGTGGTAAAATGGAAGATGACGAAATGTGGAGATAACACCTACATTTATGTGTCTCTGCATTACACCTTCTAGTACTTTTTATCAAGGGAACATATGACATTATTTATCTCATTAAAAATCTTTAAGCCTCAATTTTCTCATCTTAAAAATGGGGATGTTGATATTTATACAACCTCAATCACTTTACAGGGTTGGTAGAATTAAATAAAACAATATATAAAGATTGGTTTATAATCACTATATAAATACAAGATATTACTATTTTTTTACAATTGGCATCAATTTAGGCATAAAAAAGAAAGATATGTTATCTTTTTTTTTTAGTCTGTTACTTTGGGCACAAAGCTGACATGGGAAAAGATTGGATAGTAAGAGAAAACTTAAAAGCCCTTTGGTGAGGGGACTTACGGATCAAAGGCTGCAAGCAGAAAGTTGAGCAGTAAGCTGATAGATTGTTCCACGTGGATCTGGTGAGTGGTTGGCATCCTTTTGTTGAGCTGGTAAAAAATGGTTGAAAGCACAGCCTCCAGGCGGGCCACATTGAGTTCTATATTTGGGTCCAGGTTGTTCAGGGCATTTTCTCTCAAGGCTTCTATGACATTCCAAATGTCCACCAGATGTACTGTACAAAATCAAAGGAGATTCAACAAATTCATGAAAAAAAATCAATTTTAAAGAAAATATTTACTAAGTTTTCCAACTATGGTAGGTTTTTTTTTGGGGGGGATCAAGCTCCTTAATATCATTCCACAGCATCCTGTTAAGTATACAGGATGTGTTCTTTTTCTCTTTAGTTCTGACATTTTCACTCTTATTCTTTTCAGAGTGTGGGGGTCTCTCTTCTTAGGGCTAATGCCATATCTGATAATTAGTGATATGTAAAGATGGAATGGGATAATTTCCTAAGAGAGGAAATTTCCCATTAGTGGAAGTTTTTAATCGAGGGCCAAAAGAACACTTGTTCTGTATATTGTTGAGGTGATTCTTACATAGGTTTTGAAGCTGAGATCAGATAACTTTTTAGCTCTCTTCTTGCTTGATCTTCATTAAAATTCTACTACTTTCAGTTAATTATCTCTAATTTACATATATATGTATATATCAGAGCAGACAATGTAGAGATTCATTTTATATCAAAAATAGGGAATCCTCTTTGGTTAGCAAGCCAATAAACATTTATATGTGCTAGGAACTGTGCTAAGGGCTGAGGATATTAAGAAAGCAAAAAACAGTCTGTGGCTAAAAGAGCTTCCAGTTTATTGAGCAAGATAACAGGCAAAAAATTATGGAAAACAAACCATATATAGGATAAGTTGGAGAGAGTAAACAGAAGGACAGGTAGGTGGCACATTGGATAAAGTACTAAGTCTGGAGTCAGGAAAACTCTTCTTTCTGAGTTCAAATCTGACCAGATACTTACTAGCTTGTGTGTGACCCTGGGCAAATTACTTAACCCTCTTTGCTTCAGTTTTCTCATCTGTAAAATGAGCTAGAGAAGGAAAAAGCAAATAATTCCAGCATCTCTTCCAAGAAGACTCCAATTAGGGTCATGAAGAATTGGACCCTATTTGTACATGACTGAACAGCAACAGCAACAAAAGCAATAGCAATAACAAAATCAAAGGAAAGGTGCTGGAATTAAAAGCTAGGAAAATACTTGCAGAAGATAGGAATTTAGATGGGACAAGAGAAATCTAGAAGTAGAGATGAAGAAGGGAGAGAATACTAGGCATGAGGAGCATCCAGTGAAAATTCCAAGAATTGGTAGAGGAACTATCTTGTTTGAGGAGCTGTGAGGAGGCCAGCGTGACTATATTATAGATTATGTGTTGTCAGGGGTATAGGTGATGGAGAAGGGATAGTCAGATGTGTAGGAGGAGAACCAGGAGAGAATAGCATCCTGAATGCCTAAAGAGAGATTCTTTCAAGGAGAAGAGGGCAATTGACTATGTGCAAAGCTGTAGAGAAGTCAAGGATGGTGATTGAGAAAAGATCATTAGATTTGGCAGTTAAGAGATTATTAGTCATTGTCAAGAGAATAGTTTCAGTGGAATGATGAGGTCAGAAGCCAGAGTGTAGAGTTAAGGGGAAAGTGAAAAGAAAGAAAGTGTAGTCTTCTATTGCAAATGGCCTTCTCAAAAAATTTAGCCACAAAGGAAAGGAGAGAAGTGGGACAATCACTAGAAGAAATAGATGGATCAATTTTTTTTTTGGAGAGTGAGGGAGACATGAGCATGTTTGCTAGCAGTAGGGAGGCAGTCATTAAGTAGGGAAAGCCTGAAAATAAGGAATGAGGTTGATCAAAGGGGTAAATTTCTGGAGAATATGGAATGGAATGAGATCACTTGTGCAGGGAGAGGGGTCTGTATTGGCAAGGAGAAGGGCCACCTCTTCATATGAGACGTGGCTGAAGGAGATAGTAACAAAGCAATTTGGATGGTATGAGATGAGGAAGAGAAAAGACAGAGCTTTTGGTAAATGATTTTAATTTTTTCAGTAAAATATGAGGCAAAATTCTCAACTGAGAGGGTGAGGGGAGGTAAATGCCATGAGAAATTTAAGGAGGGATGACAGATTTGGAAAATGTGCTGGGATGAATGAGAAAGTGAGTTTATTAGGGAAGTGTAGAGGGATTATCTTGCAGCATCAAAGGCGTGAGATTGTATAACATAAATAAATTGTAAAGGATGAAGTCAGTATGGATTTGTGATTTTATCATATCAATATCATACACATTTATATCACTTATTTGTCAATATCATATATGTAGAAATATGTAGAAAGGCAGCAGATGGTAGGAATGATATAAGACTGAGGCTTGACAGAGCAAGATTGATGATAGGATATGGAAATCAAATGTTCAAGAAAAGAGGCTAGTGTAGAGTTAAACTGGTTTATCAATGAATGAAAATGAGGAAATGAGAGGGATGTAACTAAGGAAAGGGTGATAGCTTGGGAAAGAACTAGAAGAGAAGCTGAAGGATTGAAGGGCATGGTGTAGATTCTCTCTTACTGACTTTGATGTTAATCCTCAATCTACCATGCCATTCTATTGTGAATACTATTACCCTCATTTAACAGATAAAATTATCTGAGGCTCAAAGCAGGTAAAATAACCTGTCAAAGGTCACAAGCTAGTCATTTGACTTTGGTGTTCCTGACTCCAGGTCCAGTAAAAGATTCACTATGTCATGTTTTTTCTCTTGGGATTTATCTTCTAATTAATCCAATTTAGATACCTTCAAATTGTGGCCTTATGTATACAGTACCTAAATTATGTATCCAATACCATATTTATGGGAATTGTTTTTAAATGGGAGTTCTTCAGGGGAGTTTACTGATTAATTCAATGAACTTACTGTGAGGTCAATCACTGAATGGAACTTCTAATAGTTTATAATAATCTTGATAGATTTTAGATAGGACTATGGAAGCAGAGAATATATTGAAAGTTCCTTGCCCATTAACAACTTATCAAACACACAAAATAAAATTCCTGATAAAGTGCTTATGACTGTGGTTATTTCTAAGATAAAATAGGCCTACATATTTGTTTGGATAGACTTTGGCTTTTCTTTGAAGAAGCAATCAATTTTGTGAACAAAAGTGAGATGATAATATAGTATCTTTTTGATTTTCTTTTTTTTTGGTGGGGGAGGCAATTCTTTTATATATATTTCCACAATTATCATGCTGCCCAAGAAAAATCAAATCGAAAAGGGAAAAAAATGAGAAAGAAAGCAAAATGCAACAATAATAATAATACAACAATAAAAATGGTGACAATATTATGTTGTGATCCATACTCTCTCCACAGTCCTCTCTCTGGGTGCAAATCCTACCATTTTATCTTTAAAAGTTTCAGTTGGCCAAAGGAAATTCTCTTGTCAATGTAAGATGTTCAAGTTCTATTGTGATGATGACTTTTGTCTCTGAGAATCTGGAATAGCTGGAATAATTTATTTTCTTTTTCCCCTTTGGAAGGCAGTTGTATAGGGTCACACAGCTAGTAAATGTTAAATGTCAAAGACCACATTTGACCTCAGGTCCTCCTGACTTCAGGAATGGTGTTTTATCTGCTGCATCATCTAGGAGCTCCAGCTAGAATAATTTCTAAGGCAAATTATATTACCTTTCCATTAAATGTTACTTATTTTAAGGAACAGAAATATATTTTCTGTCTGTTCTCCCTTCTACTTTACTGAAGGTAAAAAACAAATTCCTTTCTGCAAAAGTATATTCTTATTAATTTATATTCTTCATAACTCAGAAATAATCTTGTATATTACTTGACTTTGTACTTAATATTCTTTTAATGTATACAGTTAACCCCTTCATACCAGAGAATAATTCTGAATTATGAGTATTAAAAGATAAATATGTTAATATTATATAGTATTATATGTATATAATATGCATTTCTGAGTTTCTAAACCTTATCTGTGTCATCTGCTGGTCTTAATGTATTGTCTGTGGTTTCCACAAAATTCCCCCCAAAATTTCATTTAATTTCTTATGCTGACCTATGATATATTGAAACCATGATAGGGAGAGTTACAATGTGGAGGTATGACTATATTTGTGTATTATCAATGGTGCTCAAAAAGTCTTAGTGAAGAAAATTAATAAGTATTTATTAAGCTCCTACTATATACCAGATTCTATGCTGTATTGGGAATACAAAGAAAGACAAAAAAGATAGTCTCTCTTCTCAAGAAATTCACTTTTTAACGGAGGTGGCAACGTATGCAGGATAAATTAAAGATTATCAATAAAGGGGAAGGTACTAGACTGGAAAGAATCAGGGACAGTTTCTTGTAGAAAAGGAAAATTTGCCTGGGGCTTGAAGGAACCTGTGAAACCAGTAGGCAGAGATGAGGGGGCAAAATACTCCAGTCATGGGATCAGGTTGTGAAAATGCCCAGAATCAAGAAATGGAATGTCTTATTCAAGGAACAGCAAAGAGATCAGTGTCTCTGAATCACAGAGTATATAATGGCAGGGTAGTGGGGCTGTAATGTAGTAAGCTTAGTAGAAAGATAGGGGACTAGGTTTTGAAAGGCTTTAAAAACCAAAGAATTTTATATTTGATCCTGGAGGAGAGAGCAAGCCATCGGAGACCAGAGTACAGTTTTTCTCTCTCTGTTATTGGCAGGGTGAAGGTCCTGTTTATTAGAAATTTAGGCACCGTGTCAGATGTGGGAAATGAATGTTTTCTTTCCTCTGCCTTTAGGTTCTCCAATTCTGAGAAGTGGGTTTGGGCTTTTGGTCTATGAACTCCACTCACCCACCCTCATCCCAGAACTTGAGCTATAGTAAACCTAAAGGCAGGATACCAGGTCAAAGGCTGTTGCATGCCCAGATCAAGGTGGGGGAAGTTTAGATTTGGAATTTAGGGGAACCAGATTATATAGGAAACTTTAAACTGTGAACTTAATCCCCTTCCCCTCCCTAGGAAAGAGATAATATAAAGAGGGATTATTTCTCAAGTGGGGGTAGGAGACAACTATTTAAAAATACATTCTTCTTATTCATTTAAAGCACATTTACCTTTGTAAATGCTAGTTAAATGGAAATGGGGCATAAGAAAACCTTAAAATTGAGGGAACACAGAACATAGGGACTTGAGCCAATAGCAGTAACTAAACATGCTCTTTCTCTACCAAAAAGCCTTGAGGAAGTAGCACAACTGACTTACATGATTCTCAGGCAATAGGGGTTCAATAGTCATTGGTACATATATACATGTATTTATTTATGTTGATTTTGAGGTCACATTTACACAACTGAACCATATAATTTGGTTATTTCATTTTTCAAATTGAACAAAAGTAGTTATTTGTGAAGCAAGTAGGAGGTAAATTACTTCAAAGTTCAACATGTTATGTAATATCTCATATAATTTCATCAAACTTTATCAGGGTGACAAAATCTATTACTCAAAACAAAGATATTTAAGTTGTAATATTTAATAATACATATCTATATCACTTTAAAACAAAATAAATATGTTTTTAAAAGTTTGAACTATTTTAGGTATAATGTGATTTTTAAAAAAATAGAAATTAAGCTAACTAATACAGCCAGGTTAGCCTAATAAAATGTCATTCTTTTCACCATATCACACTTTCTTTCTCCTTATTTTTTTTTAATGTTTACTTTTATACTGGAAAAGATGAATTTTACCATTTTTTTGCTGCTCCATAAACAATCTTCTTCCTTTTCCCATCAGTTCTCAATTTAGAAAGATCTTTCACAAAAATGAGTAAATGCTTTCTATCTCTGCAGAAAAAAAGCTGGTTTCTCACTCCTATATTCTTGGATGAATCCTGGTACTTAAAAGAATTTTACCTGTCCAATAGTGTGAATTTCTTAAGCTCCCATCATCAAAGAGATTTCTCCAATGTTTCTCTTTGAGCCTAGAAATATATTGAGTGAGGATCATATTATGCGGGGATGATTGCTGGATGCCCATGTCATAGCTAACTTGACTTCAGTAATTCATTTCATACTGACACCGAGTATTGCAAATATTGTCAAGAAAATGAGTTAGTGATTGTGCATGGGCATTTGTGGCCTACTTGTAAAATTTTCAGAAAAAAAGATTATATGAATACAACATCTCAAATATCTGGGACCTTTTAATTTTATTCCTTATTCACTCTATCTTCTAGTTTTAACAGCTTAAACAAGGCTCTCTTTACAGGTTTGTTTTTTCAGGAAGTAGCTCTACCTATTGTATTTGTTTTGGGGAAGGGGAAGTGATTGTGATGAGGGACTAAATCCACGATTTCATTAATTGGTGTAGGAAATTTCCAGTGAGTAAACTCCCTCTACCAATCTAGATTAGGAATTTACTATGCAACTGATTGTTTTTAGAAATCTGTTTGAGAGTTCTGAGAAATTAAGTGAGTCTGTTCCTCTATTAGTATATATCAGAGATGGTACCAGAATTCAGATCTTCTTAACTCTGGCTTGCTATCTAATGCCTCACAATATTGCTTAAAAAACAACTACTCTATTGGTAGAAAAATATAATGTTCTTCATAACCCTCCATGGTGTTCAATTATCTCTGTCATTATGGGAGGATAAAAAATTATACTAATGAGTTTCAGTATAGAAACAAAGAAATTTTTAAATTCACAATTAGAAATAGTCCTGATATTCTGTAAGATTATATTTGGAAGAAGAAAAACAAGGTATATGTAAAATCTTTTAATTCCCAAGAATTGGGATGGCTCAAGCAAATCCAAATTCCTATCCCCAGGCGATAAATTCATGGTAATAATAATAATAATAATAATAATGATAGCCATTGTTTATAAACTGGTTTAAGGTTTGCAAAATGCTTTAAAAATATTATCTTGCTTTATTCTATCATCAATTCTGAGAAGTAGATACTATTGTTATTCCCATTTGAGGAAACTGAGGCAGAAATTTATTTGACTAGGCTTTATCAAAAAAAGTATAGAAACAAGCAAAAAATCCTTTAGGGTACAGGGAAATTGGTTATTAGAAATTCTATCTTCAAAATATGATTTTTTTTGGACTAGCCATGAGGCTTGAGCAATCCAGATTTTTCAGGGATCTTTCTTAGCACATTGATTGGCACATAATAGGCACTTAAGTAATGCTCACTGGATGACTGATTGAGAATCTAGCCCTGAAAATCCAGGAGAATTTTGAGGCCAATCTTGGTGCTTTAAAATCACAGGACTCTTGTTTGGTCTGGAGTCTACAAGAGATCACATTAAAAACCTTAGTTTGCAGTCACCAATATCCCTGACATCATAGGAGGTTTCTGGATTGGTCATGATCTGACTGAGTGGACTTACTAGACCTGTATCTGTCAATCTTTAGCTCTCCAAAGTAGAAAGGATGCCTATAAACAATAGAGAAAGAAGGTCATTCAACCTGGTGTTGTTCATAAAGTCAGCTTGTGAACAGAAAACAAATCAATGGTGACAGTTTTATAAATATGTATAGTGAAAGAACTAAGTAGTCTCAATTAGCTGTGAAAAAAATAAATAGCCTTTGGAATCTCGGTATTAGAATAAAAAATCCTACATCAGACTAAATGGGAGATCAGTCTGACTTGTAAAAATATTTTTACAATAAGGCAACAAGATTGAGTTCAAGTACATAGAATTATAACACATATACCAATTATATGTTAATATGTGCTGACAGGTCCTGACATTTGGTTTATTTGATTAATTGTTTCACAGAATCTCAGGGTGGGAAAGGACTCAACTCATTTGTTTAACTATAATCTCTAAGTAAATGACTCCTAAGTCTACATATTCAGCACCAGATTTTCTCTGAATTTCAATCCCATATAATTAATTGTCTACTGGACATTTCAATCTGGATATCTCAAAGACATCTGAAATTCAACATACCCAACATTTAACTCATTGTCTTCTCCCTGCTCCCTCCTAAAGAGTTCTCCACTTCCAAACTTCCCTATTTATGTCAAAGACACCACAATCTTTCCTGCCTCCTAGGGTTATAAACTTGGCTCTATATATCTAATCATTTGCCATATTTTACCATTTCTACCTTCACAATTCTGATACATACTTTGCCATGTCTGGGGCAGATTTTTTCAATACTCAGATCTCCCTGACTCTAATCTATTCTACACACTGATGTCAAAGTAATTTTGCATAGATCTGTCCATGGGATTCCCATTCCATATCACAGTAGTTTCTCATTCAAGATGCTTGAGATGCATCTTTTCCCCTTTACCTCATAGAATCCCATCCCCTTTCCTTGAAGATACAGTTTAAGAATCATTATCTGCATGAGTTCTTCCTTGATCTCCCCAATTGCTAATGTCCTCTTACTTTATCCAAAACCTTCACCTTATATTTGCACTGTACATATTGGGGTGCTTCAAATGTCTTAGTGCAATTTTAGTAGTTTAGCTTAAAACTTAACCAAGACTTTTTCATACACACACAGATGGAAATGGTAATGTATCTCCACACACACATCTATCTATCTATCTATCTATCTATCTATCTATCTATCTATCTATACACATATGTATATATACATATACAAATAACCACAAATACAATATACAGATACATTTATACATTTATATATGTGTGTGTGTGTGTGTGTGTGTGTGTGTGTGGATTTCTTGTGTGGAGAGATGATTTCATTCTTTCTACTTTTATCCCTTTTAGCTTTTATAATGCCGTTTAATACCTGGTAACTGAGTGATTAATTGACTGTCTTCAGAGACTATCTAATCCAACTCATATTTCAAGAATTTACTTTAAAATATACCTGAAAAATGCTGGTTCAGGTTCTTCCTGAAGACCTCAAGTAAGAGTGAATTCATTCCGTATCAATACAGACAATTCCGTTTTTGGAATTTTAAACACGACTTTCTATAATCTCTTTCTAAGTGGCTACTTTCACTAACTGGGAAAGGTATTCCCAGTAAGTTTTAATTCATCCCTCATCTGAATTTTATTCATTATTTGTTTATCACCTGTTTATTCTATGTGCAGCACTCTTCTAGGTGACATAGGAGATATAAAATATTTGAAAACTATAGCATTTATCTCAGCTATGAATTTGAATTAGCAAAAATTTTGAATCAATAAACCTTAATTTAATGAGGTTTTTCCTATGTTTGATAATGCAAAGCATAAGGATCTCTTTTTCTTCTTCCACAGTAACATAACACTGCACTAAATAGTTTTGTAATAGAAAAAACAGTAGAAAAATGAACTAGTTTGAGAGACAAAAGTTTTGGATTTTTTTTTGTTTTTCTAGTACCTTCTAGCAAAAAAATCTCATTTTAAAGGCCTTTATTAAAATTTACTTACATAAAGTAAGCCAGAAGATAATTTGAAGAAATAGAGTTGGCAGAAATCAACCACTGACCACTAGATGGCAGTGGGCATATTTTACTAAACTGTACCAATCTTAATTTTACATTACACATCATATTGATATTGTCAGAATACACACCAAAGGATGTAGAGTATCAACCACCCCCAGCCTCTGAGAAATCTGTGCAATATGTCTATTTAAGTCCTAAAAGTAAAACACATACACACACACACTCATACACAACACAATTTGTTGAGTAAGACTTAATAGGAAAACTGTCATGGACAAGGAATAGCTATTCTTAAATATTATTTTGACAATTTGTATGGATTTATCACCAAATAATAACAGTAGTTCTTGTAAACTCTAATTACTAATAAATCATAGTAGAAATTTGGGTCATATTTAAACTAAGAGAGAAGGTTTGAGTGTAATTATAGAATGTTCTGAGTTGGAAAGGAACAGAGAAGTCAAAAATTCAATTTAACAACAACCTTTATTAAATTCCTATTCTGTACATATAGAAAGCTCAGGAGACAAGGCCCGTGTGCCAGATGGAAAAGCAGGTGAAAAATCTTGACTTCATCTGAAAAGTAGAACCAGCCATAAGGGCTGGTTAATGAGTATCAGCCAAAGGAATCAGAATAAAATAGTCAGAGAAAGAACTTAGGACCCCTAATTATCCCATACACTGATATAGATGTGTGGAGAAACAACTTTATGTGTATAATGGATTGGAATGGGGAGTGGAATGAATTATTGTTAAACATTTTGAAAAGGAACTTATTGAAAAGCTACTATCCATAGTGCTATGTGATATAAAGGATGCCAAAATATGTCTAAATCATTGGAAATTGCAATATCACAAAAGAGAAAAGAACTATCTATATCTTGCCACTGGACCCAGAGGGCTCTGGAGGGGAAAGTGAGGCAGATGACCTTACACAACCCTCTTTCACTCAAATTGAATTCACTTCCATGTTATGGCATCACCTCATGATGTCATGGTCCTCTTCAAAAATAAAGGACAGACAAAAATAACTCTATAGTAGGTAAGACACGAAGTCAGGAAGACTCATTTTCCCAAGTTCAAATCTGAGCTCAGACACTTACTAGCTCTGGGCACATCACTTAACCATGTTTATCTCAATTTCTTCATCTGTAAAATAAGTTGCAGAAGGAAATAGCAAACCATTCCCAGTGTCTTTGCCAAGAAAACCTCAAATGGGAGTCACAAAAATTTGGACTCAGCTGAAATGACTGAACAACAACAAAAGTAAGTTGCCCAGATACATTCTGCACAGTAATTAATCTTCTATACAGCCTCTGGAATGGAAGTTTTCTAATTTTATAAATGGATAGACATTTTTTTGTTCTTTATAATTCAATAAAAATTTTATTTTCAGATTATCAACTAGGTAAAGCAACTCTTTATTTTCACATGGAGTGATTAGACACAATTAATCTGCCAAAAATAGAAAATGAGGAAAGTGTGAAGAGAAAAGGGAAGATTGAGACTTTAAGTAATACATGTGAGAAAGTTGAGACGTTAGATAACCCTTGCGCCAACTTCTACAACATTCAATGTGGGTTTTTAAAAAAATGATTGAAATGTATCCCAGGCTTGTAAATCAACTGGTTTCGCTTATGTTATGTCTTTAAGGTCAGCTATGTTCAAATTGTATCTTCTTAATAGATAAGGCAAGAATCATGCCCTAAAACATTAAAATATCTTTTCATGTAGAATTAAAAAATAAAAGAAATAGAAGGGAAAGGTACTATATCATCAGATGAATACATTCCCAAATGTATTCATTCCCATTCCCAAAAGGGCAAAACCTCAGATTTAATTTACATCAGAATACTCTAGAAAAACAGCTTCTCCAAGACTTGTCCCTTTGAAGTGGGAAAAGATTCCTCTTTCTTTCTGGAACCAAATAAATAAAAGTGGGTTTTGAGGCTCACATATAGACATCTCCGGATTGTTCCTTGGAGACTGCTCTTAACAATATCCTAATATTCTAACATGTCTTTGTATTTTTGGTAATTTGCCTGAAGAATACTCCAAGACTCATGGCTTCCTAAATACCATCACTGCCAGGGCATATTACTATTGGGTCTTATTTATTCCAGAACTCCTAAAGGAAACTATTATTTCCCCAGGAGTTTACCACCACCAATCGGATTTTTATTTTAATTTCAGACTCCTAGAGAAATCTTGGATTGAGACTTAGGATGTATTGACTCAAAATCTCATGGGAAATGTAGCACCTTCCCATACTGTTGCTATTATCCATACCCCTTCTTTCATCCTCAGGTGAAAAAAAGAAAGGAAAGGGGGAATGGGAAGCATATAGTGGGAGAGTTTCCTAATTTTCCTGCAATACTTATAACTTGTTGGATACCTTCTGAAAGTTAACTAATTGTTAATATTAACTGGGGGCACACTCACTGCACTTTGCTCATTTCCTTGGTATGTGGCCCTGTGAGGGGATGGTCAAAATCAGAAGGAGCTGACTTAATTGAGGAAGATTGAAAAAAGTCCTCTCCATAAATAAGTGAAAACAATAATTTTATTACTACCTTGTTAAGTGTTATACAATATACATACACACACACAGAGGAAGTTCCTATTCTCTAATAGAATTATCCTTTGTATTCTTTGTTTTGGGCACGATTTTGAAGAGAGTTGAAAAGACACTTCCATCTCAGCCTTTTTGTAGATGTGAAGTAGGAGATTCATAATTGCACATTGATCTATTGATCAGTTATGTTGATTTTTTTCCCCTTTTCCTTTTTCTTTAAAAAAATACTATTTATGATATGGGATGGCTTTGTGGGATGGGAAGAAGGAAAGACTACTGAGAAAAACTACTGTTATGTAAAAAAGCTATCAATAAAAATGTATGTAAAAATACTTGTTTATGATTTAGTTTTCAAAAAACCAGATAATTTTTTAAAAGAAATCACAGCAGTAGGTTTAATTTACTCTGTCAGTCCCATCGGCTATTGCCAAAGTTGTTTTTCCTTCTACTTTTTAACCAAAATATAATGGTCTAAAGAATGAAATATGCATTCTAAGACATGGCCAGTGTGTTGGCTTGTTTTACTAATTTACATACATTTGCTACAAGGGAGGACTTCTATTTGGAAAAAGAGTAGATTAGTGGCTCCTGATCAATCCACAAGAGAAAGAGCATCAATAAAATACTTGTTTTAAAGTCCCTAAATGAAAAAGTGCAGAAGGAGATTCAAACTGGGCATTGTCATTGCTAAATTATTATATTTTATAAATTTGTTACAAGAGTTTTGTTTTTCTTTTTTTAAAAATGGGGGTATATACATATATATGCACATACAGGGGTATTCCAAAATTAATATACACATATACATGTATATATAGGTAGATATGCACAAACAATATACATATATATATATACACATATAAAGTGGTTAAATATATTAAGTTTATGTGCATTTAAATACATACTTTTATATATACATATGTACATTTAAAAACAAACTGTGTATAACAGGTTCAATTTCTTGCACATCTTTCTTTTTTTGTACCTGAAATGTTTGTGCTTGCTGGTAATTAAGTTTTCATTTTTAAAAATGTTTAATTATAAAGGAATAACTACTGACAAATTTGTTTATGTACCAAATGCGATGTATCCATTTTAAGAATTCTAATTATAGTGTTTATTCTGTCCATGAAATACTAGGGAGAAGGAATCAAGAGATTAAGTATAAACCTATAGTAAAGACAGAATCTGTTAGTAAAATCAGAAGATCCAGGTTCATATGTTGCTTCTAAAGTTTACTATATGCATGACCTTGGAAGAGTTGATAGTAACAGTACTTTCTTTATATATAAAATAAGGAGGTCAGATTCAATTTCTAGATATATGATCCTAAGAACTGTTCATTAAACATGTACTTCATTTAACAGAAATTCATTTAATAGATTCTAAATGTTAGAAATTTATAGATTAAGTTAAAATTATTTTAGGGAACAGGACCCCTTGAAATTAAAAACTTGAGCTATAAAGCAGGTGTTCTGCCATAGCTACTAGTGCTGAAATCCCTACTATTCCATGTAACATCAACAATATTAAATTTGTTTTGATGATATAGATATAAGAGATATTCCTGTGGAAATTTGCTAGGGTCCAACCATGGTCTTTATCTGACTCTGGAGATTTATTTCAAACAATAAAATGAGTCCTAATTTTGGATAATGTAGTTTTAGTTTCTATAGTTTTCCCTTTTAAGGATATTGAAATAAAATACATAGGATTATCAGGTAAAGATTTCTGGAATGATATTGGAAAGCTAAAACAATTTAAAAAAATAGAAAATGAGGTCAGAATGTATAGGGTCAATAAATTGCTTAGCCCAATTTTCAGGGGTTAGGTATTGGTAATGTTACTCCCTGATGAGGAAACAATAAAGAAAATAAATAATGAAATTTTATTGAACATCTACTATATTCAAAGTGGAAAATATGACATATAAAAAGCATTATTAAAAGTCCTAATAGACATGGGGAGATTGGAAATATAAATAAAATATACTGAATAATAAAAAGTACAAAGAAGAAGCATATGAAGAATAAAAATAAAAAGTGAAATAATATATCTTCTAACATAATACATGGAGGACAAACTCCATTTGTGTTAGTATAGTGAAAAATAAACTATCTTACCCCCATGTCAGCCCTCGGTGGAATTCTCCATATAGATCTTTGTCACAGGCTTCTCCATGGTTTTTAAGATGAGCTAATTATTTTTAATACTTACCAGGAAAAATATTGAAAAAGTCATTTTTTTCAACCTTTGGCAAGCATCCCAAAGGTCAAATAGGAGATGGTTTTAATGGCAAAGTAAATGGACTTGTGGGGAGAAGCACATTCAACAAATACATCCATTCATTCATATAACAAATATTTATTATACCTAAACTACTATGGGGAAAGGATAAAATAGATTATATCATCCTCTCTCTTATCCTAATTATCCCTTACTATCTGTGTTTTCTATAGCACCTGAACTTCTGAGAGTCCAATACTTTAATATGGGTACAAAAGAAAATCTATGTATCTGAATGATTAGTTTGGTCACACAGATTGGCCCTCTACTTATGGCTGCTTACAGGTGCTCTCCTACTTGGAGAATCCTCAATGAAGACAGCATACGATTTTAGAGAGAATGATGACCCCTATTTTAATCAGAATGAGAAGTCCTTTAAAAGCTTTTTTTCTTTATCTCATCAGCCTCAACTGGATGTGAAATGTAAAAAATCAGATCTTTCCTAAAATGAGAAAAATCACTGGGTTGCCCATTCATCTCCCACATTTAAATATTGAACAGAAAGGACAATTAGTTCTACACAACACTAACAACCATGGACATAAATGTAGTCTTATCCATAGATCAGCATAAATTGTTGTGTGAACAGGCACTAAAATCTACTTCTCAAGATAAATGGTAACATGAAAACAAAACAAAACTCAAAAACAAACCACATACAGAATGCAAGATGTTAAGGTTAAAACTAACAGAGAGATAAACTTCCTCCTCATCAGTTTTTCTCAAATCCATCAGAGTCACAGGTATAACTTTTGAATCAAATCATTCTTCTGTCACCATCTTTGTTCTCAGAGAAATCTACATTAGCTTTATCACCATCCAACATTATGGAACAGTTTTATCATAAGCTGAGGATTCCCAGTGAGAAACATATGAGTTTTTCCCCTGTGCTCCTCAGTAATGTTTAATAGGTTTGTTTATGTTTGGCTGCCTCTACCAACTTCCCCACAGGGACTTTTCTGTGAACAAAATATTCTAACTCAATCTACTTTTCTTTATTTTAAACAAATATCCGGAAGAATTTAACCACAAAAACAGCAACTAAATTATGTACTTAAAAGTACTTTTGGAACAATATAAACTATGATAATTATGCTCCAGTAGTTATGCATATGCCATCCATTTTCCTAGCTCTCTATTACTGATGCTGGTTTTCTGAAGATTAAAATCTCTATTTTTTTCCTTAAATCTCAATTCTGAATGTTGCTTCCATTAGGAAGGGTGATCTGCAAAAAGTGGAATTTGAACTGAGTCTTGAAGGAAGGCAGGTACACTAAAAAGCAGAGATAAGAAGGTAGAGTATTTGAGGTTTGAGGACAGCCAGCTCAAAAGAAAGAGATAGGACATGAAGTATCATGTAATGAAGAGCCAATGTAGCAATATAGTAGAGAGCATGGAGTGGAGTAAAGTATAAAAAAGCTGAAAGGTAGGGAATGTCCAGGTTAAAAAGACCTCCAAATACCCAAGAAGGGACTTTTATTTTTGACTTTGGTTCCAATAGGGAGCCATTAGAGTTCATTGAGTAGGGAGGTCAAAGTTTGAAGTACATGTGAAAAGGGTTCATATAGAACCATTGAGAAATATTTCCTTTAAAAAGGCTGCATTTAAAAGGCAGGATAAAGAACTATCAAAAATATGCATGTTGATTTCTATTGGGCTTATATCCCAAAGAAATCATAAAGGAAGGAAAGGGCCCCACATGTGCAAGAATGTTTGTGGCAGCCCTTTTTGTAGTGGCTAGAAACTGGAAACTGAATGGATGCCCTTCAATTGGAGAATGGCTGAATAAATTATGGTATAGGAATATTATGGAATATTATTGTTCTGTAAGAAATGACCAGCAAGATGATTTCAGAGAGGCTTGGAGAGACTTACATGAACTGATGCTGAGTGAAATGAGCAGAACCAGGAGATCATTGTACACGGCAACAACAGCACTATATGACGATCAATTCTGATGGACATGGCTCTCTTCAACAATGAAATGTTTCAAACCACCTCCAATTGTTCACTGAAGAAAGCCATATACACCCAGAGAGAGGGATGTGAAATGTGGACCACAACATAACATTCTCACACTCCTTGATTGATGTTTGCTTACATTGTGTTTCCTTTATCTGATATATCTTTTGTGTAGATAATATTTTTCTTGCACAACAATTATGTTTGGAAATATGTATACATATATTCGATTTGTCAATATTTTAACATAATTAACATGTAGTGGATATCCTGCCATCTAGGGGAGGGGTGGGGAGTTGGGGGGAAAATTTGTAACAGAAAGCTATATAAGGGTTATTGTTGAAGAATTACCCACCCATATGTTATGCAAATTAAAAAAATGGAAAAAAAATAATAAAATAAATAAATAAATAGTGTACCAAAAAAAATGGATGTTGTACACATGTACTGAGTGCAGGATGTAGTATGAGACATAACGCATTTTGAACATGATCCTTAAAGGAGTGTGTTTTCCTTTACTATCCATATTTGTTACAAGGATTTTCTTTTTTCTTTTTCATTTTTAAGGGGAAAGAAGAAAGATAAGAAAGTTGTCATTTTTTGATTTAAAAATTCATTTTAAAATTAAAAAAATCATGTCAAACAAATTCAATTGAAATTACTTTACATTTGGTTGAAGGACATCTTTAAGAGTTTCATTGAGTTGAGGAAAATTTTTTGAAAGCAGAAATTTTTTCCTTCCCTCTCTTAAAAAAAGATTTATTTTATTTCATTTGACTTAATTAGTTACCAAAATAAAAGCTATTCAAATAAACATAGTCTATAACAGGTGTCCTCTAGCATGAGCTCTATGATCCTATGATTTTAAGAGCCAGAATTAAAAAAGGCAGTATCTTCAGTGACAATAGGGAATTCCTTGAGCTTAGGATATCATTTTCTCCTTTCTCTACCTAAGCCTGAATTCCTACCAATCCTTCAAAGCCCAGCTCAAATAATTCCTTGTTTCAACTAGTCTTTCCTGATATTCCCTGTTGACATTTTCCTCCTAGGTCCTCACATAGCAGAATCTCTGAACCTCTTTTTGGTATTTGCACATCATATTTTTACTTGCATGGAGCTGTTAGGTGGTGTAGTGGATAAAACCTTGAGTCAGGAAGGCTCCTCTTCCCAAGTTCAAACATGGCTTCAAATAATTACTAATGGGTGACCCTGGGCAAGTCACTTCACTCTATGTACCCCAGTTTCCTCATTTGTAAAATGAGATAGAAATGGCAAACCACAATATCTTTACCAAGAAAGCGCTAAATGGGATCATGAGGAGTCAGATATGACTTGAAAATGATTAAACAACAACAGTGATTGTTGATTGTTTCTAGTATATGTGTCATATCACTTTCTTAAACTATAAGTTTCTTGAGGAGACAGAATAGTGTCTTTTGTAAATTTTTAATTTTCCACAGGGCTTATGGGTGCTTAATATTTGAAGTATACTGGAAAATATCTTAGGATTAGGAAAGGGAAGGAATCTTTTTCCACCTTCTATGTCTATCTACTATTAACCAGAACAGATTTTTATATGATGCTGAATTATTATTATTGTCACTACCTTTTCTTTTGTTGGCAAACTTAGGTCTGTATCATTGACTCCAAACTAATTTCTGAAAAAGAGATCTGCTGACATTATAAGGTACCTGCATCATTAATCATTTCTATGCTTTGCATGGGAATGATGCTTTCCTAGAAATTGTGATATTTGTAGAGAATAAAAAAGGTCAAATTAGTCGTATTAGCATGCAGACCTACTGACTAGGTAAAACCTTTTGCCAGCAAGCTGCACAAATACATAAAGGCTGGAGACAAGAGTGAGATAGTTTTGATACCTAAATTAGTCTTCAAATATATAGAGAAACATAAACATATGTAAATCCATACATAGCACTAGTTTCATATTTCTTATAATAAAACTCTTTATAAGTTCCAGATAGTAAAGAGGAATAAGAAGAATGGAAAGCAAAATAACACAGTGGTAAGTTATTAAGAATCAAAAGGTTTGGATTTATATTCTAGCTCTATTTTTTGTTACCTGTGTGACCTTGGATTTAATTTTTTGAGTTTTTCCTCCTACCTAATCTGCAAAATGAATTTGAACTAGATAGCTTTTGATGTCTCTTACAACTTAAAATCTACTATCCATTGAATGAAAAAGGGAAATAGAATGCAAAAGATCAAACCTATAAGGAAAAACTAAAAGGACTGAGGTCATTTAACTTGGAAAAGAGATTGGTTTATGAGAGCAACTTTAGAATGAAAAAACAACCCAATCAGTTCTTCTCTATGCTTGTTCTAGGGACTAGATGAAATATAAAATTTAGATAAAATATTTTTCCTGCCTTCATGGAGTTTATAATCTCCATTAAGAGTTTATAATCCCTTTATTATACACACTCACAAATAACTAAGAATTATAGGTTTGGTTGAAGGTCCATTAACTGTTTAATACCTAATTCCTAAGTACTACATAGGTGGAGAAAAAATTACTCTTTCTAGATGATTTTTTTAAACCTAAACATATAAATACAAAATGATAAGTATATCAGAGAATTCCAAAACAAAGTGTTTTATGCCATAGGATCATCCATTGGATTCAAGAATAAGGATTTGTGTTCAAATCAGTATAATCACTTCCTGGCTCTATGATTTTAGACAACTACGATATTATCTTCATCAGTAAAATGAAGCAGGGAGTAATCACACTTGAACAACACATCTCACAGCATTGTTGTTTGTTGGAAAAAAAGAATGGTATATAAATGAGGGTTGTTTGTAACATGCACATATGGAAGATTTTCAAGTATATAAAAAAATCTCCTTTTCTGTAGGTCTTTTAAAATGGGAAAAAATAGGCCAAATGTTTGGAATATATAACAGAGCCTGAATTGGGTGACGAGATAATCTGACAATTTCTCAAGACCTCTTTTAAACTTAAGCTGCTGTAATAATCTTGAATATATCTTGGATGATGTCTTTCAAATTGAGCACAAAATGCTGTTTAAAGTTTTAAGTTGAGGATAATTTAGTCTCTTTAAGAAACAGGATTGTTTCTACCTATGGGTCATTTTACTTTTTATTTTTATGCTAATGAAATATAAAAAAAGTTGGAGTAGGTGGACAAGGGCAGTGCAAAATGGGAAAACAAGAAATACATACTTCTTACATTGCTGAATCTTATACTTTGGAGCTCCAACTTTGGTTGAGCTCACACTAATTCTCTGATATCCATTCTCCCCCTTCCCTCCCTATGTATAGATCAGATTTATTCTATTCTAGATGATAATTTTAACCTTTTGCAAGTTTCAATTGTGTTTTGCTCTTTGTTCTGTGTTGTTAAACTTATTATTTTATATAAAAATGTATTATTCTTCTAAAATAGGTCTAATATAATGAATAAAATATCTGCTCCCCATTAGTATCTTTGAAAGGAGGAAAGATTTTTGTGATTAAAGGGGAGGTTTAAGGAAGTCTAAGTCTGTAAAAACACAAAAGCACGATAAAGAATGATACTATAAACAAATTAGAACAATGTAGGATGGTTTACCTCTCAGACCTGTGGAGGGGGAAGGAATTTGTGACCAAAGAAGAACTAGAGGTCATCATTAATCACAAAATAGATGTTTGACTATATCAAGTTAAAAAGTTTTTGTACAAACAAAATGAATGCAGACAAGATTAGAAGGGTAGCAGTAAACTGGGAAAATATTTTTACATCCAAAGGTTCTGATAAAGGCCTCATTTCTAAAATATATCGAGAATTGACTCAAATATATAAAAATTCAAGCCATTCTCCAATGGATAAATGGTCAAAAGATATAACAGACAATTTTCAGATGAAGAAATTGAAACTATTTCCGGTCACATGAAAAGGTGCTCCAAGTCACTATTGATCAGAGAAATGCAAATTAAGACAACTCTGAGATACCACTACACAACTGTCAGATTGGCTAAAATGACAGGAAATGATAATGATAACTGTTGGAGGGGATGTGGGAAAACTGGGACACTGATACATTGTTGGTGGAACTGTGAACGGATCCAACCATTCTGGAGAGCAATTTGGAGCTATGCTCAAAAAGTTATCAAACAGTGCATACCCTTTGACCCAGCAGTGTTTCTACTGGGCCTATATCCCAAAGAGATTTTGAAGGAGGGAAAGGGACCCACATGTGCAAAAATGTTTGTGGCAGCCCTTTTTGTAATGGCAAGAAACTGGAAATTGAAAAGATGCCCATCAATTGGAGAATGGCTGAATAAATTATGGTATATGAATGTTATGGAATATTATTGTTCTGTAAGAAATGACCAACAGGAGGATTTCAGAGAGGATTGGAGAGACTTGCATGAACTGATGCTGAGTGAAATCAGCAGAACCAGGAGAACATTATACACAGCAACAAGACTATACGATGATCAATTTTGATGGACATGGTTCTCTTCAACAATGATGTGATTCAAACCAGTTGTTCTGCGATGAAGATAGTCATATACATCCAGAGGGAGGCCTGTGGGAACTGAGAGTGAACCACAACACAGCATTTTAACGCTTTCTGTGAATATTTCCATGCATTTTGTTTTCCTTCTTAGGTTGTTTTTTTCTTCTTCTCTTTCTAGATCTGATGTTTCTTGTGCAGTAAGATAACTGTATAGATATGTATACATGTATTGTATTTGTCATATAATTTATCCTATCTAGCATGTATTAGATTACCTGTCATCTAGGGCTGGGGGGTGGGGGGAAGGAAAGGAAAAGCTTGGGAAAAAAAAAGTTTTTTTGCAAAGGTCAATGTTGAAAGGTCACTCATATGTTTTGTAAATAAAAAGCTTTATAAAAAAACACAAAAGCACGGTATTAAAAATGTTTTCTTTCATTTATAGCAATAGCAGCTCACTGTAGTGTAGTGCAGAAAGACCTGGATTTGTAGACAAGAGCATCTAGGTACAAATTCCTGCCAAGCCACTTAGCTATTCGACCCTGAACAGGTTATATAATCTTTTGGAATCTCAGTTTCCCCATCTTCAAAATAACAATGTTAGATCAACTTCCCTCCCAACTGTATTTCTATGATCCTATCTTGCATGTTTACTTTTATTGCAGATCAAATCACATAGCCCCATATGCCCTCCTTTTCCCTCCCTCCAACCCCCCACCATGATTTCCATGTCATGCTGACTAAAGCTAAGCAAAGAACAATTAAATTCATGAATTCTTTCTCTGTTTTCCTTTCTAAAAAGAAGCCTAATTATTTATTTAAGCTAAAACCTTCTGCTTTGATTAAGGTCACCAATAAATAAAGCTGTGTTAGCATTTTTCCAAATACTTTCGGATTTTACAAGTTTTACTGTAAAAAAAAAAATGTTAAACTACAGAGACAAAGTTTAGCAACCTTAGTACAGAACTTGTATTTGGAAACTCTGCTAATCAAGCAGATGAAATGTATTTACATAACCACTCTAGGTAGCTAGATTTCAGTTAAATGGAACAAGAGATAAGAGTCTCAAGCCTGGAGATAGAAAGGTCTGAGTTCAAATCCACCCTCAGACACTGAGCAGCTGAGTGACTGCATTAGTTTCCCCCTCTGTAAAATGAGGGTAACAATGGCAACTACCTCACAGGGTTCTCATGAGGATCAAATAAAATAATAATTGTTAAATACCTAGGGCAGTGTCTGGCACATAGTAAGAACTATTTAAATATTAGCTATTATTGCTATTATTATATAATTCTGGACTTCTAGTCAGAAGGACTTGAGTTCAAACTTGACCTCAGGCACTTAATTAGTTGTGTGACTCTTAGCATGTTACTTATATGGCTCAGTATCCTCAACTGTAAAATGGGGGTAATAATAGCATTAACAACTTATCAGGGCTGTTGTGAGGATCAAATGAGATAATATTTGGAAAAGTACTTATCACAGTGTCTGGCACATACTAGGTACTAAGTAAATGCTTTTTTCCCCATTCACATTTTATTTTAGATATGAAAATTGAATCATAAGTATGGATGTCTTTTGCTATTCCCTAGATAATTCCCTGGTTTGGTTTTTAGTTAGAACTTATAGTGTACATTTTTATTATATATAATAAGATACAGTGAGAGACAATAGTCTCTTTCCTTCAAATTTTAGATAAAATTTCAACTTTTACTGGAGGCTTTTCTATTTATTTATTTATTTATTTTTTTAATGATTTTTATTTTATTTTATTTTATTTTATTTTTTTATAGAAAAGCTTTTTATTTACAAAACATATGAGTGACCTTTCAACATTGACCTTTTAGGAAAAACTTTTTTTTCCCAAGCTTTTCCCCTCCTTCCCCCCACCCTCCACCCCTAGATGACAGGTAATCTAATACATGTTAAATAGGATAAATTATATGACAAATACAATACATGTATACATATCTATACAGTTATCTTACTGCACAAGAAACATCAGATCAAGAAAGAGAAGAAGAAAAAAACAACCTAAGAAGGAAAACAAAATGCATGGAAATATTCACAGAAAGCGTTAAAATGCTGTGTTGTGGTTCACACTCAGTTCCCACAGGCCTCCCTCTGGATGTATATGACTATCTTCATCGCAGAACAACTGGTTTGAATCACATCATTGTTAAAGAGAACCATGTCCATCAAAATTGATCATCGTATAGTCTTGTTGCTGTGTATAATGTTCTCCTGGTTCTGCTGATTTCACTCAGCATCAGTTCATGCAAGTCTCTCCAATCCTCTCTGAAATCCTCCTGTTGGTCATTTCTTACAGAACAATAATATTCCATAACATTCATATACCATAATTTATTCAGCCATTCTCCAATTGATGGGCATCTTTTCAATTTCCAGTTTCTTGCCACTACATAAAGGGCTGCCACAAACATTTTTGCACATGTGGGTCCCTTTCCCTACTGGAGGCTTTTCTAATACTCTCTCTAGCTCCTGGTATCTTTACCTCTGATATCACCAACCATTGATACTCAATAAATTTGGTATTGTACACACACAATAGATATATTTATAAACTTGGCATATTTATTAGAATGTGAGTCTCTTGAAAGCAGGAATTGTTTTTGCCTTTCTTTGCATTCCCAATACTTAACAAAGTGTGTCTGGCTTAATAAAAGTTGGTTGATTTGACTTAATTCTATGGGAGAGCAAGTCTATAATGCGAAGAAGTGCTCTGACATCAGTAAGGGAAAAAAAAACTTTTACTATCACTCAGTTTAAGAAATATTCATTAAACATTTTTTTATCAGCATGGATTACTTAGTCACTAAAATACATTTTATTTTATTCTTAAAAAAAAGTAGAATCAGCAATCAGCATCCTGTAGGATAGTTCTCCCTTGGTGGGGTGGGGAAAGGAGTTGTTTTTAAATGATGGTATTTATAGTAATCATAGTTGTCGATTTATTTGCCACCAGCTGCTCTGCTTGGTTCAACTCCCATCATGATCTTCATCATGCCCTACCCAAGATAAACTCATTACTAAGAAACTTGTCATCATGGAGATTGCTTCAGTTTTGCCACTCATACATCATCAGTGCCCCTGGTTGCTCCTGCTTTTCTTTTTAAAAGCTAGGCAAAGGAGAGGCAAAAAATGCCTCTCTTAATTGAGAGCTCAAAATGCCAACCATCTAATTCATTTGCCAGCAACTATTTTGCTTGGTTTTAACTCCACCTTTATCTTTATCATGACCCTGAACCACATATGCTCTGGTACTCTTCTTTCTCTTTTAATTTTCTTTTGTGTAATGCCTTCTCCCATTGTATTATAAGCTCTTTGAAGGCAGGAACCATATTTTTCTTATTTTTATCCCAGTGTTTAGAATAGTGCCTTACACATAGTAGGTACTTACTTATTTTTGAATTTTTTTAATTGATTTGTGTTGTTGACAACTGGCATCTATGTAGATAAAGCTGTCTGTCTCTATCTCTCTGTTTCAGTCTTTCTGTCTCTGTATGTCTGTTTCTTTCTCTCTCTGTCTCTCCTTCTACCTCTTTATCTCTCTCTGTATGTCTCTATGTGTCTTTGTGTCTTTTTCTCTGTCTCTCTCTTTGACTTTCTTTTTTCTCTCTCTCTCTTTAATTATAGTCTAATCCTTAGTTCTCTTCTATACCTTTCCTTCTTTCTCATCTCTTACCAATTGGACTTATATTACTTTGTTGTCAATGAGAAGGTTCAGAAATAGCATTATACTTCTAAACCTAAACTTTACACTATGTCATGTGACTTGGGGAACTGGGCTTGGAGCTAGCATTGTCAGGTATGGGGATACAGCTGTTTATTAGGGTCTTCTTTGGCTATGACCAGAAAGGAGAAGTACAATAGTTAGAGCTATAAAGATGGTGGTTTTATAAAACCACCCATAGTTTGCTTTTCTCAGAAGTCATACGGAGAAGTAAATAGCATGCAAACATGGAGTCAAGATCTGCCTCAATGCTTATCAGCTATCTGTTCTTGTGCAAGTCACTTAATTTCATAGTGCCTCAGTCTTCTCATCTATAAAATGAAAGGGTTGGATATGATGGTCTCTAAGATTCCACCCAGCTCTAAATTAATGATCTTATGTTTCTATGATGCTATGGCAATTATCCACAGAGGAACCCCCCCCCAAAAAAAAAACTATTAGTTACTTTCTTATTTTTAGTTTTTTAAGGTAACTCAAATTGTTAAGTGCTAATCACAGAAAATTAGACGAGTTTTTGATCATCTTAGGATTTTTCTTAAAGAAAGAAGTCTGTCACAGGACTCTTAAGCACTAGATAAAGGAATCTGGAAATACATACTATGTATGCATCATATTGGCCAGCAGGACATTTTCCACTGAACAATGTGACAAGTAAATCTCTCAATGTTTAAAACTTGGGACAGGGTTTGATTTAGCAGGAACTGCTATTTATTTCCCCAATGACTTTCACCTGGCTCATAGCAGGCACTTAATATTTAGTGATTGATTGGTGTGTCTTTTATGGTAATTGCAACTCTATCTTTGTAAGGGCAGGGTGGGTGGTGAGTAGGGGAACTTATTTCCATCTTGCCCTCCCTGAAATAGGTACAATTTCTGTAGTTCTGAAACAAAAAGCTATAATGGTAGCTTTAGAAACTTAAATGATCCTGAGGACTTGATTGACATTTTCCTTACTCTTCTTGTTTTCCTGTAAATGGAGATGCAAAATATAAAAGACTGTTGGACTTTATGTTCCATAAAATTTGGTATTTCTTCAAACACCTTTGAGACTAAAATTTAAGAAACAAACAACAAACTACATAATAATTTTACTGTGGCACTGAGGTGAAACTGGTTTCTCAAAGGCTTTGCCAGTGGGCCCCAGGTTCTGATGGTCCTAGTTCTACTTTGGGCCTGGTGACAGATACGAGTCTCTTAGCAAAAGTTAAGCCTAGTTGAGGCTCTATAATCAGGTTGATAGCAAAATAATGATTTTTTTTTGGTCACAGGTACTCTGGGAGGGTATTTACTAAGTTATAAAGGGAGAGAGATCTTCATTGGTAGGAGGAGGCAATTAAAATTGATGGATTGCTTAAGTAATTTGGAATGGAAGAAAAAAAAGTATTCTTTCAAACTATATCATAGATATATACACACACAGTTTAGATATATTTGTATATATATATAAATATGTGTACATATATATATGAATGTATATGTCTATAGATAATTGTGTAGCCTAATATTTTATTTCAGAGTAATTACTCAATTAAGACTATTATTTTTTTATAACCCAATAATCACAGACAATAAAAATTTTCTTTCTTGCCTTCTAAATATATAAACATACAAAATAACCTCTCATTATTATTCAACTTGGTAACACATAAAAACCACAAATGACAAACTTACAATTGCATTTCTTCTGAACAAATCTAAGCTTGCACGCTGTTCTGTAGGTAGATAACCGGATACGATCCAAATCTTGGGCTCCTATGAAAAGAAGTGCATGTATTGTTTAACATATATTGGATTACTTTTCATCTAGGGGAAGGGAAGGAGGGGAAAAATTGGAATACTAGGTTTTCTAAGGGTCAATGCTGAAAAATTATCCATGCATATATTTTGAAAATAAAAAGCTTCAATAATAAAAAAAAGAAGTACATGTATGCTGTGACTTGTATTCAGAGGGAAATTTTATGATGTTCACAAGCAAAATAAACTGGAACTATAAAATACACACTTTTATTAGCTTTCCCCTCCTCCCTTCCAATCTTAAAACATATTTGTGATCACAAGTTTTGAAATGGTCTGCTCTATATCACCTGGTTTCAGGCAGGGCTATCTATGCCTCCAGGGAATCAGGCATAGCTATTCAACTTTGGAAATTGCATTGTGGATCACATACATGAAATAAAAAATGGGAAGCTTAGCCTGCTGTGTCTGTCACTTTGTAGAACAATCTGGTCCAGCTGTAGGCTAAAAGACAAACTGGCTAAGCTCCCATATCAAAGGGGAAATATCAACACTCAGCCACAGAGAAGCTAAATTTTTTCTTTTTCCTTTTTTTTTTTTTAAAGAAATTAAAATCAGAAATACATGTAATATTTGAAACTTTAAAAAAATTCTGAACTTAATAAACATCAAATAAAACAATCACTTCAGTAGACTAAATTGGACAGAATATGAAGACTATGAAAATGTGAATATTATATATGGCTTGTTTTAAAAACAAAGTCTATAAGAAATATGGCATGTGGGTAGGCAGGGTGATATGTATCTATTATCCTTGCTGCTGAGGAATCAAGTTTGTGGTTCATGAGCTCAGGAGATCTGACCTTCAGTATAGGGATTAAGTTAATCCCTTGTCCACACTGGGTCCAGCATTAATATGGTAAGCCTTGGAGAGTAAGAGAGCACTAGACTGCCTTACTACTGAAACCCACTAGGTCAGAAATGGAACAGGTCAAAGCTTCCAGGTTTATGGCTATAGCATTTCTAGTATAGACAAGACATCTCACCTCCAAATACAGGAATCAACTAATAAACACATAATCAGGTCATGTAACATTCTGTCTTTGTGGTCTTTGTAGAATTCTTTGTGACCATGCATGGGGTTTTCTTGGCAAAGATACTGTAGCAGTTTGTCATTGCCTTCTTTATTTTTTGCAGGAAGGGGTTAAATGACAAGTTCAGGGTCACACTGCTAGTGAATATCTGAGGTGCTGCTTTGAACAGAGATATTCCTTACTTCAGGTTCATGCTCTGTGAATTGAGCCACCTAGTTAATACTTTGTCCTGCTTATTCAGAAATAAATATAGGTGTTGGATCTAGAGTCAGGAATATCTTAATTCAAATCCAGGCTCAGACACTAAGAAGTGGTGTGACATTAGGCAAGTCACTTAATCTGTGCGTGACTCAATTACCTTGCCTATAAAATGAGGATAACAATCTCCCAGAATAATTGTGTAATGTGTTTTCTGAGACATAGTGGAGAATCAAAGTCCCAAAGTAGTGTGGCCAGATGTAAAATAAGGACTAACCAGGTCTCTGACCCTAAGCAAATTACTTAACCTTGGCCTTCAATTTCTTCATATGTAAACCCAATCCAATTTCAGTTTTCTATAATATGGACCTTTCCTACATGTTCATATTGTTATCATGTAGAGGTATATACATGGAAGACATTCAGTCATGAACATTAGAACATTTGATATCAATTGCTATGATGTAACAGGAATGAATACATTCTTATCTCATAAAGTATAAATGTTTCTATGCATATGGTAGATCTGTAATGTTTATATCTTTTTTTGTTTACTGGTGGTTTGCCATTTTAAAAAAAATGCTGGGTTAAAATGTTACAAAAATGATTTGAATTTAAGATTTCATTTCATTAGAATTTCAAAAGCTATGGCTAATTAGGTGCCTTTTATGAAACCCAGGCTAGATGAACACACATATTTCTCCTTTGATGTCTTACCACTTTTTAAATTGTAACTGTTTTCTCTAAATTCATTTTTTACACTGCCAACAGCCCCAAGATTTTGTGACTTTGCAAGATTAATTATTCAATATGCTGAAAGTTTCACTGTTATTTGACTTAAACATACAGAGAATCCTTCATTAGAAACCATAGAGAGTATTTAGCCTGATTTCTAATCCAATACCGGAATCCCATTTTTTATATCTTCAACATGTTGCTGCTTGCATTCTTCATGTAATGGGAAGTTTATTGCTTCACATAGAAGACCGTTCTACTTGTTTAAAAGTTCTCTAAATTGAAGTGAAATCTGCCTTTCTGTAAGAGTTACTTATTGGTCCTAATTTGTTTCCTCTGTAAACTACCCCTCTCATCTTCAACATATTTCTAACCTATTAGAACCTTCTCTAATGCCCTCAAACATATTCTTGTTTCCTCCATATATTAAAAACAACAAAGCACAAATCAATTTTATTATACCCTACCATATTCTCAAGGGATTGTTATCTCGCTATTCTTTTCTTTAAAAAAAAAAGTTAAACTCCTAAAGTGTCTACACTCATTATTTCCATTTCCCTCCCCTCTCTCTTCAAAACTTTGCACTCTGGTTTCTAACCTTATCACTCAGATGAAATAGCTCTCTCCAGAGTTAACTATATTCTCTTAATTGATAAAAATAATGGTTTTCATTCCTCATCTTCAACCTGTCTACTGTCTTTGACACTGTTACTCTACTTCATGTCTGCTTCCCTGACTCATTTCATCGCTAGTGAATAAGATGCCTCTCCTAGGATATGGTCATTGCTTCTAAACTCACCACCAAACTGTTAACTCAAATTCTGATTGATACCACCTCCCTCAGCTTCCTGTCCTCTCTGATTGGAAGGCTGGAGGCAGGGGAAGTTCCTCCCAATGCTTAAGTTTATAGAGGGCAAAAACTGACCTTAACTTACTCTACTCTGTATTGTCAGTTTCTGTCTATTTTCAATTCCATAGATGCCTCCAGCACCAAGTCCTGCTACTCCCTTGCTGCCTCTTTTTCTGTGTTGTTTCCCCTTTTAGGTAGGAATCTCCTTAAGAACAGGGGCTGTCTTTTTATGAGTTATATGTGAAATATTTAGCAAATTGTCTGACACACAGTATTAAACACACAGGTACTTAATAAATGCTTATTGACCAAATAATTGATCATTTTAAACATTCAGAAACCATATGCTTAACAATCTATTGTAGGATTTTCTAAGGAATCCAGACTATAAAATGTAGTGGTTCTTTCCCTGGGGGGGAATATTTACTTATTTCAATGGGAGGGGGGTCACCACACCTTATTCAATGGTTGAGAATAGTGATTCTGCCATTGAATATGAAGACTTTTTTTAAGTACCCTGGGACACTATCTATCAGTGTTAGAGTCAAAAATTCACTTAATGATATTAAATATTCTCTCTTCTTCCTCATTCTCATTCTTATTCTCTCTCTCTCTCTGTATCTATCTCTCTTATTAATAGGTTCATTACTTCTATGTTCTTGTCATAAGCATAACATTGCTCTGAATATAACAAAATCATTAATTTTAATAATAGCTCATTTGGGTTTTGTTTGGCCTTACTGATATTCATTTAAAAGATTTTTATTACTTCTTCATAGTTATCCTTGTTTTTGGGCTCTCTTTCCATTATATGTGTGTGTGTACACACACTCTCTCTCTCTCTCTCTCTCTCTCTCTATTTTAGTTTCTGAACTCATTAGAGAACTCATTGTATCACCTCACCAATCCTTTTAGAAATTCAGTGGTTTGGTGGATAGAGGGCTAGATTTCGAATCAATATGCCTGTTTTTTAATCCTAATTTGGAAATTTACTAGCTGCATAATTCTGGGCAAATTATTTAGCCTCTCTGGGTCCCAGTTTTGTCATCTGTAAGATTTCTAAAATTCCTTACAATTCCAAATCTGATTTTATGACTTTTCTTTTTTTATTTACTGGGATCATTTATGATTATGTTGAAAGAATTTGTGTGCTTTTATTTTCTACTCTACTATCTTAGTATATACATCTATATGTAGATACCCACACATATGTATGCATATGTATGTGTCTAGCCATAGGATCATACCTATATTTTGTCTTTGCCTGGCACTTAAATGCTCAAGAAATGCTTATTGATTTGGCACATGGTAGTATTAATAAATGCTTGTTGATAGGACATTAATCCATTATTGGTGGAGTTATGAACAGATCCAACCATTTTGCAGCACAAAGGACTATAAAACTGAGTATACTATTCGATCCAGCAGTGTCACTATTTGGTCTGTATCTCAAAAAGATTAAAAAAAAAGGAAAAAAAGGCCCCGCATATTAAAAAATGTTTGTAGCAAAAGTTATCAAACTGTGCATACACTTTGACCCAGCAGTGTTTCTATTGGACTTATCCCAAAGAGATCTTGAAGGAAGGAAAGGGACCCACATGTGCAAGAATGTTTGTGCAGCCCTTTTTGTAGTGGCTAGAAACTGGAACCTGAATGGATGTCCATCAATTGAAGAGTGCCTGAATAAATTATGGTATATGAATATTATGGGATATTATTGTTCTATAAAAAACGACCAGCAGGATGATTTCAGAGAGGCCTGGAGAGACTTGCATGCACTGATGCTGAGTGAAATGAGCAGAACCAGGAGATCATTATACATGGCAACAACAAGACTATATGTTGATCAATTCTGATGGACACAGCTTTCTTCAACAATGAAATGTTTCAAACCAGTTCCAATTGTTCAGTAAAGAAAGCCACATACACCCAGAGAGAAGGATATGAGATGTGGACCACAACACAACATTTTCATGCTCTCTATTGATGTTTACTTGCATTGAGTTTCCTTTCTCAGATTTTTTTTCTTGTAGATACGGTTTTTCTTGCACAGCAAGATAAGTGTGGAAATATGTACACATATATTCAGCTTGTCAATTATTTTAATATAATTAACATGTAGTGGACTTCCTGCCATCTAGGGGAGGAGAGAGGACTAGGGGGGAAATTTGTAATGGAAAACTTGGTAAGGATCAATGTTGAAGAACTACCCATACATATGTTTTGCAAATAAAAAGCTTTAATTAAAAAAAATATTTGTAGCAACTCTTTTTATGGCGGCAAAGAGTTAAAAATGAGTAGATACCCATCAGTTGGGGAATGGTTGAATAAGTTATAGTATAAATAATGAAGTAATGAAAGTAATGGAACATGATTTTTATATATGAAATGAACAGGTTGACTTCAGAAAGGCTTGGAAAGACTGTTACTGAGTGAAGGTGGCAGGACCAGGAAAACATTGCACACAGCAATAGCAAGATTGTGTGATAATCAGTTATGAGAGACTTAGCTTTTTTCAGCAATACAATGATCCAAGGCAATTCCAATAAACTTTTCATCCAGAGACAGAACTATGGAGACTGAACATGAAGCATACTATTTTCACCTTTTTTTCCCCCTTTCTTGTGCTTTTCACCTTTTGTTCTGATTTTTCTCTCCTAACATGATTTACATGGAAACATATAAAAATAATGTACATATAACCTAAAAAAGGCCGAGACCACAAAACTAGTAATTAGCAGATCTGGAGTCAGAACCCAGATCTCAGAATTCCCAACCCAGTGCCCCTTTCATTAGAACAACAGCAGGCTTTGTGATAGAGTTACTCTGATAACCTTGTTAATGTTATAATGACTTGTTAGTGGAAGAGGAGGGAAGAACAAAGACTGTTACTTATGAGCAACATTTTTGTTTTAACTGGATACTGCCTTCTCACAAGGGAGCCAATAACTGGGAATTTTATCTCAGCAGGGAAGATATTTTTTGGACAAAAGGGCCCTTTTCCTGCACCCCTTAAATCATGACACAAGACAATTTATGCCTATCTTGGGAGCTAAACAAGGTTCTTAATTTAGTCTTTTTTTCCTCTCTCCATTCCTTATAATGCCACAGGAAGAGAAAGTCCTCAACAAATGTTCAATTAAGTTAGGTATTGTTGTTCATTATGCTATGTTGCCCCCCAATTTTTTTTCATTTTCTAAACAAAAGATTTCTATTGTTTTCTTTTACTGTCAACTATTCAATGAGCCTTGTTTGTTTGTACTTCTGCCTTCCTGAACACCACCAATTCCAGTAGAAGCGAATTTTCACTACTTGATCACTAGAGTTTCAGTATATATCAAAGTTTCTCCACCTTCTTTACTGCCTTGCTGATAACACCTGGGGAAACTAACATCCTTCCCCCACCCCAACACACACACACTTCTCAGCCATACTAAGTCCTCCCACCTAATTTGTACTCCCAGCATTTGGGTATCATAATCAATTCCTTCTTTTATAACCAGATAATTGTTTTATCCAGCTGAATTTCATTTAATGCTCTCTCCAGCTAACTGTTTAGTATCCATTAGTACTGACTGAAAAGCAACCTCTTCATTGATTGTGAATGACGGTCACATATGTTTGGTTGTTTAGTACTGATACCTGAATCTTATTTAATGTACTTAAGAAGGAAAGATGTACCTTTATTTAGTTAGCTTAACTATTCTTATTCCTATAATGTACCAGAAATGTGTTCCAAAGTAATCAAAATTATCTTATCAGGCTCTCTAATTACTCATAAAATCATTCATTAAAACCTACAAAATCCCTAAAAACTTTATAATGAAAAGCTTGAGTTACAACTGGGGAAAAATAGTATAGTTAACCTCACCATTAGTTTAGGGCCCTCTTCTCTTCTCTCTTTACATTGTCTATTTTGATGATTTTATTAGCTCCCATGGGTTCAACTATCATTTATATGGAAAAAATAACTCCTAAATTTACATATCTCATCTTTTTTCTCTCCACTGAGTTTGAGTCTTCAATTGCTAATTTCCCTGATATACATCTCTAACTGAATGTCCAAAACAAAGCTCATCTTTCTTCCTAAAAGTGTTCCTTCTCTGAATGCCTATTTCTTTTGGGGATACCAAAATTAATTAATAAATATTTATAAAGCACCTACTAGATGCCAGTCACTATACAAGGTAACAGGGATACAAAGACAAAAATGAACATATTCCTTATTTCAAGGATTGCTTTCAAGATGGCTTTACAATCTAATAGGGAGAGACAACACAGAAGAATAAACAAAATAGGTACAAGGTGATTTAGAAGGAAAGGGATTAAGAGCTTGGGTGAAGTGAAGGAAAAGGAGCAAGTCATCTAAATTCACAATTGCCCTTGGAGCCACCCTCAATTCTTCACAATTCCTCACACTTCCTATATCCAGTGAGTTGCCAAATTTTGTCAGTTTGGCCTGAATAATCTTTCTCCTCTTCTTTCAATCATAACCATCATCTAATTCAGTCCCCCATAACTTCTTACCTGGATTACTGCAAAAATTTCCATAGTTATAACCATTCTCTTCTCTCTTCAATTCAACTCCCACACAAATTTCTTTCTTTTTTTTTAAGATCCATACTTCTTGTCTTGTTTTTTTGTTTGTTTGTTTTTCTTTTTTTGCTGAGGCAATTGGGGTTAAGTGACTTGCCCAGGGTTACACAGCTAGGAAGTGTTAAATGTCTAAGACGAAATTTGAACTCAGGTCCTCCTGACTTCAGGGCTGGTGCTCTATTCACCGTGCCACCTCGCTGCCCCTCCCACACAAATTTCAAAATGGTATTCTTAAAGCACATCTGAATGTAACAGCCTTGCTCAAAAAACTCAAGTGGTTCCTTATGGCCTTGAGAATAATATACAATTGCCTTTGTCATGTAAAGCCCTTCACAGTCTGAGTACAAATCATCTTTTCCAATTAGTTTCACATACTCATTTTTAAGAATTACTTTTTGGACAAATTGGCCCATCTGCTGCTCCTCTAAATCTACTCTATCACTCCCCTTTGTGACTTTGCCCAAGAGATCTACCTTTTATGTCTGAAATGCTTCCTCTCCCCACTCTTAACCTCATTAGAGAATCCTACATTTACTTTCAGGCTCATCTTAAATTATTTTCTACAAGAGGCCTTACCTAATTACTCTAGTTAATAAGATTCCTCCCTCCTTCCAATTACTTTTTTTCCCCATCTCCATGCATGTCATTTCTTCACATAAGAATATAAGCTCCTTGAGGGAAGGGATAAGATTATCTTTTGTCTTTCAGTCTCCAGATCCCCATACAAATGTCTGATGTACAGAGGAGATACTAAATAAATGTTTATTAAATTGAACAAGACAAAAAAATTAGTAATCATTGTTTCCATCTATATGCTATTTACAAGTCTTAATTTGATTGGGCATTGTCAAAAGCAAAAATTGATTAAATGAAATTCAAATATCTGCAATGTTATATGTGAGTTGTTTTTATGATTCTAAGCACAGAGCTTTTCTATTCTAAGTTACTAAAACAATAACAAAACTCCCCCTTTTTTGAAGCAGCCCTTTGGACAAAATGCTTGGTTTCTGTGCATTTTTTGATGGTTAGCGACAGTGCTCTGATGTAGGACCTCATGACATTTTAAGCTAAGCTTATTAAAAGCCTATGGTTGAATACCTAAGGTTCATTATAACTGATCTTCCATCATTCTACTTGTGCCTTTGATTTAAGCCCCTAAAACCCTTGTTCCTACAGTCAACCCTTCCCTCTCATCTCCCTTTACTTTCTTGTTCTCTATTGGTTCCTTCCCATCTGCCTAAAAATTCTCCTCAGTCCTAAAAGAAATAACACAAATGAACAAAAGCCTTTATTCTTATGTCCCATTCATCCATCTTTGATCTCTTTCCTCCCATTCACAGGTAAAATTTTTGAAGAGAAAAAATTACGTAGAATAGTGATCATGTCCCCACTATTGACCCTTCAGTCCCCAATGCCTGACTAAAATTGTTCTTGCAAAGATTACTGCAGAGGAAAGAGAACAGAGCTCAAATGTCAGCTTTGCTCCATACTCTGACCTTTTAATTGTAAACCCCATGACTTTTTTCAGCTCTCATTTTCTGTGACTTCTTGAAAGCATTTCTAGCTATTTTCTGCTGCCTTGACTTCACAGATAAAACACTATCCCCTAGTTATCCTTTGTGATGTCCTTAGTAGCCCCACTATGCTCAGATTTCCTAGAGTCACCTACCAACATAAAGCCTGAAGAAATAGCTAAAAACTCCTTTTCCTGAAGGAGTGTGGGAGTAGAGCTTAAATATCAACTAGCCATTTATTCCTCAGGCATTCTCCCCAGCATCAATCGGTGCCAGTCCTTAAACCTTGGCCTAAACACCAGCATCAAGTTTCCTGCTTTGATTCTGATTTAAGCAGTCTCCTCTGTAGTTTCTTTCATCCATTACTTCTTAATCCCACTACTAGCCTGAATGACTGTAATAACAACTTTCTAAGAGGTCATTTATAAATATTTATAGAGAGCTTTAAATTTTGCAAAGTGATTTGCCTATATTTTTGTTCTATATTATCTATCTATATAATTATTCTATGTTATCTCATCTCATTATTATTTATTTGCACTATTTTGAGATGCTTTTGTCATATACAGATATAGTTATGTGACCCTTCTGTTTAAAACCCTGCAGTAGGTCCCTATTGTATACTGAGTTGATTTCAAACTCTTTAGCCTGGTTAATTCAAAGATCTCTTCTATTTGGAGCCACTTAATTTCTCCTCATTCCATTCATCTCATACCATTACTCTATGCACTGGCAGATAGGTAGATGATAGGAAAATAGAGGCCATTCATTATAAACATTTTTTTAAGTTTACCTGTGAATGGGAGAAAAGAGATCTAAGATAGACAAATTGGACTGATTTCCTCCCCATTACCTGTTCCACTCCCAGGTCTCTCAGTCCTAATGAGTCTAGGCATCTATTTCCCAAAATGTCCTCACCATCATCTCTCTTCAGTTTTGTCCCCTCTGCTGCAGGTCCCACCCCCCCACTGATGATTTCTACCTTTCCTCTATGTGTGATTTCATTAAGTCAGATAGTCTTGCTTGTTTGTATTTGTATCCTCTCAATTTAATAGAGTATTTGGCGTAGAGCAAGAGCTTAATAAATATTTCTGTTTGTCTGTCTTTCTGTCTGTATCTGTCTCTCTGTCTTTATCTCCCTCTCTCTTTCCCCATCCTGCCTAACCTTTTCTTCCTCCCTTCCCATCTCCCTCCATTCCTCCTCTTCTTCCCTTCCTCTCTCCCTTCTTTCTTCTCTCCTTTTCTCCCTTTTTCTCTCCCTCCCTCCCTTCCTTTTTTCTTCCTTCCTTCCTTCCTTCCTTCTTTTCATTTCTCCTCTTCTTTGAGTCTTTGTTCATGTTCTGTGTTTCAAATGCCCTCTTTATTTAATTCATACTCATCCTTTAAAGCTCAATTCAAGACTCACTTCCATGAATATTTTCTTTATTCTTAGTTATTAGCAGCACTTTAGTTCTCAGACCTCAATATAATTTTGTACTTCTCACACATTTATTATGTATGCATTAGAGTAATACGAACATGTGTGGGTTTATGTATCTATGCTAGCACTTTCAATTTTCTCCCTAGTAACCAGATAAGCTTTCCTCTTTCCACCTCTTACTTTGAGAATTGTAATAAAATGAATAATACCATTGTCTCTAGAATGAACATATTGACAGATTGTCTTATTATTCCACTCCTCAACATCTTTGTGACTTTCTAGACAATAATTCTCTTTCCTTCCCACCTCTTCTCACATATATTGTTTCCTCCATTAGAATAGGGGAGCTCCTTGAAGTCAGAGGCTATCATCTCTTATTTTCATGATTCTATCCCCAGTATTTAACATAGTGATTTCCACAAAATAAATGCTTAATGAATAAATTTTCATTATTCCATTTGTTTATGTAATATAAATATGTGATCAACTAGAGAGTATAAGCTTCATGATAGTAAGAATTTAATTTTATTGTACTTTATGTATCTCCAAATCCTTTGAACAGTGTACAACATAGAATAAGTGCTTAACAAATATCTGTTAAATTTAGTTGGTTTTGGGCTTTTTATATGAAAAATGAAATATTTTTTAACATTTAGGGTGAAATGTTCAGGGGGGAAAAGAATGTAATGTTAACTAGCCATAACAGCCTGAAGTCTGAAGGTGATTTCTAAGAGTGGTTTTGGCTTTTGAAAATGAAAAAGATTTCTCATTTTTGGTCTATAATATGGAAAGACCCAACACTTTTTTTTAAATATCAAGATGCATTTTTTTATTTTTTATTTTATTTTTTAAATTAAAACTTTTTATTTGCAAAACAAATGTATGGGTAATTCTTCAACATTAACCCTTACAAAGCTTCTGTTACAAATTTTTCCTTCCTACTCCCCACCCCTCCCCTAGATGGCAGGATATCCACTACATGTTATTATGTTAAAATACTTGACAAATCGAATATATGTATACATATTTCCACACTTATCATTTTTGTGCAAGAAAAATCGTATCTACAAGAAAGAAAAATCAGAGAAAGGAAACACAATGCAAGCAAACATCAATAGAGATCATGAAAATGTAATCCAACACTTTTTTTAAAAACACATTTTCAGATGGTATGATAGATATTAGATTTTTAACTAGTTCTTTTACTTGTTAATGAGAAACACACAGATGATTTGGTGATTTATTCATGTCACAAGAGAATTTATTTGTTGAACAGGTACAGAAAGGAAGAGAGGAGTTGTATAACAATGTTGAAGTTTTCCTCAAAAAGAAATGTTCCATAAAAAAGTAAGCAAGCTCAATTTTCCCCGTTATTTCCATCCCTAAGTTTAATTTCCTTTCCTTTTCTTAGGTCTAATACTGTTCTAGTACTACTAGAGTTTGAAAGGATGATAAAGAAAAATTTAAATTTCATCACCCAAGACTTCTTAAGGATCAAACAGACGAGACTACTAAAGCTAATGTTGACAAAGTACAGCAATATTGTCATCCCTAACCTCCCATCCCCCTTAAAACAAATGAAAAAAAATTAAGTTTGCTTTTTATTGCTATTTCTTATGCATGGAAGATGAAATAGAGAGCCAACAAGAGAACAGCTTTTTCTTTATCACTTGTAGTTTTTTTTCTTTAAGTATTTTTCTTCAATGTCAAATACCTCTTCCCTTATGAATATGGAAATGAGCCTTAGAACTTCAGGGACACATCCAATTTAATTTTATGAACAAAAAATTTTTCCCTCCTTGCAAAATCACAGGCAATGATGCCAATCAATGACCAATACACTCACCTTTTTCTAGGTTCTCTCTTGTAGTCACTAAATACAAGCCTTGGCTCTCTGCCTCTATTTATGTAGTAACCTGCCTCTGAGCTATTTTTATCTTTTATTTTTCTTTGTGCTTCTCAGGTACTGGTTAGTAGGACAGATTCTCCCTCTCTGCATGAAATGGGAATAACAGATGACAGTTTGGCAAGATAGTCTGGCATAGTAACTGTGTCTGATTCCTCTTCCTTATATGAACCTGGGATTTGTGTCTCTTTGCAGTCTACATGTTAAAGAAGAAAATCTTAGCATCAAATAACATTCACTATATAAAATCTTTAGTTCAAAGATTTATGCCTACATATGAATATGTATATGATGTATAAGTCTGAAATTAATATTCTATCTGTGTAGGGAACTCCTCCACATGAAAATTTCTTCCTTAATGTATATCTGTAACCAATCCATAGTTTTAGAGTGCTGCTTGGGCCATTGAGAGATTCAGATTGAGAGAGTTGCTTATTGAACTCACATAGCCAATATGTGTCAGAGGAAGGATTTGAACTCAACACTTTCTAAGTGTGAGATTTATACTATAGAAAATGGCTTCTCCATAATATATGTTAGACTTTGCAACTTAAGACTAATTTCTATTTTAGTGTCTGTGAAATATTATATGTTCAGCAAGTATATTAAAATGTCCAGGTTCATGCACAAAGTTTTCACAGGTTGTGAAAATATAATGCTACAAAGTTTTTATGCACTCTTTCCCTATTTGGCAATAAGAAATTTAGGATAAGATAGAGATAAGAAATAGACCTGTGATGGCAAAGGGAACCCATTGATGAAGAGGTTCCCTCAAGCAATTCATATTAGTGCTTTCTCTCTCACTTATTTCAGAATTGCTTAGATAAGTGGTGTTATATTGAAATAGAAATAGGAGCCAGAAAACCTTATATAAGAATCCTTCCTAGTGGGTTGCATATTGACATGGAAAACAATATATTACTATTATCTATGATCAACTGAATTTTAATTTTGTTAAATATTTCCAAATTATGTTTTGATCTAGTCCCACAGCACTTGGGAATGCTTCAGATTTTTCTGACAAAAATTATATACTTGCCCAGGGTCATGTAGCCAAGAGATATCCAAAGTCACACTTGAACCCAACCTTTTTGACCCTGAGGCCAACTCTAAAACACTACACCACTGTTAAAAGCAGTAATAATAAAATTCAGAGCATGTTTCTAAAAAGCTCCATACTTATTCATGAGAAATTCATAGAAATGAAAAATTCAGAGTACATTTCTAAAAAGCTCCATACTTACTCATTTCTGCAAATAGCTGTCTTCTTTCTGCCATGTTATTTCCTCTTTTCCCACTATCTTCAATCATTCTATGGAACAAAATGATTACAAGGCATTATTATCCTCAAGCTACTGAGGAATTAATTTTATTTAGAAATAAACTGGTAAGCAGTATTTAGTACATAAACATAGAAAAGACATTTTTAAATAAAACTACGTTAAGTAGGTATATATCCTACTTTTCACTAACTAGAGAAACTCCAGATGTAAGCTACCACCTACATATTTTTCACATATAATTTTGTAATGTTTGGAGTTGAATCAATAACCATTTATTAAGCACTTGCTTTGTACCAAGTACAGTTTTAAGTGGGTAATTTGTTAGTGCAGTGGATAGAGTGCCAGACCTGAAGTCAGGAAAACTTGTCTTTTGAATTCAAATCAGGCCTCTTACGTTTATGAGCTGTATGACTCTGGGCAACTCATTTCACCTTATTTTCCTCCACTTTTCATTTGTAAAATTAGCTAGAGAAGAAAATGGCAAATTATTCCAGCGTTTCTGCCAAGAAAACCCCATATGGGGTCATAAAGAGTTGGACATGATTGAAAGGACTGTACAACAACAGTGCTAAGTATTGGGGTTACAAAAAAGGCCAGAAAGGAAAGAAAGAAAAGAAGAAAAAAAAGATTGAAAGGGAGAGAGAGGGAGGAAGGAAGGAAGAAAAGGAAGAAAGGAGAAAAAGAGTGAGAGAAAAAAGGAAGGAAGGAAAGGAAAGGAAAGGGAGAAGGAGGAAGGGAAGGAAAAGAAAAGGAGGGAGGGAGGAGAAAGAAAAAAAAGAAGAAAGGAGAAAAAAAGAAAAGGACAAAAGAAAAAAACCCTCCAGTCCCCACTCTTAATGAGTTCACAATCTGACTGGGATTGGGAGTTGTGGGAGGAACAAATGACCACATACAAACAGAATACATACAGAATATACTGAAGATATATTCTTCATCTGTAAAATAAAGGGATTGGACCAAATGAACTCTAAGGTCCTTCCTAATTCTGAATCTATGATGAGATCATCTTGTGTTTTATTATATAATGTTAAATCACATGTAGTAAAATATTAGCCATACCCAACAGCAATTAAACATGGAGGGAAGAGGGGTTAAGATATCTTGTGGCATATGCAATTCCTTTAAAAAAGAAGAAAAGAAATGGTGAGGAAGACATATTGGATTAAGTATTTCCCTTCATGAATCACCAGGGCTGTGGCTGCTGTCTGAAACTCATTTCTTCCTCCTGGCTTCCTTGCAGTTTCAGCCAAAGTATCACTTTGGTGGAAAACCTTTCCCAATCTTTCTTTTTTTTTTTACTTCCCTACTAAGTGAGCCCCCTGTACATCTCTCTCTCTTTTTAAAAATATATGGTTGTTTGCATGCTGTTTCACCCATTAGATTGTGAGTTCCCTGAAAGAAGTCATTGTGTTTTTATCTTTCTCCTGTGCTTAGCAAAGTGCCTGCTACATTGTTGTTATTGTTGAGTCATTTAAATCATGTCCAATTCTTCATGCCTCCTCATTTTAGAGAGTAGGCATTTATTAAATGTTTGTTTACTGACTGTCAAATAGAGCTGATGAGTGAGAAAAGGTACAGAGGTCTGAAAGAAAATAGTGAGAGGAAAAATGGCCATTCATATCTATAACTTGGGGAGTCCTTATGCAGCATTAGGAAAGGATCTTAGCAATGGGGCACCTTAATGAAATATATTTGACGGCAAATTTGACAGGTTGCATATTGCCCCAATCCAGAACCAGAATTGTTCTTCTTGGAGAGACTTGAGAAAGTTCTGGTATATTTTATTTGAGGTAAAATACATAAAGCATCTTGCAAGATAATGCATTTCTATAAAATAAATATTATTTTGATGATGATGATCTTGAAATGAATCTTCTCTGACTAAATTATCTCCAACCCTTCTTTCCAATAGATACACAAAAAATTGGTACAGTTACTGAGATTTTTCCACTAATGTTCACAAATAAAGTACGAGTAGTCTAAATTTTTTTTGATTATGTACTACATCAGTAAAAGTATTTTTGAGTTCACACTCCTAATTGCATAAATTTCCTTATTTATAAGCTTTATAATGTACTCCTGTGCTAATAATTATATATACTAGAAAACATAAAAATAAAAAAAAAATCATGAAATAAAGACAAAATATTTGACTCGAATCAATCACTGGAGTCATTAGAATTTATGAAATAGAAGAGTGTCATGGTCAGATTTTCATTTAGGAGAATCATTTTGACAGCTGTATAGATGATGAACTGGAATAGACAAAGCAGAGAGACCACTTACTTAGGAACCTACTGGAATAGTACCAGAAGAAGTGATGGAGAGACTGAACTAGGTTTGGTAATTCTGAATAGAGAAAAAGGGACAGTTTAAAAAATAGAGGTATATAGAACTTAGAATAATCTAGTTGAAGATATTTGAGTGCACATGATTAGGGATGGAAAGGAGATAAGAAACTGGTAAAGAAGATAATCCTTCTCAAATCTTATTTGCTTAATGTATATTTGTCAAATGAATAAATATTCAAAGTAGTTAAGTGGACAAGAAGATACTTGGCAGTATATTTGCAAGATAGCTAATGTAGAAACAATAGAACATAACATCTTGTGGTTTCCTGATTGTTTTATAAGGTACAAAACAGTCTGCCTCCCCCCTAAATACACACACACACACACACACACACACACACACACACCATTCTAATAACACTCTAGGAAAGAATAATAAAACAATTCTAAGCACTGTATGATTACAATGACAAAATTTAGTCCTGAGAGAAAAAAATAATTTCTCCCTTCATTGAGTAGATGGGAAAATGGAATGTCACATATGTTTTGAAAATTCAGTGCTCAATGTTTAATTGTTTTTTTCTAAATTTTAAATCTTTGCTATAAGAAATTTTTAAATACATTTAATTATAATTATAAAAGAAACTCATATTGCAATAGTTCAACAAAATTTAGTTTTTTTTAAAAAGAAAAATCTCAAGTTAACAGATAAAATTACAATTACAAAGAAAACTAATTGTATTTCAACTTATTCATCAAAATATATTTAAAAGAAAAAAAATATTTATAGACTCAAGGTTAGGAGTCCTTGTGTCTAGAATGAGCTTAAGGTCGTAAGGCCAGAGAGTAGCCAATCTTCACAGAAACCAGAGCAAATGAGTTTTCCCATGGGAAGAGCTCAGCTGTAAGTTAGTGATGGCATTTAAGAGGGAAGGAAAAAGCAGAAAAAATGAATCTATGGATGAGTGACCTTTAGAGTATAGATTTGATCTCTGCAAAGGCACCAAGGCTAAGTACACTTAGTCCAATCCATGGACACTGGAGAAAGAGATTTTTTTCCTTCTCTTCCATGGTACATTGTGGCAATTCCATGTATGTCAACGGGGGTGGGGAGGTGGTGGAGTTGGGGATGTGGGGTCTGCAGGCTTCAGCTAGCAGGATAACATTCTCCCCATGGAAGGCCAGTATTAGTACAATCTAACAAGATGTAGGAAATATGTATGTGAATATGTATCCATTCCCATTTTCTTTTTATGAATGTGTTATATTTTTGAGGATTTTATACTAGAAAATCTATTCCTTATCCAGAAAAGTAATTTGGGCAAATTTGCATATTCCCATTTAATCAAAATTTCCTCAGAGGTGCTCATGTTCATTTTATTTTTGGAAGTCTATTAACTATATCCTTTGTCTATTAAAGACATATGGATGTTTGAGATATTTATTAGGGGGGGCAGTCTATGATACCAGCAAAATAATAATACAATAGCCAGCATTTACACAGTGTTTTAAGGTTTGCAAAGTGTTTCACAAATATTATTTCATTTTATCCTCATAGCAACTCTGTGAGGTAGGTGTAATTATTTTCTCCAATGTACAGATGAAGACATTGAGGTATACAAAGATTAAGCCTCAAACAGCTCGTGGGTGTTTGAGGTTGGATTTGAACTCATTTACTGCAATTAATAAGTAATAATCACAATTAATAAAAATCAAACTGGTTTTAAAGGGAACTTGGCTCAATACTATTTGCCTTCTTAGCCTCAATATTTATTTGCAGAGATTCTTAATGTTTTTGCCCCATGCACACCATCAGGCATTCTGATGAAGACAATGATCCCTTCTTAGAATGTTTTTAAATGTACAAAATTGTTATTATAAAGGAAACTAATTACATTGATGTTGTACAGTTGTCAAAACACATTTTTTGAAAAGTTGATAGAGCTCTAGTTAGGAGTTCATGTGTCTAGAAAAAGCCCTGGAAAGACCCTGGATTAAAGGCTAAGAAGCCTTTGGTCAACTCTTTTTATTGGCAGCAGGAACAACAAAAAAGGAAGGGATAGGAAAATTAAATAAGGCACAACTTTCTTTTTGTGTGTCTTGTAGGTTTCTCAGTCATTCTGGGGAAGCTGATAGAACCTTTCTCAGAAAAATGTTTAAATGTGTAAAAAAATACATAAGACTGCAAAGGAAACCAATTGTATTTCAATACAATTATCAATATACTTATAAAGAAGTTCATGCTTCTTAACCTAAAAGACTTATGAGGAAATGGGCTTTCATATGACATATATTTAAAAGTACCTATTTCACTAGTCTCAATAATCATTTGTTTAAAATGAAAGCCCAGTCACATAGGCCATAACGTGAAGAGCAGAGATTTTTTTTAAAGATACAATCTTAAGTAATAGAAGTTGTACAACACAGAAATTACAATTAATTCAACATTTCTGCAAACTCACCATTTCTCTTTACTAACTCAAGGAAGAAACTATCTTTAGCTACACAATAGATGTCAGTCCTCTCATCTTAGAAAAGTGTGTACCTTCTGATAAAAAGAAGGAAAAACTCAGCAGAATGAAATAATAGAAAATGAAAAAGATGTTTTTATTAAAAAATCAAAGAACATCATTTTCATTTCACCTCTCCACGTGCTTTCCAAAAAGAATCACTCTTATAATAAAAAAGGAATATTCAGATATTGTCCATCTATCACATCTATTAAGAATGCAACGGAAAAAAACAACATATCAAGGTAGCAGGTTTTTTTTTTTAAACAAGTGAAGCTATAAATCAAATAACAAGCAAGCATAACATAACTGTCAACTACTTTAATTTACAATTTATTTCTGATCAGTCACACCTGAAGAGCAAGATGCTTGGTCCATTCCTTTTGTCTTAAAAAAGACATAAGAAACCAAAACCCACAGGAAGGAGGAGCCCATGTACAGAGAAAAATTTTCCTGCTGAAATAACGAGGACTGTCAAGAAGCTATGCTTATGACAAGAGCTGTCCCAAGTCATATGGAAGAGATGAAGTAGAAAATAACCCATCTGTCATGATGCCAATGCATGTCATAAAGCAGGTTGCTTAGCACAGGACCTAATCTGGTCAGTTACTACAGATCCTATAGATATGGAACTCCCCTGCCATCTGTAATCTACTAAGACATTACTAAAAAAAGTACAAGAGAGCAAAAAGAAGTATTATCAGTTGTCTCTGTAGAATACACCAATAATTAATATATTTGATAGAAACACACAGGATCACAGATTTAGAGCTGGAGCTTCTGAAATAATCTAGTCCAAAAACTTCCCACTTTTCAGAGAAGGAAACTGAAGCCTTGAGAGATTAATTATTTGCCCAGTCACACAAGTAAAGGGGAATAGGAGGCAGAGCTACAATTCAAACTCATTTTCTCTAATTTCATATTTAGTACCTTTCCTCTAGTCCCACAGTGCCTTCTTCCCAGAGATTGTCACATTCAATCATCCAGGACATGAAAAGTCTTAGGTCCAGCAAGTCATTCAAGTTCATTTCTCAAATGATTTTCACCCTTTGTCATTCTTCCTTCTCCCTTACTGTCTCCATCCAATCCATTGCCAAGTCTTATCAACACAACTTCCACGTCTCTCCCATCTATGCCCTTTCTTTACTTACCTGGCCTCTCCCCTAATTCAGGCACTTTTTTTTTTTTTTTTTTTTTTTTTTTTTTAGGGACAACTGTGACAACCTCCCAACTAGCCTCCCTGCTTTCAGTCTTTTTTTCACTATGGTTCATCCTCCACACAACATTCAATTAATAATCCCAAAGCACAGGTTTAATCTTGTCAAGATTTGCTAAAAACAAAAATAAACCCTTAAATTACCCTATTGCCTCTAGAATTAACCACAAACTCCTGTTTCACATTTAAAGCTCTCCACAATATTATCTATCTCTTCAGATTTGTCTGATATTACTTGTCTAATATTCTTACATTTCAGATAAAATGGTCCATGACAAACATTTGCGGAGAACTCATTTTTCATACTGCTTGGACCTAAACGAACTTGCTGTTCTCCAAACTCAATATTTTATGTACCTAATTTATGCCTTGCACTGGTTGTACTATATGATTCTCTCTCTCATTCTCTCTCTCTCTCTCTCTCTCTCTCTCTCTCTCTCTCTCTCTC